>BMAU01017904.1:0-442660 GCA_019973935.1 Trichonephila clavipes
GCATATATTATTATTGATTACATGTATAATAAAACATAAAGTTGAAGATGTGAGGTAAATAATCTTATAAATCAGAAGGAGAGAAGTTATGAAAATTAGAGCCTAGTTTAACAGACCAATAAAAAGGTAAGAAAAAATGGATAACGAAATTGAAAACTACTATGTTTTCTAAAGCTGTCAGACTTAGAACATTGGTGTAGGATTACGTGTACTTTATAGAATCCTAACCTTCCCCTTTCAGCAGAAAATTTACACATAGTTATACTAGAAAAACAATGAATGAGAACAAAAACCAAAAATATCGAACAGGAGATAAACCTTAAGTTCACACATGGATTTAAACAGAATGTGAATAAATAAATATGACAAACACGGAAGGGAATATTATTTATAAATGGAAAAAATATCAAATAAATCAATAAAATATGAACAACGAATAAAATATCCAAGAAATAAAATTAAGAAATGGAACAAAATGAACGAATCAAATAGAATGCTTATACTGTATAATAACTTCTTCTAGCACATCCGTTTAATTAACTCTTTTTTAATAATCTTCAAATAAGCTTTTAATTCTTAGGTTCAAAACTAACGCCCTAATACTAATTTCAATCAAATAGTAATATTACATCAGACAATCTCTTTCCCGCTCGTTTTAAGCAACCGCAGCGTGTTACATAGGAGTCCCGCGATCTTCACTGCCGGTATAAAAATCAAGTCTTTTGTTCTCATTCTCTCCTTTGTCTTTGTATTGTCGCTGCTGCTTGTTGCTTCTGATATATGTGTAGTGTCATCAATTTCATTTTTATAGTTGAAGATGTGAATGTTTGCGTGTCTCACCATGTTTAATAAACAAGATTTCCTGCCACCAAGGACTGCCTCATCAATCCCATTAGTAAAGAACAGCAACCACCATAAATAGACGTCGACTAGGCTACACATATATGCCTATTAATGATGTATTAGCAATAAATAATCTATAAGTACTGATACATGAGCAACGGATAATATATAAATAATGATCCTAATATATAAATAATGATCCTAATACATAAATAATTATTTTAATGTATATAAATAACTATCATTTAATTATTATTTTCCATTGAAGTTCCAATGGTTTCATATTACAAGATATTGTAGACATGAATAATAAAACTAAAAATTCAAAGTTCAATTTGAAGTTTCTAAAGGCAAATGCAATGAATTTATTTTCCCCCGCCCAAAGTCAAGGGCCTTAGATTAAGTACACTTGTCTTGAAGAAATGTAGAGGTACAAATATAAGAGAAACTCTGACTTAACTTATTTTTTTAATAGTAAATAAAAATCTTTGTTTTCTTCCGTTTCTCTCTCACTTTTGAAACTTGCAAACCCGATACAAAATAAAAGATGTTTTTCCCTTCCTGTTTTCTGAAGTAAACAGTTTCCCGTAATTTTCATCAGGACAGCAGTAATTGTTTGAAAAGAAAAATAAACTTTATCCTGAATCTTAATTGAATAATAATTCTACATCCATTTTCTTTCTAATAAATTCTTAAAGTAAAATGCTTACAATATTTCCCCACTTCGTAATCCTGCTCCCCCAAAATAAAAAATACTGCTCCTTGTTTCCTGGAAAGTCCTTGTTTTTAAAAATTTATTAATTATTTTATCGATCGAATTTGCAAAAATAAATTCAAAGGAGTAAACCGTCATTGAAATTAAGCATTTGATTCTCCTGTATTGTATACATTGAAATGAAAGGAAGCTAAAACAGAATATTAATAAACACAAAAGTTGAGAATTAGCTTTAATTCCCTAATAAGAATTGCATTCCCTAAATTGTTCAATTCAATGCAACATCTTCTGTTTGATGTATGTATATTAGTTGATATTACTGGTAGCTATAGATGTAAAAACCAGCACTAGAAAATAAAACGATTGTTACCATAGAGTAAAATATGCGCGATTTGTTTTTTTTTTTTTTTTTCATTTTGAAGAAAAAATATACATAACTATAGGAAACAAACATACAAAGTATTGTTATGTGACTGACAGTATCCTCAAATATTTAACACAATTCAAATCCGCAATCCCAATTTCGTATAAATCAAATGAAATGCATTGTCACTACACGATGTTTGACTGCAGAGTTGCTTCCCTGCATAATCTTTATATGTGTTGGAAAGAACCTTTTAACACAGCTAAAGTTTTCTGGTCAAATAGTCATTCCTAGACCCTTCTGGATTTGTCTAGAACAAGGATGCGCAACTCAAATTTGTGAGGGGCCGATTTGGAAATAATGAAACTAGCAAGGTGCGGCACGTTAATCGTATGTTGTACACGCTTGGAGCAGAGTCATCCATACTAGTCACCAAATATATCGTTAAGGTCACTCAATTCTGCTTAGTAATAGTGAAAGAGAACTCTTTCTTGGCCTACAAACATTCTTTCCTTCTGTAACAACCTTTCAAAAGAGAAGTGTCCGAAATCCAAAGTTTCCGTTGCAATATATTTAAATCGTTAGTAGCCATCAACGTATTTTTATCACTTTATTATTTTATTTGGTTATTTTCTGTACAAAAAGTAAAACCATGGTTTCTACTTATTACAATAAAAGAATATTTGCCTCCTTTTTTCTGTTTATTAAGCAAACACTTCAAATAAACTATAGAACAAGTAGTAATTAAAATTTTTTTTTTAAATATTTTTTGTATTTTCTTTGCTAAAAGTTTTTTCTTTAATTTTCATTTATGCAGTCATGAATTATGACTAAACTTCAAAAGAAGTTTAATTAATAATGCGTAAATAAAGAAAAAATTGAATTCCACTGTATGAATAAAAAAATAATTTTGTTTAAATAATACCCAATGTATCATATTCCTTCAAGATATAAAAAAAAATTTCTAAACCGAAGCAAGTCCAATTACAAATTTTATATATTAACATCAACCCTAAGGTGAACAATTAATCATTGTTACAAAAAAGAAAATCGTAACATTTACATTTAGGTAATTATAAATGAAAAGAACAAAATGCTAAATTTTAACTGCTGAGTCAATATTGGGACAAACTATCTAAAATGAAAAAAAACTTAGCTAATAGTTCATAATTGAACTCTTTATCGTTAAAATTTTACTAAATACACAAATGTGTTAAATTAATAATCAACATCTCTTGTTAATTAAAACAGTGAAATGCAAAAAAAGAAATATATAATTCGAACAACAATGATTCCGTAAAAATTTTAGAGTCCAAATATTTTAAAATTCGAGTTGTCCTAAGTGAAATTAATTGAAAGGATTTTAAAAATTACTTTTAAATAAATAAAACAGTTGAAACTATTCTGTGTATTTTCCCAATTAACACAATAACCAAATCTACTGAGAGATAATTAATGATATTCTCTAAGCAATACCTAATTAATGACTAAAACTATCATTTAATAGATTCTTATGCCTCTGATATTTTACTAAAGTCACAGTTAAACATTGAAGCACAAACTAAAAAAAAATTATTCAAAGTATCTATCAGTACAATGCATTACTTTAGAATAAATTAAAATTCTCCTTAAGCCTTACGAATAGAAATTACGATATCAGATTTTTCAGATTAAAAACTCAGATGACACGTTGTCAAAAATTTAATTCAGTTGCTTCTTGTATTCTTTAAATGAAACAATTCTTTTTCTGATTTCAGTGACATGTACCATCTGGAAGAATAGTAAGAAAAAAATTAGAATTCGAGAAGGAAAACGAAAAGACAGAAGAATTCAGCCCAGGGAATATTTCTCTTTGATTCAAATTTTTTTCAACGAGTCAAAAGATCACAATTGTAAATTAATAGGCGTGTGGGATTTGAGAATTAAATTACAAGTTTCCAATAAAGCTAATTAATTTTCATTGAAAAAATAAGCATTTGAAGAATTTCCTTATATATCAAACTTCCATGATAAATTATTCCAGTGTCTTAAACTGGGTGTCTCCAACAATTTTAAGAATTTTTATATATCTTTCAGCATAAAATAACTTATTCGCATTAAATCAATAGATTTAAATTTAAATTATAAAAAAAACTATTTGTTATTCAGCATGTCCGAACAAGATTGGACGTTTTTAAAAGATTTTCTCTAGTTTCTCAGAGGTACTCTATTGGAATGTTTTTATTTAACCAGAAGTCAGGTAATATATCAGTCTTTTTTTTGTACCAAAGTTGTACCTTTCAAAGATTCAATATGAGCATCCTTCATGACACGGCAGATATCTAGGCGATTCTCAATTCCCGTCCATACTCGCAACAACATATGTCTTGTAATTGCAGAAAATTCATTTCTGATCCACCCTCGCAGCTCTACTAGATGTCGGGGTAATTATGGGACAAAGACTTTGTCTTTGATAAAGCGCAACAAAAAAAAAGTCACAGGGCGTCATCTCCTAAGACATTGAAGGCCATTTCAACAACGCTTTATCATCCCGACCAGTTCGGCCTATCCAACGTTGTGAGAAATGTTCAATCACATACCTTCTCGCCTCATTATGGAAATGAGAAGGCCCCAAAACTCAGAAGGCATTTTCTGCCTTCTGTGGTTTAGTGAGCGCAATGTTGACAATTTGGGTTCACTAGAGAGGCAGATATTTCAAAACTTGGAGTATCTAGTAGCTTTCAGGTCAAATTTTCACCGCTCTCTACACACTGGGTGCTCCGAAAAAATTAAGAAAAAGGGTACATTCTATTTTCGACACTGGGGCAAAGTCTTTGTCTCACCATTACCTCGAGATCTGGTGGAGCTGCAAGGGTGGATGAGAAATGAATTTTCTGCCGTTAAAAGAGACATATTCGTGCGAGTATGGACGAAAATCAAGTATCGCCAAGATGTCTGCCGAGCCACGAAGGGCGCACATATTGAATATTTGTAAGGTACAACTTTGGTACAAAAACACTTTGATATATTACCTAACTTCTGGTAAAATAAAACATTCTAATAGTACCTCAGAGAAACTAGAGAAATTTTTTTAAAAAAGGTACAATATTTTTCGGACATGCTGTATTTGTTTTGCACGTATTGCGTAAAGCTTATGGGGTCGCACAAACTTTGTCTACAAAAGTTGGGGTCGCCACTACAAAAAGTTTAAGATTCCTTGAATTATACGATTAACTAACTCATATTTTTTTTGATACACTGTTTAACCTTTGCAGTACGAGTAATGAAAACTGCATCTGAAGAAGAAAACTTTTAATCACTTGGCATGGTTGTAAAATCAACCAAAACATTTCTTTACGTCTTGATCCGTTTTCTGAATACGTGGGCAGTCAAAACCCATAACTTGTCCCATAAGCATAACCAGTCACTTGACCAGACTCTTGTTTTCAAACAAGTGAGTGAGTGAGTGAATATTAACGTCGCAATCTTCAGCTACGTGAGGGCTTTTGGCGACGGACCACGTAATTTTGAACCATGGTCAAGTGAAGTGGACGACACCTGAGCTGGCATCCCCTCTCCTATCTAGCACATCACACCAATGGGAGGGCGTTTCAGCTCTCTACAGATTTAGCGTGCATTGCTGCCCTACACGGCGGGTCTTTAGCGGTACTGGGCTCAAACTCGACAAAGTCACCTATACCACTCGGCTACCGCGGCCCATTTTTTTCAAACCACAGTAGAAGCAGGTGTAACACAATGCAATGCCTCCTTCTCCCTTAAGCCGGTTTCACACGAGGTAGCTCGTGCCAGTCAATTTGTTTTCCATCACCACTTTCACACTCGGGCACAAAGTTGACTGAAAAGGGTGTGCGGAACTCATAGGTACAATGACGAAACATTTACAGATTTTTTTCCATATTCATTACTCAAGTACCAGCATGTGAAGAGCATGGGTTCCAAAATATCCTTTTAGTTCATTCAACTAGTGGAAAGGAGAGCGTGGTGTTTGAGTTCTTAAGGAAGTCGCAGAGCAGGTACGGCCAAATGATTACCTGTGAAAGGACCAAAGCGATTTCTATTCAAAACTAGCTCCCGACTATCTGATATTCTGTTTTATGCGGCGCAAGTTGGCTCGTGTGGATTTATAAGCGTATTATATCAGTGCAAATGTTAATTTTATTTATTATGTCAGAACGTATTTTATTTGTTTACTTCCAGTAAATTAATTTTTTTAAATAATCTTTTGTTTTCGTCTTTAGAATATGCTCGCACCCCCCTCCCGTGTATAGTTAGCATGCCCCCTAGGAGGACCCCCCCCCACACACACAGTTTGAGTAACGATGCATTAATGAAAACTCACTCAATAAAATGCGAATTGTATCAATTGGCTAATCCTATATCATTGGATGCTAAAACAAGCATTTAAAAAATTTCACTCTTTCACATTTCATTTTTTTAAAGAATCCAATCAACTACGTTGCACAATTTTCAAATGATGCTATGAAAGTCAAAATAATACTTCAATATAGTACAGGGTATCCGGGCTTAAAGCATCCAAACATTATGGCTTTTTATTACGGAACTTCCCATCACAATGTCATAAAATATTCATTCGTGGATTGGAAACCCCATCGATAATTTTTGGGTCTAAACCGATCGGCCGCCCATGCGTGCATTATTCAGCGATCGCAGACGATAAACTTTTTACACTGACTTCATTAATAAAGATATGGACGCCACAGCAAGTGCAGTGCGTACTTTGGTTAACGAAATTTAAATCTGTCACGCGTGTACAGCGACGTGTTCAAACAGAATGGAATATCATTACTGTCTTGCCCTAATGACATATCAGGACTTCTACAAAATGAATTACGCACACGATCAACAGTGTCTTCTATCATGAAAACTTAAGGATACTTGCCAGTTAGAGATACCAAAGTTCCTATCTCATTCGTTCCCATTAGTGGATAGATTTTAATGTCGAAAGATTGACATTGCATTCCGTTCGAATACGTCACTCTACAAAGCGTAACTGGTTTAAATTCCTTTAACCAAAGTACGCACTGCACCTATCGCTGTGGCGTCCACATCTTTATTAATGCAGTAAGAGTAACAAGCTTATCCTCTGCTATTGCCGAATAATGCGCCCACGCGAGGCCAATCGGACTAGACTCAAAAACTCTCGCAAGAGTTTCCAATCCACGGATGAATAGTTTATTACATTCTGATGGGTAGTTCCGTAATAATAAGCCATAACTTTTGGATACTTTAAGCCCAGACCCCTTGTATAACATAAATTTTAAAATCTTTATCTCATAAAAAATAGCATTATCTGAAAATTATTCATGAGATTCATAATTAGGGTAATTGTAGCAAAAAATTATTCATTCTTTAAATAAAAAGAAGTTTGACGTTAATGCTTAAAATTACCTAACTAACCCGCCACTTGAAACCTTAACACTCTTGTATCTCTTTTCATATTTTAAGATGTACATTAAAAAGTTTAATTTAAAAAGATCTGAAGAAGAATTTAATAAAAGAATTATGATTATGTGTTTAGAGAAATTTGTATATTTTTCCTAAAATAAAATTCATTGCTCCTTTATAAAGCGAAAGGAAAAACAAAATTACTGTTATTTATATATTTGTTATTTGAATATTTAAAAATGACGAAATTATGTTTGGGTAATCTGCTATCCGCAATCTCTATTCTTTCATTTTGAAGGATAATTAAAAATTTCCACAAATTTGAAAAATTTATTTTTGTGCTTTGTTAACAGAAAAAGTGCAGCTACGCATTTTATTTAATTAATTTATGGTTAGTTATGTTAAGTGGATAGCTTATATTTTTAGAATCAATGATAATTAGTATGAAATTTTAAAGTATTATTCAGCTTATCTTGTCAGAAACTTTAAAATAAATAATTTACCCACTTTTTTAATATTTTCTTTTACTTTACATTGAAATACAGTTTTTGATTTTCAGGAATTAATTTTATTCAAAAATTCTTGAAGGGCCTAATTAAAATTTATTTAGTGTAGAAGTACAGCGCCAAGAAGAGAGTTATGAAGCTTTATTAAAGAATTAAGTTGGATTTATTTTTAAAAGATAAAAAGGCACAGCCGTATATGATAAGTATACTTATTATATAAAACAGTTATTTTAGATTATCATTCTAGATTAGCAAAACGCAAGAAAGAATTAATTTATATTATTTCACAGAAATTAAATATTTTTCCGCTTAACGGGACATATTTAATTTCGCAATTAAACAATATTACATTTTGAACAAATTACTATTATTTTTAAATAATATGTATTGTGTCACAAAAAAATGCAATGCTTTGAATCGAGAAAAATGCTACTGCATTGTTTTTGAATTTCACAATTAAAAACATGTGTGTTACGTAATAAAATAAATTTTTCTTATTTGCCTAAGCCTCATGAAACGCTTATTGCTTCATCTAAAATGTTTATTTTATATCTATCTACGCATAAATGAGAAGATTTCGCGATGATGCTACAAATTTGGTACGTACTAACACAACAATGCCAACTCACCAAATTGGCAACTCCGATTTCGCATGTGACGTACGCGCTGGATTGGTAACCCTATGCTTCGTTTCATATAATGTCGTCAAAACGGTTGCGATAGTACATTATTGTAATCTCAATGATTGCCTGGACTGGAATCGTTGCGTGAGAAGAAAGGCGTTTTCTCTCACAAAGAATTATTAACAGTCAACCGGGAAAAAATACTCAAAGCTCTAGGAAGCTGCAACTTTATCAAAAACTGGGGACTTTATCAATGAAATGTTGGACGATGCAGCTTCAGTGATGAGTTTAACTAAAGAGGAGCGCAAAGATCGAATTTTGGAAGGAAAAAAAAGACAAACTAGAACTACATAATGCATGTAAATTACAATTTTACAATTTGAGTAATGAGTACATAATATGTACTATGAGGGTTGGTTCACCTTAGGCGGAAAGGGGGTATCCATCACCCTAGTACTAAATAAAAGAAATGAGTGAGTGATTATTAACGTCGCACTGTTCAGCTACTCGAGGGCTTTTGGCGATGGGCTTCGTAATTTCGAACCATGGTCGAGTGACGAGGACAACTGAGATGGTATCCTCTCTCCTAACTACTACATCATACCAACGGGAGGACGTTTGAGCTCTCGACAGATTTAA
The DNA here is from genome assembly GCA_019973935.1 of Trichonephila clavipes. Lineage (NCBI taxonomy): Eukaryota > Metazoa > Arthropoda > Arachnida > Araneae > Nephilidae > Trichonephila > Trichonephila clavipes. The sequence continues at coordinate 9,097 of BMAU01017904.1, forward strand.
CACACATCGCTCCCCTACAAGGTGGGTTTTCAGTGGTACAAGGCTCGAACTCCCGTCACGTTGGCCACGAGCCAATTACCTTGACTTCTAGGCTTCAGTTGCCACAAATGAAAGAAATAATAGATAAGTTAAATATCCTACAAAAAAGAGAAGGCTTGAATTCTGAAATCGAAAACCTAGAACAAATAACCAGTACATGAAAAGCAGTCAATTAACTATTACGTAGTCAAAAGTTAACAGTACACAGTTAACTAAAAAATTAACAAAAGTACGCAGTTAAGAGCAGACATAACTATTACATTTTCTAAAGCTGTCACTGTCTTAGGACAAAGAAAGTAGGGTTATGTTTGCTTTATAGGTATACTAATGTTTTCCTTCAGCAGAAAATTTATACATAGCAACGCAAAAAAACAGGAAGAAAACCAAACCATGATTGAAAACACTTAGGTTTAAAATTTACACGTTTTAACAAACATGAAACTATTAAACTAGTATGAATGACTCTTATATAAACAGAAATAGTAGCAAAGAGATATATACATTTCGAAGAGTGAGCATTAATATAAGAATACACTTAAAATTCCGTACATATGAAGTTAAAAGAATAAAAAAAAATGAAAAATATTAAGAATATTTGTTCTTTTTTTCAGAGAGTTTACAGTAAAATATGTACATACACACACATGTATATATATTTCATCTATGTATATGAAAAACCTTTCTATTCTCACTATTGATGCATTCATTTTACTTCAATGCCTTGTGTTCCTCCCACGTGCAGATAGGCATAGAACTAGTTTTCAATACAGAACTAATTTTTCTATTATGTCGAAATTTTTGGTGTACGCGCGGGAAAGGTAAATCCATAAAGATTTCATAACCCTAATTCACTGGCCTAATTCAGTGACAGCTTTAGAAATCATGATAGATCTCCATTTAAGTATAACGATTATTTCGGTACTTTCCATTTTAACAGCTCTACACCTCTGATTCTTCTAATTTCTGTTTTTATCCAATTTTTATACGATATTCTCTTGCACCCTTTATTTTACTTATATTTTGTCGGGTTTTGATATGCTTCTTAAAATCCAATTTTATTCATTATTAGATTTGTAGGAATTACAATTTGTCCTTTATTATTTTATTTTATTATACTATATATGTATGATTTAATTTTTTGCACAGATAATTTACTTTCCCAGCGAATTATTTATTTGTTTCATAGTGAATGAGTAAAAACCATATTAAGAGGTCTCAGGGGTGTTAAATTTCTCTAGAGGTCTGAAAATATAAACGATTTTCAAACACGTATAATTCTTTTTAATTTAAATTAAATGATTCGAATCTTTTACGTATTATTTAAAATAGAATAGGGCTTCAGAAAAGTATAAAATGTTTAAAATATAATAATAATTTTAAAAGTCAAGCGTATGAAAATTCTATAATAAATATTAAGTATTTTTTGCTTTCCGCACGCTATTTTCTAAAATATTAGCCTCTGATGTATAAAACTTTATAGAATTATACACACAATGCATCATACTCTTTAAACCCTACCTAATTTTAGTATTATATATCTTTTGTATTTCAAAATATTTGTAAAATAATGCAATTTTTTAAATATTTTTTAAAAATGCATCTTTTTTACTTATTAAAATATGTAAGTTATTATTCTATTTATATAAAAGTAGCTACAAAGTATTAAGAATACATTTGTCTTTATAAATCAACTTATGGCTCTCTAGTAATTAAACCTACTCTTTTAGAAAATAGCATGCGCGACGTAAAACTTAATATTTCTTATAGAAAAGTTTCTTATTTTCATATGCTTATAATTTTTAAAATTATGATTATATTTTAAACATTTTATACTTTTCTGAAGCGCCATTCCTTTATAAGAAATGTGTAAAAGATTCGAATTATTTAACTTAAATTCAAATAAATTATACCTATTTGAAAATTGTTTATATTTTCAGACCTCCAGAGAAATTTAACACCCCTGTGACCCCTTAAATAAATAGTTAAGAACTATTTTCTACATTTTTTTTCAAGTAATCATTATACTCCTTCAAGAAAAGATTTTGGAAAAGTTGATTGTAATGAAATTTTCAGCTTCTTTTAAAACCTACTTAAAGTCTGAATATTAGCAAGATTTATTTTCCCCTCATTTTAAATTAATATCGAAAAAACTGTTTTTCTACTAGTTTTTTTTTAAATAAAATAATATTTCTTAAAGAATTTTTTCATTAAAGCTGATTTTGCCTACAATTTTAAGTGTACTTGTATTTCAAAAGCAAATTGCATACCGTATGCAAATCGAAAGCTTTAAAAAGTATCACAGAGTTTTGATGTTTTTGAATCTAATGCAATCTTCAACGTAAAACGCAATATGTATAATCAGCTTGTACTATTTGTGAAGGGAGATATTTGCATGTCCATAAGTAATTTTTGTTTCTTCTGTCTAAATTGAGTCGCCTAAATATAACGTCAAAATTCAATCAGCAGCATAAGAATGACTCACTTTAGCTTTTCTATTTGATAGAGGTTTTTAGACATTCGTTCCTGAGTATAACTTTTAATTTGGTTGCTACTTTGGATATCTTCTGGGTACCAATTGAGTCTCTCAGATATTAAAATAACAGGAAAGTAAATAATTTCAGAGTTTATTTTTATCATTTATTCAGGTAATTGTATTCTTACAAAATGTAATACATATGTTCTCGGTTAATTATTTAAAAACTCTTTTGAAACAGTTATTTTGTGTTTAAAAAAAAGTTAATTTATTAAATGTAATTTTTAAAAAATTTGTTTAAAAAACTCTTGCATAAAAATTGTATAATTACTTAATCGGTCGGTTATAGTTTTAGGTTTATTTCATAAGCAATGACGAAATTTTATATAATTATTTCTACATATTTTATCACTCAATACGATTTACTTTGGGGGAAAAAAGTGTTATTTCTAATGCCACCTGATCGACGGTATCAGATTGAGGCCCCTGAAATTCATCGTGACTAGGTGCTAGTCTTACGTCTATCGTTAGTCGAAGCTTTGAGAACCATAAAGGTGAAAGGATGATTTGGCACAATACTACTCCAATTTCGGAGGAAAACATCCTGGGGTGGTCCAGCGCCTCTCATCTCTCCAAAGGACTTGCGGCTTTACAAATGTTAAGAGTGTCCTGCGACGTTTTCCCGCCACACAGCTGAAAGTCGGCTTCTTTTTGTGAAAAGGATAAACTCGTTTCTATGTACACGTGAAGAATTAAAATATAGTGAGGTCATGACTTTGGTCATCACTCCGGCAACCTTTGACACCGTCAGACACCCCCCTCTGCCCACGAGCCCGATGTAGCTCGAGGATAAAGAGGCCGACCGCCAGAATACCGAGGCGAAAGAGAGAAGATGGTTTGAAACTTCGCTTACAACACCGGCAATCTCCTCCCTCACAAACAACAGAATTTGAACCCTAACGAATTAAGCAATCTTTTTAATAACTTCAATCCCATATATTCTCTAATTAATAGCTGTGGCGTAAATCAATAAAATATTTAATTTAATATCACGCTACCGTTACTTTTCTCAAACGTCACAGCCCATATAATGAACAGGAACTATACATTTATAAATATCCATGCTTTGTCCGGGATTCGAACCCAGGCCCTACAGGACCGCAGTCAGCGTGACTAACCACTATACCTGATATAAAATATTATTGTAAAAAATAATTTTTCCGATTTTGAAAATTTCTCTGCGAAAAGATACATTTTAATGAAAATTATTTCTAATTCGCTATTAGCCTGGGGGAGGGATATTCTATATCAGTTTTTGTATTTTGCTATTAATTTGAGCTTTTTCATACTTTAATTATTCCGAATAAATAAGTGCTGTAGTTGATATGGAAATTACACTTATTTTTTTAAATCTTATCAAATAATAAAATGCAAAATAAGGATTAAAATTAAATTTCTTCGAATGAGATTTAAACAGTAAGAACACTCTAGATAAAGTATAGATTCCATTTTTTGCTCTAATTAAATTGTTTTATTTTATAAATAAAAACCTTTTTAAAATCTCAATACTTAACATAAACACTTACTGCCCTTGAATAATTTCGTTATGAAACCCTTTTACCAATTTACAAAACCAAACTACCAAAAAAAAATCTAGCTCCTTATATCACAAAATCATTCCACCCCTAGTAACTTCTCATACATTCAGAAACTATCCTCAAGAGACAAAAAAGAAAATATTTACGAGTCTTCCGAGAGCGCTCTCGTCTGAGAAAACTTGAGTAGAAATTTATTTGAATTTTGAATAGTTCCCCGATCCATTCAATTTAGTTGGGAACCAGGGCCTCAAATTTGTTTACACATCCTCATGGGAAATTTTGAATCATCAGACGGCTAAGTCAACAGTTGGGAATTCGATTATAATGGCATTAACGTATATTAAATGCGTATCTCCAACAGATTCGTGTTTGACTTGATCTCTTTGCAAACATCCATCCTTCTCACGAGTGGATTTATAATCCGTTACCGGCTAATTCGTGGAATTTTCCGTCCATTAGAATGAGAAATTAAACTTTCTGTTTCAGAATGAGCGTGTGTCGATCACATATTCAAAATACTTTTCTTCGAATTAGTCGTTCATGTTGAGAGTAAAACTAGTTTCTACCAATATGTTGCTCTTTTTCGAAATAAAATGAATGTAATGTTTATTAATGTCGCGCTCTAAGGCAAAATAAAGGCTATTGGCAACGGGAGGATTTAGCCATGGCAGATTTAGCGTGCATCAGCCTCTACACGGTAGGTCTTCAGTGACACTAGAGCTCGAACTCATGAAACGAATCGTGAATATAACCTCTAAGCTACAATGGCCTTTTTGGGGGGGGAGTTATTTCTCAACTACCCTACTACTGTTATACATACTAAACTTGGTGGCGCAACCGCCCATGAGGACCAAGGCCTACTGTGTCTATCTCAGTTTTCGTGACCTTATGCGCGGAGGTGCATGGGCAGGTATTCCGGTCAAGTGGTCATTCTGACGCAACCCCCCAGTGTTCAGTCCCCAAGAAAGCTTAGTATTTCTCGACCCAGGCCTCTCTCCTAAGAATATAGTCCAAATGATTTTAATCACCAAATGTTATCCCCCGATATATTTACCAAAAATTAAGAATTTCGAAATATGTGGCAACTGGCAACTGAATTATTATGACATGTCTGTTAAATGTTGCGTAATGCTTGGTAATCCTAGATATTAGAAAACTACTTGAAAAAAAAAAGAAAAGCTAGAACAAGGATCGAATTTTCATTTCATGGAAGAAATCATAAGAATGCGCTCCATTTCAAATGAGACGTTCTGGCGTAGCTTAGACTATAGAGGCCGAATCAACGGAAGAAGTATCTGACAACCTATCTAGTATAAGATTCTTGTATAAGGGTAGCTCAGACGAAAAGTAGACGTGCAATTGTGTCAGAATGATTGCAGGTATAGTAGATCACCGAACATGAAGGGCGGTAGGAGGTGCTCACCGCATACAACGTGCAATCATGAAACCTGTTCGTTGTACAGGAAATAGATCAAAAGTAAAGTCATGCTATTCATGCTTGCGTCCATATCAGAACAATGCGCGGTGTTATATGTTCCTGATTGCGGAAGGTGAACTGGATGCGGGCATCCATCGGCGAATGGAGGCAGTCTATTACGTGCGCTGCTTAGTTCGAACAATTGGTGCAAAAGTTTTCGTGAAGAGTGGCATATCAGATCTCCAAGACAATGCCCGTCCAAATGTCTCCCGTGAAAACCAGATAATCTTTAAAAAATTCCGCTGAAAAGTACTGGAACATCCGCCGTACTGATCAGATTTGTCTCCATGAAATCTTCTATATTTTTCCCACTTAATAGACCACCGAGTTTCCATTCGGACGATGAGGTGAAAGAAGATATACAAGACTTTCTCGAGAATCAACCACAATCTTTCTACACACAGACAAGCTATAGACCTGCTGTCGAAACGATGAGACCTGTGTATCACAACGCCCATGGCAATTTATTTTGATTTCCAATAAAGGTATTTTTTTTATTCAAAGTATCCGCTTTTCATTTGGGCAACTCTTATATCTGAATACGAATTTTTTTTTAATTGTAATAAAGGTTGTACATTTTTGCACACGTCTTTTTCAAAGAAAACTAAAGCAAAATAAAATATTTGGCTTGTTTTGAGATACCATTGGATCAAAATAATGGAATCAAGATTTTCTTATTAATCTATTTTAAAAGACTATATTTTAAGTAACCTTTTTAATTTGCATTACAACATAAAGATACTTAAGGTATGCATTACAAATAAACTTAAAAATACACATAACTTGTAATACATGTATCAAACTTATTTTAAACAACTGTAAGTCAGAACCTCTATTTGCTTTCTTTTTTATGAAAGACGAGAAGGGGCAAGAGTATAAAGTTAGAAGCCAGACTATTTTTGACAGCCCAGAAATTGGAAGAGTAGTCTCAAATCTCAGTACATAGATCACAGACTCTAGAGTCTAAAGCTATTTATCTGTCTGAGCTGTGGCAAACCAGTGTCGAGCAGGGAAGTCTTAACATAATGGTGTTAAAACGTTATTTAACCTTTTTCTGTCTGGGGGTTAAGGGATATGAATGCGACTCAATACTGAGAAAGAAGGTGTTAACATTTAATTGGAGAGTGAACTTGTAAGTACATGGAGAATTTTTTTTCTTATAAGAGGCTACTAAAATTTAAATTCCATTAAACAAAGTAAAATCCGTGTAGCATAAAAGTTATGTGATATTATAAAAAATCATAGAAATTTAGAAATTAATTCAATATTGGATTTTTGCTTGTGTTATTGCCTAAATTTCTTTGTATTTAAGATGAACAGAAGTAAAAGGTATATTATCAAAAAATATCATTGACGAAAATTCCGACGTCGAAAATGAAATGAATACAGTTCCTCGTCATTCGAAATGAGGAACATCGTGAAAAATATGCGCAATTATTTAGACGTACATATCTTTGCAAAATTTCAAAAAAATGTGAGTCAATTCCTGTTTTTTTAAAAATACACTGGTGTTAATAACAAATAATTAACGTAAAATGAATAACAAAAAACATGTTATCGAACAATTTGATGACAATTTAATGCAAAAAATAAATCAAAAACACTTGAAAACATTGTATTAAATTTCATTAAGTCCTTGTGAATGTATTTGATTGATTTTTATAAAATACATATGTATGTACTTATCTATGTAAATAAAATATATTCATCAAAATTAAGCTCAATAAAGTACATATTTTTTTAATATCCTTTAACACAAAAAAATATTTCAGTTCCCTCAGTTCCATGTTAAACGATTTTCACTGTATTTCTGGAAGTGCATTCAGCTATTTTATATATAAGCTGAAGGTACAGTTATTCTATTTCTTCATTGAATCATTTAAGACTGTTTCCGGTTAATGTTAAAGAATAAGACCCGAATTCGGAACATTTTTTCAGATATAAAAAGTTAGGAAAAATTAATATGATATTCTGGCTTCACTATCCTTTAGAGAGCAGCATTTTTTATCATACTTCCCATTTTTAACCGAGTTGATTCATTTTTTTTGGTATAAAAAGTGTTTCGCATTTTTTATCCTCTGTCGTAATGTTAAATGGGTTTGCCTTCATGTATTAAAACAAAAAAGAAAGTATTCACGGAATAGTTTGAAATTTTTAAAAAATATATTGTTAACAGTGGTACGAGTTATAATATTGCAAATTTCCGTGGAAATTGGGTCGTTTTTCTGTCTGAAAATGTGCTTCACGTGAGCTCTCGTACCTTTACAAAAGACAGCCTTAAGAAGTTACTGTAGTTCCACATTGAGTTATTCTAGAAATCTTTCAGATTTTGCATAAAATCAATCCTCAATCTGAATTTGACGGGCAACTGAAACCTTCTTTGCATGTAATAAAGAAAACACGATACATTTATATTTATATTTAATTCTATATGCAAGTAATGAGTATCAAAATTCTCTCATGAAAAATAACCCTTAAAGTTAAATGAAAAAAATATTTTTAGCACTATTCATGGACGAAAATTACAGGTTTATGTTTTTCAGAATGAGAATGTTGACCCCTAAGTAGAGTTACAACTACTAAAGAAAACACACAACTACAGACTAACTATTTTCTTTCTTTTGTAAAGCAAATAGTAATAACATCCGAAATCCAAGTAGTTTTATTTGGAAGAAAACGATAAACAGCTTGATACACAGGTGACTTTAATTCCAGGTCCATTTGGCCGTCTGCTTTCCGGATTACCACTATCTAAGAAGAAATTTTTTAAACTGTTGCGTTAAAGTGCTAGTCTGATTATTTCAGTCTGCAGATTTGAAATTTTATACGTAAATCTTCGAACTATTTTCAGGATTTATTTTACTCATAAATTAACTGTACTTAAAGTGAGGGTGTAATACCAAAGATGGAATAAATTTTAAAGCATGAAATACTTTAAGCAAGATTAAATTGGAAAGCTTACTCTTTGGTTCGGTGTAACTTTAATAAAAATACAAGTATAATATTGGGTTTTCATAAGTAATTTCGTTTTTCTTTTAGTCTAGTTTTGTCCAAAACCTTGTACCATCTCAGGTAATAGTATGATCCACTTCCATAAATCTCTTGATATATGCCAGCAAAAAATTAATCCATTTTTGACCTCCTCATTTATGTAAAGTTCTGCTATCTAAAAAATTGTGTAGAGGCCAGAGGAAGTAAAATCTGAAGTCGCCAGATCTGGGCTGTATGGTGGGTATAGTAGCGCAGTCCCCCTCGCTAAGCCGAAAAAGCTTTTAGCGAGTTGCCAATCTCAAGATTTATTAGTTAGTATCTTATATTCCCAAAATTGAGTAAATTAAACAAGCGCCATTAAGCTCTGTTGCTCTTTGATATTCAATTTCCGAATCACTAGTACGATGTAAGCTTTTAATATTTGACTTCACATATGATTTGAATTACCAATTTACCAGTTCACTCGAATGCACTTTTCGGCACCTTAGACAATTGTGCTAAAAAAATTCCCATTGAGACTATTGTAGACCGTTTTAGCTCCCTGAATTTCTAATTGTAGAGAGAAGAGATTCATCAAACATTTAAATAAAATACAATAGTGTCAGATCCGGGAACATAAGCCAAAGAAATTTCATAGCATTAGCATTACCTTTATGAATTTAAAATAACTAGCAATATAATTCTTTAAGCGACATCTATATTTATAGGAAAACACAGAGTGTCTGAAAGGTTTGGTACACTTTCAAATTTTAATTACAAATGAGCAAAGATATTCACCTACGGGTTGTTTTCTGTTCCATGAAAAAAATACCAAAGTTTTTTTACAATGTTTTATTGCACGATTTCAATGATCGCATCATTAGTCACGCGCATTGCATCGAGTCTACGAGTAACGTCCTCTCAGCTTTTGTTAGGGAGGTCAGATTTTGTTTTTGACGTTACGCTTTCTATCGTCATAAATCTTTCACGCCATTTATAAATTGTAGATCCTAAAGGTGGACTTCGTTTACAGATAGTCCTTAATTGGCACTCCACATGTGTTGCCCATTTGAATTCGATAAACCATGCTACAACTTCCGATTGTTCTTTTAGTGAAGCCATTTTGAAACGAGGAAGTTGCAAAACGTGGACGTTGTACCATCCAGTTTGTACTTCATTAAACAGAAACTTTAATCTTTTCTTTATGGAACATAAAATACCTGTGATGGGCTCACGCGTCTTTTCTTTAACATGTCCTTTGAGTTCTTTGAGCCAGTATTAATAGCTACTCTTTTCCAACCAAATCCAAGAAGTGAAGAGTGAATGAAAGATGCAAATTAACAAACTTTTAAATATCGAAACTTAGAGTAAAAGCGAGATGGCAATTTGTGGCAGTCGATGGCAAGTAGAGGAATGTGGATATAGTTCGTGGTTCAAGTTTGGCTAAGTTTATGTGACGGTGATTAGAAGTTATAAGTGATTGAATATATGGAATACAAGGTGCATACCAGAGCACGCAAGTAGAGACAAGATTAAGCATATGACAATATTGGTTAATTCTTCAAACTGCAACAAGGTAGGAATGACTATTTAATATTAGAATCAGTGATTGAATTAGAATCGAGTTTAGGTGGTTCAGTTATTGATAGTGATTAGATTAAGTCGGTATTATCTATATATATTGTGTGTTGCGTATTTTGCCATCGTAGATTGTCTCACATTAATTATTATAATTTAATTTGTTAGAAGTTTAAGTTGAAAATCTTAATAAAAATATATTAAGATTATGCATGCCTCTAGTTCTTCCGTTAATCCTACACCTCTAGCTCACGCTGACACTCCGAGAGATAGGGAGGGGGGAATATCACATACCGTAAACAAAAATCTTTATCTGTTTATTTTTTAATTCATTTTTGAAAGCATAGCTAGTTTTTTCAACACTCCATATACAGCAACGGGAAAAAACCCGACACCCAGAAAGACTTGTGATAGATAAACGAAATTTGGTAGGTGTGTTTATACATTTGAAAGATGACATCGATTCAAATTTCGTGCTTAAGTGCGGCGCTAGCAGCGCCATACAGAACTTGGAAATCAAGGTTGCTTTAAATGCGTGCTGTTAAGTTCGTGAGTGTTATTTGTCTCAGAAATTTGACGTATTGAGTTGATGATAGCCAAGAATGCTTTTAAGAAGACTAAGAAGCCATTATCAATAGCTCACCGAGTTTGAACGAGGTCCTGTAATAGAGCTACGATAAGGTAGATATTCTTTCCGCGATATTGCAGAAAGACTTTGTCGAAATGTATCTTTCGCAAGGAAATGATTAAATTAGGACCCTAAGGGAAATGATCAATTCACGCAAGATGTTAAAATAAGAACTCTGTAAGGTGATTTCCCTGAGGAAAGTAAGTGATTTGATCCAATCCCTACCCTGTTTCAGAGAAATGATGAACTATTGTCAAGAGTTTAAAAATGTTCATTTAGCAAATATGGTGCATTATTGAAAGTAGACTAATTAATACAACAATAATCATTGAATAACAAATTATTTATTCGAAATTAATTTACCAAAATAATTAGATAATAAAGCTGGTATTTTTTCTAAAAAAGGGATATTTGTATCAGAATTTCAAACATTTTTTAAAAAATTATACATTAATGTAGCACTTCAGAAATATCCTGCTTTATTTGTAACACTTTTTTCAGTTATTATTTCCCTTTTTAAAATAGGTTTTTTTATTATCAGAAAGCGCTTTTTTTTTAATCTATAAAGAGGGCGTGGTGGAATTCCCTAATTTGTTTGTTCACATTTTTCAATTTAAGTTTTATCCAGTTTCTAATTTTTAGGCATGCAAAAATTGATATATGAATCGAAAGATAATAATGTAAAGAATATAACTAAATAAAACTAAAAATCGATATGTTGGTCATTTTGTTGTGGTGCATCACGTCAGAAGTCTGGAGCTGCCTGGCACGGACGAGAAGAAGGGGAGGTAAAAGGGAGAAGTAACAAGCGAAAACAAAGCACTACAAATGCTGACTTGTTCATTTCATCATTTCACTAAAATGGTTCGGGGATTTGATCAAATCACTTACTTACATCAGGGAAATGACCTAAAAGACGTTATTTTAACATCTTGCGTGAATTGATCATCTTCCTTAGGGATATGATGAAATCCCTAATTTCCTCACTTTCCTGCGATATATCCACTGTGCACGATTGTTGAGAGCAGTGATCAAGGAATGGTTATGCCTCAATAAAACCGTGTTCCCGGGAATCACGTGGCGCTACTGAGAGGGAAGGACGCCGGGTAATCAGCGTACGGCTGTGACTCATCTTACTACGTCTGCGGCAAGAATTCGAGCTGCAGTTGGTACCATAGCAACCCAACTAACTGTTAAAAATCGGTTACTTCAAAGACAGCTCCTATCCAGACGCCCTGTATCGTGTTTTCTACTGACAGCAAATGCTGTTTGGGACGCTAGTGGTGTCAACTCAGAACTCATTAGAGAACGGAGTGGAGATCTGTTGTGTTTTCTATTGAACGCAGGTTCTGCTTTAGGGGCAGTGATGCCCGAGTGTTGGTAAGGAGGTAAAAAAAACGTTTACAACCGAACTATCTATGCCCTACACACACTGGAGTCATGGTCGGGGGAGTAATTTCCTAAGACATCAGGAGCACTCTCGTGATTATCCCAAGCACACTGACTGAAAATTTATACGTCACTCTGATAATTCAGCCAACAGTACTACTGTTTATCAACAAAATTCAAGCGGGAGTTTTCCAACAGGATAAAGCTTGCCCTCACACCGTTGTTGTAACGCAATGGACTCTACAGAGTGTTGACATTTTACTTTAGCCTGTGAGATCACTAGATCTGTCTCCAAATGAGCACGTACGGGATATCATTGGAGGACAACTTCAGCAGCATCCACAGCTAACACTGAACATCCCAGTATTAAAACAACAAGTACAACAAGCATGGAACACCATATCAAAAAGTGAAATTTGTTACCTGTATGACACGATGCATGCACACTTCCAGGCTTGCCTTCACAATTATGGTGGTTACACCAGCTATTAATGTTAACAGCATTTCATATTTGAAATGCTTTTTCTTGATTTATTAACCTGTGATCTTGAAAATTTAACACGTTAACAATTAAACACGTTAACAAGACGACTGCATTGTCCAAATTTCATTACTCTACATTAATTTTCTGGTGATGGGATTTTTCCCCCCGTCAGTGTATAGATGTCTAAACAAATTAATGAAAAAATGTCAAATCAAAAAATTTTGGACAGTATGTAAACATTTTTGTTTCGCCGCATTATACTAAATTTTAAATTTTCCTGCGGCTTCTTTTATGAAATGTACCTTTTAAGGTAATAAATAAATAAGAGTAATTTTTCCAAATTCTAAATATTTTTTCAGCTAAGAAACCATTTCTACCCCTGAATACTCTACAAGGCTTCTTCTGAAAATGTTTTGATAATATTTTTTTCAGATCAAACGAAAAATAATATTTATATAACTACTTCCTATTATTACTAATCTTTTTACCAATATTGATCCTAGCAGACACTCCAATCAATATAATTATTAGTAATATGTTCAACAGTAATCCGTTTAATGTGATAAGAATCCAATACACTTATCTTTCCCTCTTTTTTCCAAACAATTACTCAAGTTTTTCCATCTATTCGAGAGATAGCTAAAAAAAGATAAAAGTAAATCTTTTCTATGTACTTTACGTGCGTTAGAAGTATGGATCCCTCGAAAAAAATTGAACATCTCTGAGGATTGTTGAAACAAAATTGAACGAAAAATCAATCTGTTTCATTCTTTGAAATAGAAGATGAAAATTAAAAAAAATTCTAAATCCGAATAATTTAGGCTTTTATAGAAAAATGGAGAAAGAAACTCAATTTCACAGTGATATATCACAACTACTTAGCAGTTAGTGTAAGAATTGACCTATCTAAAATTCGTGGGAAAACATTTAGATGCTCTTATATGATTTCATTAATACACTTTTGCATTCAAGTTTTTCTTTTCAGATTCAGTTAAGTTTTGACTGTTTTATTTGATTATTTACACAGAACATTAGTAACACACACTATATCTGAAAGTTTCTGTATTATTGGACAATCCAATCGTATTATTGGAAGAATTCATTGCATTACAGGATGATAATGTGTGTGCAGAACCCCAATTATGGCAGACAAAGACATTTTAGAGTTTGTTAAGAGTTCAAAAAATATCATTGAAGCAGATTCCGACGATGAGAAGGAAATGAAAAATAAATCTTTTGTTCCCACGTCATCTGAAATGAGGAACGTCATGAAAAGTAAGCTCAATTATTGTTTTTAGACGCACATTCCAACGGTGAAATGAATAATAAAATGAAAAACCTCAAATAGTTTGTTGAGAATTTGATGCAAGAAAACAATGCAACAAAAAAAAACAATAAAAATATCATATAATTTTCAGAGAACTCAAGAAATGTTTTGTTTTCAATAAATTTGAAAATTTTGTATTACACTTTTTTCTTTTTGTTAATTTTGTTTAATTGATTTTTATTAAATATAGGCATATGTGCATATCTATGTAAATAAAATGAACTCTAAATAAACTTAATTTTTGGAGGGGGGCGACCTTTAACACAAAAAAATATTTCAGTTCCTTTAGTTTCGTGTTAAGCGATTTTCACAGAACCTCAAATTAAAACTACATTTTATTTCAACCAAGAAACCCTTTTAGCAATATCTTCGAGAGAAAAAATTCCTTTAGATAAACGATGTTAAAAAAAGTGATTAATTATCATCATTACTTAAAATAAATGTAATGATTCACAATTATTGCTTTCGGGCGTTTTACTAAACCTTAAAATATTATTTTTAATTTATTTTTGCCTCGGGCTCAAGTTTGGTAGTCTGTGTGCTTTAAACAATATTTCATCGCTTTTGTTTTGTTTTTTCCTTCTATCCAACTCTTAGAGAATGAGATACAGTGCAAAGATGTATTATCAGTAAGAAAAAGATTTAGAAGCCTCGGGGTAGAATGAATGAATGTGTGGTCGCGTACGTTTTAGAATATTTATCGGTGATTAAATCTTAAACTGAAGGATGAATGTTTTTAAGAATGGATTTTTTTATTAAAAGAATTTTTCAATCATTTTTGTGAACGAAAAAAAAAGATTTACTTTAGATTTTAACCAAGAGAAGATAATGATTTAAATGTTTAGTAACTCCCGTGTTGTGTGTGTGTGTTTACCTATGAATTTTTACTGGTAGAAGTAGTTGAGAGGATATCTACTTGAGTATTATGGCGTTAAACATTTACCACAGAAGTTTAACCTTTGTGCATCTAATGCATTTTTAATAACGTTTCGATTCTCGTTAATGGTAACTAATTAAAAAACATAAGTAAAACAAAATCTAAAAAAGCACTTTTTTAACAATTTAAAAAACTTAAGGACCACTATATGACGGTAGCAAATAAAAATCATTGTGGATGTAAAGTAAAAAAGGGAATTAAATTACCGTACTTACTCGAATCTAAGCCGCATCATTCTTCCAGTGCTATTGAAAATCGGGTGCGGCTTAGAATCGAGTGGGGAAAATTTGCTGGATGGTGGAAATTGAGTTCCCACCCTTTTCAAAAGGAAAAATGTAACCGTCCCTTCTGGCCACTTGCATCCGTGATTTATCATAGTCTAAAATTTATCTCAAGTCATTCAGTCTATCCGAAATATAGTTTTCTGCTTGTATTTAGGATTTTTTTTAAGTACGGTTTTTTTTTATCACCCAAACATAAGAGAATAACATAAATACGAGTCCATTGTGACACAAGTATGAAAAAGAAGGTAATTTTATATACAGAAAAAAAACTAAAATAGAGTAGCGGCCACTGACAATTTGACACGGCTGAAACAAATATACGTGGATGGCGTAATCAAAATAATATAATTTTTGCTTGTAAATGTTCTTCGGTGTTTAATAATTCTTTTAAAAAGATGCTGCACAACAAATACATTGGATGGCTTGTAACACGACACCGTGTGAAAAAATGGCAACACCGGCATCACAACTCCAAAGTCAGCTGTGACAATGATCATGAGACATGATACTGACAGAGTAATTACATGCTCATAGAGGTATTATAAAGCTTTTAATACTGGTAAAATAAGTTAGCAATTATAACTTCTTATTATTTCTCTTTAAATTTTTTTTTCTTGAATATCGGATATGAAAAACCTTTTACAGATTTTTTTTTTATTTTTTCTTAAAAACGACTAGAGAATCGGAGGTGCGCTCCGCACCCCCATTCTCTGCTCATTTTTGATCAAGAATCGATGGCAACACTTTTTCACAAAATCGTATTGAGAATTTGGGGTGCGGCTTAGACTCGAGTAAATACGGTATCGAAACATAAGAAAAATTCCAAGTTATTAGCATATTCAAATAATACTGAGCATTTTCTAACAATGTTCTGTTTTTATCAATGGCGCACTATATTAGCTTCTACAGAACCTTTAATAATGAACTCTGCTTTGAATCATACGTCAAGAGACGAGAACAACCCATGAACTGATACTTTTTTTTCGCCATCAAAATTTAATAATTTAAATTCTTTAACTACTTCGAGGCTTTTGGTGACGAACCAAGTAATTTTGAACCATGGTCAAATGACGAAGACGACTCCTTAGCTGGCACCCTCTCTCCTAACTACCACACCACACCAACAGGGGGACGTTTGAGCTCTCGACAGATTTAATGTGCATCGCTCCCCTACACGACAGGTGTCTTCAGTGGCATTCGATTCGCACTCATGACACGCCAGCCATGAGTCCGTTACCCTAACCACTAGGCTACCCGCGGCCCCAGTTCTCTATCAAGGACTAATTATTAAGTATAGAAAATTGTTACTTACCAGAAAACATTTAAAAAAAATGCCATAAATTTATCTATAGACATTTTTTTCCAAGGCAATTTATGGAAAAATTACAAAAGCATTATTTACTCGTAAGTAAAAAAAAAAATACCCAGCACGCAAAGTTTTTACATTGCACTGAAATTTTTATTAAAATTATTAGTATGAAATGCGTCTTCCTACGTCTACTCTGATGTTATTATGTACCTAAAATTAGACACATTTCCATTTTGTAGGCATTTTTCACGAGCGAAAGTAAAATTAATCATGAGTACTCATTAATTATTGGCTTCACAAAGTAATTAAACGCCTAATGATGGGACTACATGGAACAAGTGGCGCCTAAAATCAATTAATATACTCTGCGAAGCATTTTAAAGCAAATAATCTTTCCGTTATAAATTAACGACCACAGTATGAATAAATTATTAAATAGATAAATTAGAAATAGAAGTATAAATCAAAAGTTGATCGAAACAACGCATGCGCATTTCGTTGTTACATGAAAGTCAATATTACAGGACAATTTTAAAAATCGCTTGTAAAATGTATGGTTTATTATATGTTGTGACGTTTGAGAAAATAAATGGTAGCGTGAGAGTTAGGAAAATTAAATATTTGGTATATTTACGTCACAGCTATTAATTACCGTAAAAACATTTACATTGAAGGTATCCATTTTGAGTATTTCATTAGTTCAGAATACGTTATTTGTGAGAGAGAAGGTAACACAACCGCTCCCTTCGGTGTTTTCCACAGAATCTCCCTTCACTCAATGGTCTTTTGATTGAGGCAGTTTCTTTTTGACACTTTAAAATACACTCAGAATTCCGACTCACAGGTGTCCAGCAGTTGGGTTTTCTCACGGTCAAAGGTTGCCAGATGATATAACCCTGCAATATTTAGGTGTGCACATGAACGGTATTATCCTATCCACAAAAAGAAGCCAATTTTTCAGCTGTGTGACACGAAAACGTCACATTATTTCCTTTACATTAAATAAATTTCAGTATCCAATAGCACAGCAGTTTTTAAACTTTTGATCCTCACAGTCCTCCTTCATGCATCATCCAGGCATCGAGGATCCCCCCAAGATTTTGAACACCCCTCCCTGACTCCCAACACACGACTGAGTGATTTAAAAGCTCCTCAAAAATCCTAAGATTGTCTCTGATACTTATGCAAACTTTTTAAAGCTAATTTTTTCCTCCTCTAAAGAGGGCAGTAAGCATCTAATTACAGAAATTACGTTGTAATAATGCCTATGTATTTGCAAACAGTATAAAACTTAATTAATATTCTTGATCGAAATGCATATTTTAATAATTTTTTTAATTGTTTCAGTTTTAGGGATCTAGTCTAGGATAGCACAGCTTTCAATTTTTCTCCGAGGCCTTCAGAGTATGTAATATCAAATGAGAGATTTTCGCGGGCCCCCGTAGATCTGCATCATAGAATACAGATTTCAATTAAACGGGACATGAATACCTGAATAGCTAAGTGGGTTCACATGATCATTTACCTAATTGCGATCTTCATGATGTTGAGTAACGCCTACACAATTGCCATTCATTGCTCTGCTGTGATAACGAGGAGCTTATGGGGTATAATATTATGTGCCAATCGTATCTATCCGGAGATAGGGTCACTAATTCCGATTGATATTTGAATACACAAATGAGCAAACGTTATACATTCCAAGGTAATCCACTACAATAATTTTCCAGTCCTGTAACTTATATAAACGTGTTGGTTATAAGGCTAAAGGTGATGTCGAGGTACAGCAAAAATGAAACACTGTGCGTTCGTTATGTGGTAAAATTACTTACAAGAACCATCTAGTAGTACAATTGGAAGGTATCACCATCCAGTCTTGTTGGCATTTTTAGTAGGTATAAAAATATAGAATGATTTTAATGCAAAAATGTTTTACAGTTAAGGAAAAAATTAAAAGATGTGTATTTTAAGATATAAAGTTAATGTACAAGAAAAGGAAAACGGTTGTATTACATGTATAACGCTTTAAGTCAGCGATTCTCAAACTGTGGGATACATTCTAACATAAAGGGTCTCAGGGGTGTTAAATTTCTCTAGAGGTCTTAAAATATAAACGATTTTCAAACGCGTATAATTCTTTTTAATTTAAATTAAATGATTCGAATCTTTTACGTATTGTTTAAAATAGAATGGGGCTTCAGAAAAGTATAAAATGTTCAAAATATAATAGTTTTAAAAGTCATAAGCATATGAAAATTATATAATAAATATTAAGTATTTTATGCTTTGCGCACGTTATTTTCTAAAATAAATATTAGCCTCTGATGTATAAAACTTTATAGAATTATACACACACACAATGCACCATACTCTTTAAACCCTACCTAATTTTAGTATTATATATATTTTGTATTTCAAAATATTTGTAAAATACTGCAATTTTTTAAATATTTTTTTAAAAATTTATAGTTTTTATTTATTAAAATATGTAAGTTATTATTCTAAGTATATAACAGCCACAAAGTATTAGGAATACATTTGTCTTTATAAATCAACTTATAGCTAGTAATTAAACCTACTTTTTTAGAAAATAGCATGCGCGACGTAAAAAAAAACTTAATAAATATTTCTTATAGAAAAGTTTCTTATTTTATATGGTTATAATTTTTAAAATTATGATTTTATTTTAAATTATTTATACTTTTCAAAAGCCCCATTCCTTTATAAGTAATGTGTAAAAGATTCAAATTATTTAACTTAAATTTAAAGAAATTATACCTGTTTAAAAATTGTTTATATTTTCAGACCTCCAGAGAAATTTACCACCCCTGTGACCCCATAATAAGAAATAAAGTACACATTTGCGCAGATATAATATACATATAAATGTATCAGTACCGCACAAAATGTATTTGATAATTATCAATACTAAATTATAAATAAGTTTAATATTATTTGCTTTATGCACCAATTTAAAAATTAAAAAGGAAAAATAATATTATACTCATCCTATAAACAAAAATTTACTTAAAGTATCTACCACTAAAATGTAACCTATTGAAAATTTAATACATATATTGATAATTTGTACAGTTTATAATTAAGGTCGTAGCCGAATGAGTGGCGAGGTTGGTTTGTCACTGGCCTTCTGCAACTAAGGCCATGGGTTCGACCACGGCCCAAGTCGGTGAATTTTCATGATGCAGAAAATCAACAGCGGCTATGTCGTATGATTATACGTCATTGAAAAGATACCTAGAGTGCTTGTTTGGCTTGGACACTCTCGGCAAAATTAAATTCTAGTACAGGTTCGCATCGTCAGAGCTCAGAGGCCTCCATTTAGGGAGGAAACTGAGCGTCAAAATTACCTGCGGTGATTGTTGTTCGCCTATATGGTGCTGCACTAAAAAAGTTACCAGCGTTAGAATTAAAAGAGTAAGCGATGTTTCTGTTCTTTAAAATGGAGGTAAAAAACCCTATTTAACGAATTAACAACTGAAAAAAATTATTAGTTTAGATAAGAAAAAATGGCTTTCTTTTCAAATAACATCCTTTTTGCACGAAACAGAAAAGTATTTTTCTTCTGAGATTCAAATTTTGACAGAGAAGGGTGCAACCCATTATTTTCAAATTTACAGGTGTAGATGTGTCATAAGTGAAACCTACCCCTTGAGTTTTGAATAGGACAGAGAATCCCTTCATCTCATCCCACTCCACCACGCAAGGGATACATTAAAAGATTTTACCATTTGCTATCTTTCTTGATAGAAGTGATGCAAATTATGCGTATGGTTTTGCAGAAAACTTTGCTTTTGAAAAACTGTTACGCAGGGCAGATTGTCGGTAACAAGTGCGTAGCGATTTTTATGTAGAAATCGATAATGAAACTCTTATCAAAACTGTTGCATTTTCTGATTCTTTACATTGTTTGGAAACTGAAAACATACCTCATGCAGAAAGATATAAAGAAGGCAGTATTTTCGGTACTTAAATATTATCGCAACCTATTGCGTCTTTATATGAAACGAAGCACATGACTGCCAATTCAGCGTATACGACCCATGCGAAATTGGAATTGCCAACTTGGCGAGTTATCATGAACGTTGGCGATTGTTGCGATAATACGCAAGTACCGTATTTCTTCTGTACATGAAGTCGAAAAGAAAAACATCAGTCAACATCAACAATTAGTCAAACATCTATTAGACATTATTCTAAAATTTCCGCTTAATTGGTGCGTAATAATTCGCTAATAGTATTTTTATATGCTGAATAAAAACAGTATAGTTTCTAGCTATGGATATTTGTTGTGTAGATGATTTTTACAGAACTTCAAAAAGAAGTGAAGAAAAAAATTTTGGACCCTGATATTACGAATAACCCCGATTTAACGAATTCATTGGGACCGAACGTTTTTTCGTTAAATCGTGGTTATTCGTAATATCAAGGTCCGACTGTACATAAATTACTTATATTATTAATAAGGCATCACTCTTTCATACGGTTTGAAACATACGATAATACATTATATAAGATAACTAATTATCCATTAAAAATTACAAACTCTTGTCAAAATAAACCACACAGAACGAGCTTTCTCAGGCACCAAACCATTTCTCTATATTCAGTTTCAAATTTCCATTAATATATTTGGCAGAATACATTTCACCCTACAAATCCATCTTTAAATGTTACAGTAATACTTCAAATTAATCTCGAACCCAATACGCGGCAGACAGATGACCAAATTATTCCACAGAAATTCCACGCTTCCATAAGCTGGTCCAAGAATCAATTCTCGCACTAGACGTTGATTTACCATACAGTAGTTTCAATTTCCGGTTTGCATTTCCTGAGATGTAGAACTGATACCACAAATGCCACCGCGAGAAGAGAATTGCCTAAATCCTTTACCTCTTAAATCGCTAATTCATTCAAGAATCATTCCGTTGTAATAACGATGTATGGTATCGAAATCGAATTCGTTGACAGTTGTGATTTTCCGTATTGTACACCGGTTTCTATAGTGACCACTAATGCGGGGGAAACGACATGTGATGGTGAGAAAATAGAATACTTGTGGTATAGATGAACGATGGTTTTGGGGAGGCATTTTGAAATGATGTGGGGGCGTTTTCTTCCGTGCTGCGAAAACCGAGATTTAGATGGATGTAATTGGAAAGTCAACGTTGTTCTGTCAGCCGCTGATGGCACGCGAGGGTGGCCTTGGCATCGAACAAAACAATTGTTATTCGGTTGAATAAGAGTAGATTTACAGCGACTAAAGAAAGAATTTCTTTTATTTGAGTTTTATCATAGTCTACGAGAATAAGTGCACGAAACCAGTTTTCTTATCGGATAAAATACAGCACAAAAAAGTTATGGTGTTTAATACTATTTTTTTTTCATTTGCTACCTCTTGTACAGGAGCAAATATTTTCATAACGAATGTAAACTAAAAATTCGGAGATAATTAATAAGATACCGAGTAAGCCAAACTTTTGTTAAAACTTTAAAAATTCATTAAAAATAGAAGAAATGATGATAAACAAGGGTTGTTTAGAAGAAAAGGATAACAAAGAAGTCGGATTTTTTTAGCAGCAAAAATAATTTTAATCGTCCTCAGATTAAATCAAAGTGTTATCTGTAATAAGTTGCATGCAGAGTGGTGCACCTCTATTCTTTATCAATCCAATAAAATGATTCCCATTGACTATCTGTGGTGAGGACAGAGTGTTTGGCCGAGTTTGCAAGACCTCATGACCACTACGTTCACTCGACCTCACTCCAGTCGACTTCTGGTTGTAAGGAATATTTGAAATTACTTGTGTACCACTCATTCTCTTCAGCATTGGCCGAAATCAAATATTCTTGCTGTCGTGAGGTTTTTCCAAGTCATTGTAATATGTTGCTTTCAGTTGTGAGGGGCTGAGAGCCGCGCCTGCGTCGGACAATGTTCTGGAGGTCATGTTGAACAATCGTTGTTTCAAGAATAAGTGAATGGAGCGTACTGTTGTCATGTGTACTGTGTTCCGGATTGTCAGAGCCCTCTACCGCGAAGATAGTTATAGCTAAAAAGTTTTTTGCCTCTCAAAAACATTCGACTCTCTTTTGAGCTCTTTATTGCAAACCACATTTCCTTATCCCCCTCTCTTCCTTTTTTATGAATTTTTAGCTTGAAAGAACTTTTGGCTCTCACCCGGTATATAGAAATTAAATTGTTCTACATATAAAAATTATTTAACTAATTTAAATGTGTAGACTAATGAGTTTGGATGTAGGTGGTAACTTTTAGATAAACAAAGAATTGAATTTCGGATGAATAATTGGTATTATATGCCGTAGAGTTTGTTTAACGGTTTGTAAATTTGACTAGATTTTACTACCACCAAAGGAACCTATTGTCTTTGTTCCTGTATAAGGGAGTCAAACTAACCACTTTTCAACATTTCATCTTAATTAATTAATATTTTTAAAAGATTATATACATCCACCAGTTGTTAAAATTGTTTAAAACCTTTGCATAGAATAATAAACAAAAAAAATACGCTTGCCTCCTGTAAAAGTACCTTATATTAAAAGGTGAATTTCGTTGAATTAAATTTTATAACTGTTATTTTGCTTTATTAATGTTCAGGGACGAGTTAAATACTTCAATACCATTTTGCATACCCTTAATGAAAAGTATCTCAATCGGCTACAGAGTATCATATTGCCGCCAATATATATCTTATACGATATAGAGGTGACCGGCTGTCATGTATGTTGGAATTATAACTATTATATTATGCAATGGTGGAAAGAGGGTTCAACAACAGTGGTCAGATTGGCTCCATTTTTTCAACGCTTCCAGTCTAACTCGGCGACTACCATCAGAAAAAGCGAACTGAAACTCCTCGCTGAGTTATATTAAACAGACTTCAATCATTAAAATCAATTGCAAACAGTATGATTTTTTAAATATATCAGATAAAAAATAAAACAGAGTGAAGGATTACTCGTCTTCCCTCTTCCATTTACGAATTGATTGTTAGTTAACGAAATACGAGGGGCTATTGTCGACGAATACCGCATTTATAGTCTCCGTCTTCCATTTTTCCCTCCAATGCATTTTTAGGCCCAATTCATAAGTGGTTTCATAGTTTTAAAAATATTTCAAAATACTTGCTGAAATAAAAAAACTGTAATTTTATAGATATCTTTAATGTCTTTTATTTCATAGAAAACACTTTATCGAATTCAAATAAATGGTCTAATCTATTTATGAGAAGGTTAATAGAAATTATATAAAATTAGCACTAAGTCACGAAATACAGTTGTCTGCCAGACGAGAGCTTGAAACAGAATTGGGTTCCATTATCCCAATCCATCCAAACCCTATGCACAAATAGTTACGTTAAATGTACATAATTTTGCTAAATATTTGCTCTATAAATTCCTCAATTATTATTATTTAACTAAAATTATTTATGATTCATCACAGAAAAAAGGTAATATGCTCACTCCATGAATTCCAAAAATACATTTGAGTGAAAGCCTACAGAATTAAAATATCGTAATGTTTAATAGACATTCCAAGAACCTGATCCGCAATACTGTGGAAAGCTTCCACTAAAGCGTAGGCTTTATCGCAACTTTTCGCATTAAGCCATAATCCTTACATTATCCTTAAGCTGCTACACTAAGCTCTCAAGGCTCCCTAAACTGGATAACAAGCCTTTAGCACCCGAAGCTGATTATGACACAATGTTATAGAATATTGGATACTTACTCATTGGGCGGGAATTCCATAAAATCGAGTATTAAAGACATAGGCATTTCCTAAATTACTGCTTTTGAACGTCTTGCTATATCGTGAACATTTAGCACTAAATTTGAAAGGTACATTTTTTTATCCATATATATTATATTGTCATAAACAAAATTGAAATTTGAAATCTGTGGATCCAGAACCGTTGTCATTGACAATCAAAAAAAATTGATTGCAATATTTCATGTATCAGGAACAAAGAAAACTGGAAGTGTATAGAATTCTTAATCGACAAAAAATACTATTTAAATCTATATTAACAAATTTACGAAAGAGAAACTCTCTAGATTCTAAATAGAAACATATTTGTCTGTTCACTAAGTATTCATTTTGTTCTTTTTGAATCTGAAGAGTTAGAGATTCAAAAATTTTATTAATACTGATTCAATAGAACCAGCCGTAGCTCTACAGACAAATCATGTTATAACCTCAATATGTTGTTACGTAGATTGGAATTCGAGGATTTTATATTCTACCTGTCTCAAAGAGCAAGACAGTCCTTCAGGAACGACGAAAATTAATTGTAGGACAATCCTTGAAACACAGGATACAGCACTAAAATTGCCTTAATAAATCTCAGAAGGTCTTCACACTTTCAACAGCGCTCAGTGTCTAAAAATACCACTACGAAATACTTCAGATTATTTGCAAGCACACGTTCGAAAGTAGCAACTAATCGCTAGTCGACTCTTCAACGGTCAAAACAATACTACTCGGTTTTAGCGAGTGACATTTAAGCACATATAAGCTGACGGATGTTTCGAAAAATGATCCGCTTATGTCATAAATCGTGATTTTAATGGATTGCTCCAGTAATTTCCAGAAGCATTCATATGGTCGCCAACATGGTCACCAAAAATGACGCCAACTTGGCTCTATCGCTAATATTTCACCAAGTTTCCATTAAATCGTCAATAAAATGTAAGAAATGGCGTAGCTCGTGAATATTGCAAGTTTAGTATAAAAATAAATACAACAGAAAGTAATATAAACGTATTACACATTTAGGTATAAATTATTTACACAATTTTCAGCATTCATGTACAAAATTCGAAACAATGTTATAAATATTACATCAAAAACACTAAAGATACTTAATCATTCTCTAAAGTGCATAAAAAGTAAATGTAATTTAAAGTTATCACCAATCAGTAAATCATAATGTTTGTTAATTGGACTTCATATTAACTTATATATTGATTGTTTTCAATTTAGAATTCTTTTAATAAATTTCAAATAACAAAACACTATTCATTTCCAATACCTTTATCAAATATTATATTAAATGATAAAGTCAAGGGAGTAAAAGGTTAAAGTATTTATATAACTTCAAAGAGGTCTAATAATGCATAGTTAATTTTTAATAGCTAAATTTGAGTCCCTTAAAATTAATTTGACAACACACTTTTACAATGCATCACACAGTGCTCTCCCCAATTTAATATTCCCAGAATATTTTCAAATTTAATTGTTCCTAACCTATTATGCATGAATAGCTGAAACTTCAATTATATCGTTGCATACACAATAGCGAAAATGGCCTTCTAGCAAAGTTGTTGAACAGCCACTCAATGGTATTTGTAGAAATGCACTCAAGAGACGTGATGACACTGGGTTAGCTCATAAAAGATCAAATGAAATTTAGCACATGAGAATATTACTCGACAAATGTGAAATGAAACAATAAGGAAAATTCAGGAGTTATTTCAGACAATAGAAATAGTTATTTTAACTGGTACATGATTTATCGATTATATATTAACGTCATGCTCCAAAGCTACATGAGGGCTATTGGAGACATAAGTGTTTATTGATGTCGCAATGTAAAGCAACACGAGGGTTATTGGCAACAGACCTCGTGAGTGAGTGAATATTAACGTCACACTATTCAGCAACTCGAAGGCTTTCGGTGACGGACCTCGTACTTTTGAACCCTGGTCAAGTGTCGAGGACGACACCTGAGCTGATACCCCCCCTCTCTCTCTCTCTTAACTTCCACATAACATGAATGGGAGGACGTTTGAGCTTCGACAGATTTAACGTGCATCGCTTCCCCCCCTACACCGCAGGTCTTAGCGGTACTACGTTCGAACTCACGACACGCCACCCACGAGTCCATTACCTTGACCACTAAGCTACTACGGCTTAGGTGTTCAGTGGCATTTATGACACGCCAGACACGTGTTCGTGACCATGACAACTAAGCTACCGTTGTCCAGCGAGGGTTATTGGAGATGCGGACTCCGTAATTTTTAAAATTCGGTCTAATGATGAGAATATTATCTGAGCTGTCATTTCACTCTCCATTCTTCCTCACCACCCCAAAGTAAGGTCTTTAAACTTAGATTTTATATGCATCCACCTCTTTACACGGTGTAACGTTTCCCCATTGCAGCTGCAAAATCAGCTTCCCTTTATGGATATCTTTACGCTATCCATGTCCACACATGCACCAATGGAATATTACGAGGTCCTTCAATCTAATATCTCACTGACAACCGATAGCTGTGAGAAAACAACATTTCCTGTGAGCTGGAACCCCAAGTGTCATTCGTGGTGTAAGAGACAACCGCTATCGCCAGAACAGAGGGGAATGACAGTCCGCTTTGAAACACTGGAAAGAACGGTTGTGTTTACATCCTCCCTCACCAATAACGTATTCTGTAGAATGGATAGTCAATGATTTGAATAACTTGTAACCAACTGTGCATGCTGTAATTAATGGCTGTGGATGAAGTAAATCAATTATTTAATTTCTTAACTCTCTCGCTACCCGTCACTTTTCCCAAATGTCACAATGAAGGGCTTCGGTTTTTATATATTCTGCCAGATAGAATTTCCTCAAAATTTGGCGATGGACCTTATCCGCTATTGGAACTATAATCAAATAACGAGGACGCCACCAGACAGGCATCCTACTTTTCAAACTACTTTTTGACACCACACCAATGTGAGGAATTTGAGCCACGATAGTTTTAGCGTGAAAGACTCTCAACATAGCGGGTCTGTCTTCAGAGGCGAAAGCAGAACGCGGGGTATTGGTGGAATTTTGAACAGTGGCCAATGAATAATTGAAATATATCTTTTTTTTAAAAAATACTAATTTATATGTTTTTTAAAAAATATTTTACAAAGAATAAAAATTGCTACTTAACTATTCGATAGGAGAAATTTAGTTTCTAAAATAAAAATAACAGAATTGTTAAAAAATTAATTGCTTAAAATTTTTCCAAGGAGACGCCATACGAGTCAATTGACCAAAATTGATCAAAAAATCAAATATATTTTCTTATCTGAAATTATCCTTTTTTTAAACACCCTTTACACCTCAAAACATTTGAAAGCTCTAAGCTTAAAAAACGCTGAGTTATGATAATTTTTATACGCTCGTTTTTATTCACATCCAAATGTCACAAATCAAAACTTTAAACTGGCTTATCTCAGGAAGTTAAAATAACAAGTTTGTCTTGAGCTAAAATGCAAGTCTTTTTTTTTCTATTGTGCCAAATGCTTTAATATTTTTTTCTAACTATTGCTAATAATACATATAACAAAAGTTGGTATGCATTTTTGAATCAAAGCAATATAACTATTCTTTTAAAAATAATTGAATTTAAAATGTATCAATTTTTTAACGAATTTTCCATAAGCATTCATAAAAAGATGTACTGCACAAAACCCCGTCATACATGTTATCACAAAACCCACACCAGCTTTTTTTCTACATAGTTTGACGTACTTGTAAAACAAATTTTATCTGTGTAAGTGAATTTTTGTCTGAGTAGCAGCACTTTAAAAATCACTTCATAAATTTTAATGCTTTTTTCCTTAAAAAAATTATAAATTGTTTGCTTTTTATGAAATTTTGAACAAAAAACTACTTTGCATAACATATACAAGTAGGGAACATCCAAAAAAAATTGAAAATCATTACATTAAAAAAAATTGTGTAAATCGTACCATGCCCTCAAAAAAAATTGTAAATGTTACATATAAGACTATAGTCTAATGTTTAGAAACACATTCCATTTTTAAAAAAATATCTAAATCCATTTAGGTAAGGCAGAATGGACTAAATTCATGACAGTCACGGGTGGGTGAGTGAGTGAGTGAAGATTAAATGGACTTTTGGCGACGGACCACGTAATTTTGAACCATGGTCAAGTGACGTGGACGACACCTGAGCTCACGGGAGGGGACGTTTCAGCTCTCGACAGATTTAGCGTTGCCCTACACGGCGGGTCTTTAGTGGTATCGAACTCGTGACAAAAACTGACGATGCCTATACCACTACCGCGGCCATATGACAGTCACGGGATGTCACACGTGTTCTACACTGAATTCAAAAACTGACACTAAACTAACTTGTACTTTTTATTCTATTCGTAAAATTTAGATAAATTTAAAGTTTCATAATTGGGAAAAGATGTCACACACAACTGTTATAAAATAAAACTTCAACAAAAAAATTTTAAATCTAAGAAAAAATCTTGTTTATACATATATTTTTAAATAAAGTGACAAATATTACATTTAAAAAAAGTTTCTGTAAAAAAACGTAATTTGGCAACAACAAAGTGTATTATGATATGATGAGCTAAAAATAGATGACTGCATTTATCGTGACTATGACGTCACGTGAGTTTTTGAACTGATTGGCTAGAAACACGTGGCTGCCGTTATCATGTGACTAATGATGTCATATGCATTTAGACCATTACTAATTGTGATTGTGAGCCCTACTCATACTTATGATGGTCTGAAGCAAAGTTCAGAGTTTTAGGTACTGACTGATTTTTCGACCTAGTCATTTGCTAAACTTAAAAAAAAGAAAGGCATCTTCGTTCAAACACACATGCTGAATCGGCAGAAGGGATACTGAATTATTTGAGAATTTTCTTCTCAATGCTCAAATTTAAATTATTATTTGCAATATCAAAAACTTTAAAAAATAAAGCTTCTAAAAATATCATAATTTCTATTACGAATGGATGGAAAAAGTACATCAACCCGTCATTCAGTTATTCATAGTATAACTATAAAATTGCATATTTAGTCTTTTACCTATGTTCCATAACAACTTTGAAAGAAATGCTGATAATGACCATATATTCTATAAATAAATCATTTTTGAATGCTTTAAGAAAAAATCGTTCTGATGCTTTCAATGACGCTTTATATAAATGACTCCCGTAAAGAGCAGACTTGTTACGGATAACAAGCTTTGTTGCTGCATCACTTTCAATTGCGAAACTGCCATTAAAAATCGTTAATTTTTTTCCAGATCTTGCGTAAATATTTAAAAATATTTTCATCGGTAAAGGAAAATGATTCCATTATAGGAACTTCTCATATTTTTCCCTTCAACAAAATATCCTACTATTGTGAATTATCTAAAATTATCTAGATTTGTGAATGATATAATAAACCACTCAGGGCAATATACAAGAAGGTTTAGAATTCAAAACGAAAAATAGCTGGGAGCTGTAAGAATTATTTTATCGTGTGAATTGACTAAATGATCGAAAATACTTTTAAAATAACAATGTAGTAATATGTTTTTCGAGTAATAAGGAAACTGAACGAGAAAAACATTATTAAAACCGCTTCTTGGCAAAAAAAGTAAGAATACTTCATATCCCTTTAACTAGAGATATTTAAGACTCAAAAGCATTCGCCCGAAAAAAACAACTTTAATGATAACAAGGAAGTTAAGCAAAAAACTTAACAGTTGATTCGATTTTTACAAATGCATAACTAATATCATTTAACCATGATACGTTATTTATAGATTTTAAAAATATTTATAGATTTTATATACAAGATTATTTAAAATAGAAAAAATAAGGATATTAGCTTGCATATCAAGAACTTGAAACCATATGCATTGAGAAAATAAAATTTGTGAACGTGGGTGGTTGATATGAATTAAAGTATCTTCAGGCTATTCAAGAAAGCTCTTGGCATTTTGGATTTTTATATTCATCAAATGACAAAACTGTTAAACGAATGTGTGTCCATTACTAGTGTAATATCAACACCCTTCAAAGAGGATTTTAATGACAGAGAAATGTAATTTGGGGGGCAGTGGCGTAACGAAGATGATTAGAGCCCCCATGCAAAGTCAGATATTGGGCCCCAAGCTGGATCTTACAAAGGGTAAGTAGTTGGCGTCAGTTAGGCTTTTGGTCCCCTAGAATCCTGGCTCCCCTGCAATGTGGGGGTTGCGAGGGTGTACGTTACAACACTGGGGGGGGAGGATTTAATTCCTCTCAACTCCTTATTCCGCGCTATGGATTTCGTTGAAATCGGGTCTCAAACCCAAGACTTGATTCATTTTTCCAGTAACAAAGTTTGAGGTTTTGAACTTTGGCTATCACAACATTTATTCCAAAAGTGATTTTCATGCGGTATTTCATTACAATGCAAGAAAACAATATTAAAGAATATATTAAGAAAAGCTATTGATTTCTATATCCTAGAATTAAGCTATCGATTGTATAGGAAAACGTCCTTATACTCCTCGTTTTTTTTTCAAAAATAACAGGGTTTTTTCTAAAGCTAAAGTATTTATATAACGTTTACCCTAGTCTATTTCAGCAAAACCCATTTTTAGAGAATCTCTGCTCAACAAAAGAAATATACTAACAAGTTTCTTGTCTGTGGATCAAATAGCTCAAAAACGGGAATTTTTTTTTCTATAACGCACCCGCAACACTCCTTATGAGTCTGTTTCCATGAAACTGGATTTTCATGGAACTCTACTCAAAAATATTTTTAAAAAACATGCATGCCAAATTTCAGGTTTGTAGGTCGGATACTTCATTAAAAAATCATGTAGGAAATTTTTTTTTATTTAACACCTCGTTACCCTTTTTGGAAGTCAGTTACCAGAAAACCCGTTCTTAGCGTAGCTTTACAAAAGACGTGCCTGCAAAATGTCAAGTCTATAGCTCTAATGGTGAAGCCCAGTGGTCCGAGGCTTCCCATCACAGGTCCGAGGTTTTATCCTCGGTCTGGGCAAAATCGACTCAGCCTTTCATGCCTTCATTGGATGGATAAATGAGTGCCAAACTTGTTTGGGGACAAAATACAAGGGTTTTCACTTCAGACAGGCCTCCTGATCGTGACATATGTTCATGCCCCTTAGCGCCTAAGGTCACAAATACTGAGATAGGCACAGTAGGCCCTGGCTTTCATGGGTTGTTATGCCACTCAGTTTAGTTTAGCTTTAATAGTTCCGGAGTTCTAGGGATGAGTGAGTGAGTCAATTTTTCCTATATATTGTGATTAATACTTCTAAAATATAATGCTATTTATTAAAATTCCTATTAAAGCATTTTTATAAAAATAAAATAAAATTTTAGCGTATGCTAAGATTTTATATAATCCGTAACTTATACATTTTATTAAGCTACAAATACTTTTATGTTATATATTTTAAACGGTTTTATGTTAATATCCGTAAGTTAGCTGCAAAAGAAATGAATTCGTATAAGTGGTCAGGAGCATAATGATTACAAATTAATATGAATTATTTCAATTTGTATTATTACAAATTAATCTGAATACATATTCAACTGAATTATGCAACAAATATGTTGTATGATCATTTTTAAATAGTTTTATCAAAATGAAATAAATATTAATTAATCATTAAAACATTTTTTCGTTTTAATTTATATTAAAAGTTACATTGATTCAGTGAAAACTTAATATAAAAAGTCTTGAAATACATCTAATAATATTTTGATATAATGTCATTATTATCTGTGGATTAATTTTCTAATATGAGCACAAATTATACTTCAAAAAATCATTATTGAAATCCATCGAAACTTCAACATCACCTAGAACTCAAAATTCAAGAAATGTTTATATATATATATATTACGAAAACAGCAAATAGAATAAAATTAGTTTCAATTGTTTACAGAAAATCTTCATGAATTTAGTAATACTTGTGTAGTCACATTGAAATATCTGTAGAGAAATAATATTTCAAGACCAATTTAAAATCCTAAGTTGAAGACTTGGATCTTCTGAAGTGATCTGAGAATCTCTTTCAGAATCAGAGACAATATTTTTGGAAATTATTTTATCAATCCTAAGAAAATCAATTCCAAATCTTACTTCTGTATATTTATTTATATTGCAACAATAATATATTTTATAAAGGAAATGCAGAAATTCTCAGAAAATTGTTTTTTTATCAAAAATATAAATTGTTTATATATCGTAATATAAAACTTGAAGACAGATATGTACAGGCGCGTAATCCGGTTATAACGTTTCAGATCAAAGTTATAGATAAGCATTCTAACAAATGAAATGAGATATGACATTGCAAAATTGGCTCTTTGAAGAACAGATTCCCATACAAATAAAATGGTCGGAATTTTTTTTTAAATCTTTTTAAGTTTCAGAAAATTTCAAAATAAGATTTCTCAAATTTATAAAAAAAAACATTGAATAAAATTGAATAAATACGAGAGCGCATACGAAACATTTTTGCAAACTTTTATCTGACTCAAACTTCAGCTAAGGAAATTTCTTCAACACTTTTTAAACATTTCCACCGCGCCAATGAATAATACTTTTTTCTAATTCTAAATACACAAAAAAAATTTTAAATAATATTACGGAAACTATGTATTATTACATTACAATTATAAAAGATGAAATGTAAACTACCAAAGTTTTTACGCACTTCCGATTTTTCATTAGTTCAAATTCTTTTTTACGAATTGGCTACGAATTGGTGTTTTACCATTGCAGACTTAGAACATTCCCCGAGAGCTGTTATCTCTCTTGTTAGTACTGCACCTTATAGGTGGAATACTAATCGCCGCAATGTAGATTTGACGCCAAGTTTCCACCACAGAGGCACTTGAGCTCTGATGATGCGAAACTGAACTGAAGAATTTAATTTTGCCGAGAGCACCCAAGGGGTCTTTTACGTGCCGCATAATCATACGGCATGGACGCTGTCGATTTTACACATCATGAAAATGCGAGGACATACGCAGGTGTCGAACCCACAGCCTTCGGTCTACAAGGCCAGTGACAAACCAACTACACCACCCAGACGGCATCAGGTTCAAAAACACCGAATTGGATTGATTGATCTTAGTATATGTCACATTCCGAAGTAACAAGAAGGCCGCGGTAGCCTAGTGGTCATGTGGTCACGGTCTTGTGGGTGGCATGTCATATGCTCGAGGATAAATCCACCGACTTAAGGTTGTCGGTTCGACCCCGGCCTAGGTGTACAAGGCCAGCAACCAATTAACTACGCCCCCAGCCAGCATCTTGTTCAAAAATACCGAATTGGATTGATTGATCTTTTAATTTATGTCACATTCTGAAGTAACAAAAAGGCTGCGGTAGGCTAATGGTCATGGTCACGGACTTGTGGCTGGCATGTTATATGCTTGAACATTAGTGCCATTGAAGATCGTGCTGTAGAGGAGCTGATGCATGTTAAATATGTCGGAGCTCAATGTCCTCCCATTAGCATGGTGTGATAATTTGGAGGGGGGACGATTGACCTGGAAATTCTGAGTCATTGTCAATTGACGAGAACAATACCTGATCACGCCAACACCGGAATTCAAAATCTTCTGTAAATTCAGTTTAGGAGAAATACTGATTAAATCTGCAGCTGCGCCTCCTTCTGAAAGCCGCAAGCAACAAAAGACAGGAGTGAGTGTTGAGTTTAATGGCGCAAGAGCCAACAACAAAAGGCAGGAATAAAAGCCCTTAATAATATTTTCAAATGTTTTATTTTCGACTTTCTGATTTGCTCGCGCCCTCCCTGTTGGGTTATCACGCCCCCTAAGGGGGAGCGCCCCCAAGTTTGAGAAGCGCTGCCTTAATGACTGACCTGAATACGGATCCCTTTCGTCTCAGTCGTCTAAGGCATGCACGGTGTAGTTGCGGACCGGTAGGTTAGTAGTTCAAAGAAACACCCTCTGCCAAGATGAACAGCTTTTAGCCGGATATATTTCGATCTGAAAACATTGTGTTTAAAACATTGCTTACTAGTTCATATACATCTTAATTATAGCTCTTCTTACCACAGGTAGCTAAAAAAAATAGGAAAATTAGAATCATTTATGTGATATTTAGTATATGGTACCTTAATGGGTTTATCCGAGTATTTGAAGCATTATTAATCGGATTGGAATGAAATTTGAAGCATTGACTGTTTAGATCCTATTTTTTAAACTTGAAAAGAAAGTTCGAATTTTAATTGAATAACATCAGTAATTATAGTAATTGATCCATCGATATAATTAAGTTCCCTTTGAGCTATTAACAGTGATACGTTTATGCAAGAGGAATAGGAATTGTAAACATTCTTCAGGGTATTCTTTACCTTTTTGAAGACCGTATTTTCTTTCACTGTCACCCAGAATCCAATTATTTTTTCTTGCATTGCCTTGGATAGCACAGGTTGGTAGCCTTTATTATAAAATAACCCAATACACTGCCGTCCACCGTAAAAAATGCAACACCCTTAAGGAAGCATACAAATAACATGAAATTTACAACATGCATTAGCGGAGGTGAGATATGCAAATGATTAGAAATTCAGCGCAGACACACATCACGCGAAAGCGCTATTTAAGGCTTGGAGATTTCGACGATTTTAAGTTCGGCAATTGTGTTTTTCTCGTGGTTTTTTTCAAAAAACGATCAGTTATAACACGTAAAAAACAGCGATCAGCTTTTGATCAAGTTTTTGAGTTCGACACAGGAAAGATAGGGGCCTACCGAGATATTGTGGATTATCTTTCAGGAAAATCGGTAGTCGTGTTGGACGAAACAAAACAACAATAATGCGGATATGTGACCGTTGGATACAGGAGAATACGAAGGACCGACGTGGTCAATCGCATCCACCTCAGTGCACTACTTCACGTGAGGACAGGCAAATTGTGCGCATGGCAGTGACGGATCGCTCAGTCACATCACGAACCGTAGCGCAGCACATTGAGTCTGTAACGCATCATTCAGTGTCTGCGCGTACCATTCCACGCTCTTCACAGCAGAGTGGTCTGTCAGCAAGACGTCCATTGCTTGGTCTACCCTTGACGCAGAACCAGACGTCTCCACCGCCAATGGTGCGATGAAAGGATGTGGGTCGCAGAATTGAATGAAGTTGTCTTTACTGACGAGTCACGCGTCTGTCTGCAACACCACAATGGTCGGATTCGAATCTGGAGACACCGTGGAGAGAGGATGCTGAACAGCTGCGTTATGCACTGGTCCTGCACCGTGTATTATGGTATGCGACGGTATTGGATATCACTCTCGCACTTCTCTAGTACGCATTGCCGGTACTTTAAACGGCCAGCGCTACTTCTCCGAGGTGTTGGAGCCACACACAGTTGTCCTTCCTTACCTTCAGGGCTTGGCCACAACCATATTTCAACAGGATAATGAGTGACCACACGTGGCACGCATTGTCCAAAGATTCTTCGTCCATCACCAGATTGAATTGCTTCGCTGGCCGGCTCGCTCTCTGGATCTTTCACCGACAGAAATTATGTGGTCAATAGTTGCTCAACGATTGACCCAGATTACACTCCCAGCTGCCACACCAGATCAACTTTTGCAACGTGGGGAAGCTACTTGGTCTGCTCTACCCCAAGAACACATTCAAACTCTCTTTGATTCAATGCCGAGGCGTGTGACAGAGGTGATCTCCAACAATGGCGGCTCCTCTGTGTGTGTGTGTGTGTGTGTGTGTGTGTGTGTGTGTGTGTGTGTGTGTGTGTGTGTGTGTGTGTGTGTGTGTGTGTGTGTGTGTGTGTGTGTGTGTGTGTGTGTGTGTGTGTGTGTGTGTGTGTGTGTGTGTGTGTGTGTGTGTGTGTGTGTGTGTGTGTGCGCGTGTGTGTGTGTGTCTACTGATTCTAGCAGGAACCACACTTCATAGAAGTCTATAAATTTAATTATTTGATACTTGGTCAACATGTTTTCTACAAAATAAATTTTTTTTATCTCTCGTCTTTTTTTGGTGTTGCATTTACGGTGG
Source organism: Trichonephila clavipes (assembly GCA_019973935.1). Taxonomy (NCBI): domain Eukaryota; kingdom Metazoa; phylum Arthropoda; class Arachnida; order Araneae; family Nephilidae; genus Trichonephila; species Trichonephila clavipes. The sequence continues at coordinate 45,443 of BMAU01017904.1, forward strand.
CCCCAGCAGTGTATAATTCATGACCAATTCAATGTAGCTGAAGTAAAATAAATAATACAGCTCAATATTAAGCGATATTTGTTTTGGCGATTATCATTTGATTTAAGCGAAAAGAAAAGTGTTTTGGCAATGGCATAAATTTAACATTTTTGAATTTTGTTAGGAGTGATAAAAATTTCAGTGGTATATGTATTTTTATAGAACATCAGTATTCTTTTTTATACTGTAAACTAAAACAGCAGTAATCAATAGGTAGAAGATTTTATTTTCGAAATTCCGAAGATCACCATATGGTGGGATTGATGCATAGTAGATTCATTTGGGTTCACAATCCTCACTCAGCGAGTTGTGAAGGCCAAGGAATAAACTACAAACTCAGGTGTCATCCTCCTCAGTTGATAATTGTTCAAAATTAGGAGATCCGCTGCCAATAGCTTTTGCGTTGCTTCAACTCAGACGTTTAGAAACCAACTAGTCAACTGTTCAAAACAATTTAAAAGTTAAAAATGTATCCTCACAAATGATACGAAAAAAAGAAATTGCATTTCATCTTTGTTTGAACAAAAAGATGCACACATACTTATTTAAATAACCTTTACCAATCCGATTCGCTGGTTATTTCATGGTATTGTACGACTATAGGTAATAATAACTAGCAACAATAATAACAATGTAAGTATTAGCATTAATTAAGTTTCCGATTGTAATGAAAATACAGAACTTGATTTTCTGAATCATCGGATAGTTGTCTTTTACAATTACCCCTGGGGGCTGATTTCCGCAAAACCGTTTTTAACGGATCTCTACTCAATAAAAGAAACATGATCACCAAATTTAATCAGTAACACTAAAAGGAGAATTTTTTGTCTATTCACACTCCAGCAACCCTTTCTACGAATTTTTTTTCTTATATAAAACTCGCTCTTATCTACTCAACAAAAAAAAGAATATTTGCAAATTTCAAGTCAGTAGATCCAACAGTTCAAAAACGGGAAATTTTTTTTTGCTCCTTCATAACTTTCACTCCCCCTTTGAAGTTAATTTCCGTAAAACCCATTCTTAGCGGATCTCTACTCAAGAAGAGAAACATGCTTACAAATTTCAAGTTTGTACACCTAAGAGTTCAAAATGAAGTTTTGCACATAAACCCCATAACCCCATTAAGAAACAGTTTTCTCAAAACCCATTCTCAGTGGATCTCTATTCAACAAAAGAAACTTGCCTGCCAAATTTCCTATGTCTAGGTAGATCTCGTGACGAGTGGGGTGATTCGCTTATATATATACATAGAGAGAGATAAATAGATTAGTGTTAATTGAACAGGGTTTTTTTTAAAAAAACTTCTTGAGCAACAACCTGGAGAATTTGCACTTAATTTTTTTTCAATGCGCCAGGTGGTTATAATTAAACTTCCTCTATAAACGGCCTTCTACAGCGCATAAAGGTTATCAGGATTTTGTATTTGGGCGAAACACGAGATACGCTCACAGAATTTCAAAAAAACAAAATATAATAAATTTTCGAAAAAAGATCGCTTTTCAGGAAGAACATGAAATTTAACTCAATAAGAGACCAAAAAGGAATATAGAAACAAATAACAATAGAAGACAATATTAAAAATGTAAAACCAGAAAAGCTGTTGAGAATGAATGAGAGATGTGCATGCATAATAAAATGTAAAATTCAGTTTGTGTGGTTGAATCCCAGACAGTGACATTTGTAGACTTGTAGGGGAGATTCAGTGTGGATCCCCGCGGATTCTTCATAGCCAAAATGCTCTAATTTTGTGTGTTGACTGTCCCATTGAGGTAGAAATAAGCTTCGCCGCTCCACATAACCCCATTCCAAGGCCATCATGACAGATCAGCAGTCATATTGAGAAAACTGGCCTCAAATGAAAGACGTTGTGGCTTCTCCCTATGAAGCAGCTCCTGTGTATGGCGGATCATATATGGGAAGTAGAGCATTATATTTTCTGAGTACTTATCGGACGGTGCTGGAAGAATAGCCCGTCTCTCTGAAGAAATTGCATGCACGCTACTTCCCCCAAACTCTTAAGTCTGTGACTGTTCGTCAACAGCTGTCCTGATGCCATCAACAAGCACCAGTGTGACACGTTTACGGCCTCTTCTAAGTTGATCTTCCAACTTGCCCGTCTCTTCGAATCTCTTAATAATGGCCCAAATACCTTTATTAGACATTGGTCTACGCAGTAGGCTCTTTCTATGACGAATTTCACGAACTGCAGTAGAGGCATATCCCTTGTTTTCTTAAAAAAGCTTCACCATAAACGCACGTTCAACTAAAGAGACCATCATTAGTAAAGCCAAAAACACATCGACTTAAATAGGACAACGTCTACAAACATTTTCAAACAAGGCTTTATGCAAAACTATATAACCTGTTTTACATAAAACTTCCTCTTCTTCCTAAGCATGCAAATATCAACATTTGTTTACTACAACTGACAGCTTTTCCCTTTTTTGCATTTTATTATTCATTATTCTTGTTCTAGATTGTTAATATTGTTTCCGCATTCCTTTTTGGTCCTTTATTGAGTTAAATTTCATGTTTTTCCCGAAAAAGGATTCTTTTTACGAAAATTCCATATCTTTTTGCATCTCGTGTATAATCCATACATAAAATATCATTGAATTCCGTTCCCCCGTTTGCGCTGTAAGAAGCAGTTTATAGGGGAAGTTTAATTATAACCACCTGGTACTAATATAACTCTTGATCTTTTACTAGAATAAAAATTGATAAATATCCCCAAACATAATTACTTCTCATTTGTATTTCGATACCAGCTGATACATGCACATATCCAGCAAAGGTAATCTAATCCATGATCAGATTGTGTCGAAAGAATGATCAAATATTATGTATAATCCATTCTGCTCTCTCTCTATATATATATATTAGTTATGTTATTTCTCTCTATCCCTATTACACAGAATACTTTTAATCTTGCTACAGTCGCTAGAAGCCTTTCTACAACGAACCATTACGTAATTATTCCAAAAGTTTCCGACACAAGACACGAGTATCCAACTGAACCATATCCAGAATAGGAGAAAAATAATGATTAGTTCTCTGCTTCAAGCAAATTACGCTTAGATTCTCTAAAAATAAGCATTCCCCAGAGGTCTCTACTTAATCGGATCCTTTAACGCCAAAGCTGTTAAACGGGAAGTTATAATGCAGTTATATGAAACACGATAGTGCGAATAAAACAGAACTTAGCAATAATAGTTAAGTACTCTAAGAATCTTAATTCAGTGCTAATAACTTTCTAGATAAGAATAAGAGGCAATAATATGATATGGGAAAGAATAAAAAGAAATATAAATTGAGTGTATAAGCTTTTTATGAGGGAGTGTGTAACAGAGCTAAGTAATGTTGAAACATAGTTAAAACAATATAGCTATTTGAAATAACTTTTTTGTTGCATTATATTTTAAGAAAACCCTTTTACACCTCTAATTAAACTTGAGATAAGAGAATTGAAGTACCGTAAAAATATATCGAAAATTCATTTTGATACATTTACTTGTAATGGGGCTTATCATGATGCAAGTAAAAAACAAGCATATGTTTTCCCAGTATATTAAAGTATACGTTTCATATCCTCAAAGTATAAAATTAAGTATATAGAAAGTTATGGAGCACTTAAACATGTATGGAAATGTATTGCATTCAGTTTTATAATAGTCATCAAAGTAATAAAGGCTTATTAAACGCTGATTTTACTCTGATATTTACACTGATTGTGCAATATCTCAAAGCATTAACCCTCTATCGAATAGCGTAAAACAGCGGTGGCCAACCGGTGGCTCCTGAAAAATTAAAGGTCTGCCAAAATTGGAACATTACACTAAAAATACGTAAAACTTAAATTTCTAATTTTTAAAATAATAATTACTTTCTCTCTCCTTAACCTTATTGCCTTGAACAAGTGCATTTCACATTAATAAAATAGGTTTTCTGATTATTGTTATTATATAAATGTATTTACCTTTTTTCTAAGTTCATATTAGGAGGCCACCAAACAAATATTTAGTGGGCTATGAAGTTCTAAGCGTTGGCGACCAACGATGTAGATTGTAGTTAATCTCTTGCCAATTTATAGAATTGATTTTATAACGTAATTATGCACTGTAGTCTACGCTCTGAGCCAACAAACTGGTAACAAAAAAAAGAATAAAAAACTAGACGATGCTATTTGTTGCAAATTGAAACTGGTTATTCGACTATCAGTATTTACGAAAAGTGCAGGTAGATTGCAAAAATTCAAAAAAAGTAATAAAACATTGTTTAGAATTGCTTCAGAAAAACTTCATTCTTTCGAAACATATACAACCGCCCTATAGATTTTGACCCTTACTCAGTATTACATCAAGACAACACTTCCTACTTTTCTACATAATTTTCTTCACACAAAAAATTAAATTTATACAAAAATTCATATATTTTATTTTTTTGTTATATAATGTGTCTCTATTCCAAAAAAATTAAATCAGAATTTATGAGTGACAGAGGATTAAGAAAGAGCAAAACTGTACAAAGCAATAGAAGAATTCTGTTGCCAAAGTCTTAAAAAGAGAATAATTACACTACACTGGTGTGCAAAACTTAAGCAACAATATAAAAATTAAGAAGATAACCATGAAATTGCAGAAAAGGAGGTCTGGAGATCAGTACAGTGAACATGTAAGTCAGTAGAAACGTCATGCGTATGCAAATATCAGGAACGAAACGTCAGAAGCGACGTGAGCGTACGCAAAACGCATGATGTCGACGCGTGCTGTTCAACAGTAAAATAAAATGAAAGGACGCAGACGCAATTCAACATATTTGCTGCAAGTGCCAGTGAGTCAGTTCGTGAAATATGCCTAGAAGAAATCACCTGGACGACTTCACACGTGGAAGAATGATCGGAAGGCTGGAGGAGGGGCGTACCGTCACCAGTGTAGCTGTAGAGTTCGGAATCAGCAAAAGTGTCGTTTCGCGCGCTTAGAAAACGTTCCAAACCACAGGTACAGCTGTTAGAAAGGTTGGTGGTGGCCGCCCGAGAACGGCAACTGCAGGGGATGACCGATATATCATCCTGCAGGCGAAAAGAGGCCGAGGGCAGTCAGCAAGCGTCATTGCTCAGCAACTCTCTACAGCAACGGGGCGACAAGTGTCGCGGTTTACTGTGACCAGACGCCTTCACAAAGGGGGCCTATTCGCCCGCCGTCCTGAACGCTGCCTCCCGTTGAAAGTTGACCACCGACGCCACCGTTTACAGTGGTGCAGAGAGCACAAAAACTGATCAACTGTCAATGGAGTCGTGTCTTCTTTACGGATGAGAGTCAGTTCAGTACCAGAAGCGATTCTCAACGCGTTTTGATTTGGAGAGAGATCGGGACACGGTTTTATACCAGTAACATCAAGGAAAGACACCATTACGGTGGTCCTGGAGTTCTTGTCTGGGGAGGCATTATGCTGAACGGGTGAACTGAGCTCCACATTTTCGATAGAGGGTCTGTAATAGGGGATCGTTATTGTGAGGAGGTACTTCCTCATGTGCGTCTGTTCCGAGGTGCCATTTGCCCAGACATCATTTTTATGGATGACAATGCACGGCCACATCGGACTCTTGCTGTTGAGAAGCTGCTGGAAAATGAAGATATCACTCGAATGGATTGGCCAGCGTACTCCCCAGATTTAAATCCCATTGAACATGTGTGGGATTATTTGGGAAGACGTATTGCAGCACGCTTACATCATCCGGAGAACACCCAACAACTCAAACAGATGCTGATTGAAGAATGGGCACTCCTACCGCAAGAAATGTTGCACCAGCTGGTTCTGAGTATACGGAGACGGTGCGAAGCAACCATTGCAGTGAGGGGAGGACATATACCATATTAAGGAACATCTGCTTGTTGTTCTTCCTGTTGGATAGACCATCATGAGTCACGACACCATGCGTTCAATAAAGCTTGTTTTTGTTTGATTCCATACCGTATGCATTGTATTCCTTTTTCAGCGCCGATGCTTTCGTCATCCTTTACGTACATATTACTCTCCCTCATTTCTGAATTTCATGTCTCTCAGATGATTTTTCGTGAAGTTATGGCAATAAACCCCCCTGTATACTTGCGCGTGTAGATGATGAAATCCTTGATGAAATGAAATAAAATCCTGCACACCAAATTAGGAGATGAAAAGGAAACTTTGTCAATGAATACTAATTTTTTCCTTATGACGCTGTACTACATCCATTCATAGAGTTCTTTACGGCATCATCAATTTATTATTCGGCTGTCATGGATTCATATCTTATATCTAGATACGTCTATATGGCTTGATTTGATATTGTTTCAGAACTAATAGCAGTTTGCAAAGACAGTCAGAAAAGTCGCTTTAAGCTAAAATTTCTTTCCCCTGTGTGATCAAAAATTCGTCTTTTATTTTTCACGAACACACTTTCAGGTAATAAGATTAGAAATCATCTTGTGATTTTAAGAAAATTGAGCCTAAGTTCAATTAGTTCTGTGATCGCATTACTGATGATATTGATACAGTACCTGAGAAGCTATAACTTGAAGTTATTCACTTGAAGTCAGATCACAGTTGGAAGAAAATGCTTAATGCTGCGACACTCTGGCCTTTAAAAATTTTGATTAGCAGAAAAATTTCCAAGTAAATTTGCTGGCAAATAGTTCTTTATATTTTAGACGGCGCATATTTGTGAGGCAAGTTTTTCTTGTATGAATATTAACAAAAGTAAAGATACACTCTATAACAGAAAAAGAGACGCACCAAGAACGAGATGTCCGATAGAGACAAAAATTGGTGGGTAGAAAGATCACGTATCGAATAAAAAAATGATTAAAATTTCAGAAAGATTGAAGGATTCTTTTCAGAGTTACATAGTTACAAAGTAACGAGCTCAATAAGGAGATGACCCACCTCTAGCATGGATGCAAGCTGCCACACAACGTGACATAGAGTAATAAAGAACCCTGATGGTCTCCTGCAATATTTCTTGCCAAATTTGCTCCAATTGTCGGGTCAGATTATCAATATTCCCTGATAGATGCAGTCGCCTTCCCATCATATCCCAGACGTGCTTGATTGGAGAGCGATCTGGCTGGCCAAGGAATTATTTTATAAGCTATAAAACAGTTCATAGCAACATGTGTGGTATGTGGTTTGGCATTATCTTGCTGAAAAATAAGGCCAGGGTACTGCAAAAGGAACGGTAGCAAAGCAGTTTTCAGAATGCCGACGACGTACCGATGTGCCTGTAAGTGTCCCTGTAATGACGACCAAAGGGGTCCTGCTTCAAAAGAAATGGCACCCCGGACGATAACTCCTTGTTGAGGGCCTGTGTGGCGTGCAATAGTGAAAGCAGGATCGGCACGCTGCCCTGGCCGTCTCCACACACGTCTTCGATTATCGTCAGGACACAGTTGGAAGAAGAATTCATCGCTAAATACTGTACGTCCCCAGTCACCATGATTCCAACCTGATTGAGTCAAGCACCACTTTAATCTGGCTCGAGAGTGTGTAGGCGTGATTGGCAGGTGGCGTTGCTGTCGGTACGAGCGTAAATTTCGCTCTATCAGCCATCTGTGAATGTTCATGGTGGACACTCGTGTGCGGGTCGTACGTATGATGGTTGATCAAGATGAATCAAGCGCTGTGACAGCTGATCTGACAATCAATTAGTCCTCCTGATTTGCTGTGGCCTTAGGTCGACCGCTACCATCATGACGCTAAAATCTGCCACTGTCCACCCATTCTTGTCAACATCTTCTAATGGCCGCATCATTTCGACCCATATGACGAGCGATTCTTCCATTTGCCCAACCTGCCTCTTTCAATCTAATAATACGACCTCTTTCAAACTCTGACAGTTGCTGGTAAGGAACTCGAATCCTGCGGCGAGGCATTTTTTCAGTCTTTGAAAGGTATCCTAAATCTCAATGTCTCAGAAATTTTGACCATCAGATTGAGAATAGCTTCTTATAGACACCTGCTGAGTACACAGTTCCGATGTGCTATCGCTCCTGCTATTCATTCATTGGACATCAAGTTTTAATCATTTGCATGTTCGGTACAAGTGTCCTTGCATACGAAATTTCATAACAATCGGACACGACTCCTTCTTGGTGCGTCATATTTTTTTGTTATAGAGTGTAAATGCAAGTACAATGAGATGATATAAACTTGAAAGGGCTGTCATGACAATTTAAACAAGCAATCTTACTCCAACGTAAAAAAACTCCTTTACTTAAAAAAAAAAAATTGTAGAGAATATGATAGGGTACATTTGCTTCATTTAACTGACTCTAAAATTAAATGTGCTTGCAGCCATCGACAATACAAAATGAGTTCAATAGATAATTTTTTAAAAAAAAAAACCTATTTTATTTAGCTTATATTTATTATTTTTTATAATGAATGCAATCCTTTTAAAAAATGCGCGCCCCTCCTGTATCCACCACTTCTACACTGTGGCCCACAAGCTAAAACAAGTTGCCCACACCTATTGCAGAACAACATCAGATCATTTATAAAGGTCACACTTCGAAGCAAAGCGAGGACAACTGGTGACGGACCTCCTCAATTTGTAGACGTCAAGTGACGATGTCGACAACTGAGTTGGCGTCAACTATACAGCAACACATCACAGTTACTATCGAAAGAACTGTATCCCTTTTAAGAGGCAAGTAAGTGAATATTAACGTCTCACTATTCAGCCACACGAGGGCTATTTGGCAACGGACCTCGTAATTTTGAACCATAGTCAAGTGATGAAAAGGACACCTGAGCTGGCACCTCCCTTTCTAAATTCACCACCACACCCACGGGAGGACGTTGAGCCTTGACCGATTTAACGTGCATCAGCCCCCTCTGAACGGCAGGTATTTAGCTGTAACTCAAAATATGCCAGTCACGAGTTCGTGATCTTCACCACTTGGCTACCGCGACCATCATTAAGTGTCGAAGATGTCATTCAAAATATAAATATTTCATCTCTTTTAACTACCTAATACACCATGCCCAATTACCATTTAGTGTTCAAAAGGTAGTTATTACACAAGGAAAGGAAATGATTCTGACTACATCGATTCCAGTCGAGATCGTGAAGTTTTCTGCCTTAAACATTTTACCTATAACGATACAGCCACTGATAAAACGATGTAAAAGAAACGTTCGAAAAATGTAATTTGCTGCCATTTATGTCTGGATGTGACTTTGAAATTAATGGTGTCAAAAACAGAAACCATTAACAGTATCTAGAGATCACACAGCATTCACACGTATTATGTTTGTTTCGATCAATGTGTCTTAATCATTCATCGTTTTTGTCAATTTAGTCGAAACCACAGCATGATCCATTGTCTGGATATGAATCTCCCTGCTTTGTCTAGTTTGCTAGTATCCTACTTAACTCTAGGCTATGCATACAATTTTCATCTGTATATTATTTTTCTCAGTAAATACCATTCCATAAGGCTCAAATGTGAAATTTATGAAAATGCAAGACAAAAGACCCAACGGATATTAAAAGAAGGAAAAATAAGTTTGACAGAACATATTAGTCAACTTGATAAATCCAATTTTTATCCACTCTACCATCTTCAATCTTCATCGTTCCTTGCTCTTTTTTTTTAAAAAAAAAAGTCATTAAGGATTCTTTTTTAGTGAATAAATCAGAGAATTGTTCCATATACGACGGAAGTAGTAGCTATTTATCAAAAAAAGTACGTATTTGTTTTATTGTGTGTGTGAAATATACATTTTTTAACAGTTCCATTGATTGATGAAGTTGAATCCCAGAACGAGCATATGACATGCATTTCGATTATTCATAGTAAGCGAACTCCTGAATTCTTAATCGTTATTCTTTTCAAATTTTCAATAAAGCACCTTGTATTTAATTTGAAATCTAAAAAATACATCAATAAATTTGTATAATCTGTTTAATATATTATACAGATACCTTTCTCAAATAGAAGAACATCTCTCGTCTCATTCCCACTTTCAGCATTTCATTCACTAACATTTTTAAAATTTCCAAGAGTGCAATAGGAAGGAATTCAATCGCTGCAGAAGGAAACTCTAATTCTTAAGGATTAACATCACGTTCGTGAATTTAAAAGGGCTGGTAGATGGGATCTTTAAAAACTTTCCATTAGTTTTGCAATATCTTTCACTATTAATGTTCTATAATTCCAGAAAAGGTACTTCGTGCCAAAACTACAACCAAAGAATTCTCTTTCATTTATACCAAATTCAGACAAGCGTCTAAAACAGAAAAAAAACTCCTTTTTCTTTACATACCATTCAATCCAACTCTTAGCGTTCCAAAACCCAAAAGACCCTTTTTCTCTGTCTTCCTCATTCAAAGGTCAACCACCTTCTCCTCACAACATAGCAACCACCTCCGCAAGTGTGGAGAATTGCACCAAACAATCCAAAAATAAACCATCAACGGTACCCAGACACTACAGATTTGATGTGTTTTAATATTAATTTAAGTCACACTATTATGAACGGGGCAATTGGCGACGGACCTCTTAATTTTGAACCAAGGTCAAGTGACTAGGACGACACCTAAGCCAGCATCTTTCTAAAATACAGCACCAAGCAAGCTGGAAGACTTTGACTGATTGATTGAATATTAACGTCACACTGTTCAGCTACACGAGGGCTTTTGGCGACGGACCACGTAATTTTGAACCATGGTCAAGTGACGTGGACGACACCTGAGCTGGCACCCCCCTCTCCTAACTACCACACCACACCAACGGGAGGACGTTTCAGCTCTCGACAGATTTAACGTGCATCGCTGCCCTACACGGCGGGTCTTTAGTGGTACTGGGCTCGAACCCGTGACAAAGCAAGCCACGGTCCGATACCTATACCACTCGGCTACCGCGGCCACTGGAAGACTTTGAACCTCAACAGATTTAACAAGTATCAACGATTTTACATAGAGGGTCTTCAGTATCAATAAGCTTCGAATTCGCTACCCGACAACCCTGGATATGAGTTCGTGAACATGACCACATGGCTATAGTGGCCAAATACCTTTCGTCAGTTTGATTTTTTATTTGAATTTACGTCACACTGTGAAACAGCAACACGAGGGTTATTGGCGACGGATCTCGTAATTTTGAACCACTATCAAGGGACGAATACAACACCTGAGTCCGCACCCCAACAAAAGAACTTTGAGCCTCGACAGATTTGCTTCAGCCCTCTTAACAGCAGGTCTTTAGTGGCGGTGGGTTTCAAGCCCTCAATCGAAAACACCTGCTAAGAGTTCGTGACCATGACCATTCGACTACCACGGCTACATACGTTTCGTTGGACGAATTAGTAGTTAACGATAATTTTCATCACTATACTTCTGCACATAAAAATCTGTATTAAAATACATATTTTTACATTTCCTTAATTTTACTTACTAAACAAATCCCTTTTTAATAAATATTTATATCTGCAAATAGAAAACTTGAATTTAGAAGTAGATTTATTTTAATTATTTTATTCTAAAACAAAAGATGAACTAAATAATCAGGATAAATTAGCTATTTATAGTATTCTGTTGTGAATGCCTGTATTAAAGGAGCACGTTTAAAAATTATTCTCAAAATAAAAGATAAAATTTATGCTGTTTCATATCCTATACTCTTAATCCAGTAGAAATATGTTTAATCAACGAAAATATTCGGAAATCAAAATTCAAACCCAATGTAAAATGCCAGACCCCACAAAAGTAACGAGTAATAACATTCGAATTCGGTAAAATATGTAATCAAACGTAATCACGAATGAAAAATGTGGACAACTTATGGAATGGGACCTAATTTCAAAGATGAAAAATAAATGCAAGTTAAGTTTTAAAATGAAGAAGCTTGCGCTCGAAGAGAGGAGGCTGTGACATTGTTCAGATTTTAAGACTGTATATATTCCAGTTTTTCCCCCAATAAAACTTCTGCATCTTTACTAACTTCTGAAAGGTTTGTTTATTATCTTAAGGCTGTATTCGGTAAAAGTACGAGAGCTCGAACTAAACGCGAAGCATATTTTCAGACAGAAAAAAAGCCTCAATTTCTATGGAAATCTGTAGTATTATAACTCATACCTCTGTTAACAATATAGTGTTTTTAAAAATGCCAAAATATTCCATGAATACTTTCTTTTTTGTTATAATACGTGAAGGCATATAGCTCATTTAACATTATGGTATAAATAGGAAATATGGTATATATAGGGAAAAAAGCGCGAAAGATTTTTATATCAGAGAAAATGAATAAACTCGGTTAAAAACGGGAAGTATAAAAAATTCTGTTCTTTAAAGGATAGTGAAGCCAGAATATCATATTAATGTTTCACTTCTTATTTATCTGAAAAAATGTTCCAAATTCTGGTCCTATTCTTTAACATTAACCGAAGACAGCATTAAGAGAATAGTTCTTATTATTTTATATCTTTATTTGTGTTAAGAGATGGCAACAGCTTTAATTTCCCGTCTAGTCCCAACAATAACAGCAGATAGATGGTAGATGTTATTATGCCACTCTCGCTTTGATGTTTTATGATCCTTTCGATATAAAATCATTATTCCGCCTAAGTGCCGAGTCATCCACGGTCAGAAGTTGAGTTCCATCCGTTTCTCTTTCGTCTCACTGTCAGCAGTCTCGATGAGAAGTCATTAATAGTCTGTCTTTCAATTTATGATGACACTAAATGATTCCGCTATGGAAGAAAATGAGAAAACTTACCGCAAAAATCTCGAACGTACACTCTGGTCCCTTTATGTTATTTATATATCAGGAAAATGTATAAATTCGTCTTTAGAGGATAGTAAAGATAAATTTATTTTTGCATACTCTCAACGTGAAGTAGGCTTCCAGTTCAATTTACGTTTCTCTGATTACTTGGAGGATGAATTGATGTGTTACATGTGATTTTGAAGTGTGTCGGGTGATGAGATTATAACCTGAATTGCTATTTTAATTTCCTTACTTCTAAATACCTTTCAGATCGTGTAGAATACCTTTCAAGAAAGTGTGGAAAGAATTCCAAGAAATAGTAGAATTTATACAGCAGTGCTTGTCAAACTTTCAATATACGCGACCCGCTATTCAATCATTATTTTCATCGCCTCCCCCCTCCATACAATAACAATGTATTAAATACTATATACTTTGACACTAAAGCTACAATACAACTTTAACCTCTTATGTGCCAACGACGTATATAAACGTCTCGCTCATCCAAAGCATTAATTTTCTGGACGTATATAAACGTCTTTTTTAAGTACGATCTTTTCTGTGCAGTGCCAGCCATAAAATTATTCCGAAGGCTTTGGACTCCAATAAAAGGACCTTAACAGTGTTTGCGAAGGATTTACTTATTTCAGAGAATTTACATTTTTATTTCTTTTCTCCTCCCTCTCAAAAAACGTCAAAATACGCTCGTCTACGTGGTAAAAGGTGGCATTGGGGAGGGAATCGTGTAACTTTTTATCGGCTGTTAAAGAATTAATTATAAACCATATAAATTATCAAGGTAAGTGGTAATACAAGCCCATGGGGGGGGTCACTGATAATTATTAAACATGTTCTTAACTTAGTATTGTTAAATTAATAATAAAATATGCATTATACACAGTACTGATACATGTATAAGTATATTATATCAGAAAGTATTTTGTTTACTTTCAGTAAATTAATAATTTTTAAATGACCTTTTGTTTTCGACTTTTCAATATGCTCGCGCCCTTGTCGTAGAGATATCACGCCCCGAAAGGGGGCGCACCACACAGTTTGAGAAACGCTGTTATACAGTAGTAACTAGTAAGCAATCTGGTAACTGCCCTACTGAGTTTCGATACATATACAGGGTGATTGAATTCAAAATTTCACTTTAAAAAGGCTGTAAAAAGAACCACTGGTCAGAATGAATTCAAATTGGAACTGAATAAAGTCATTCGGGGGAAGACGCAAGTTTATTAATAGTAATTTTATATTAACTGTGTGGCCGAAGACCTCTACGTAAGTATCCCATGGCTACCCTGGTTGATTGATTGATTGAATATTAACGTCGCAATGTTCAGCTACACGAGGGCTTTTGGCGACGGACCACGTAATTTTGAACCATGGTCAAGTGACGTGGACGACACCTGAGCTGGCACCCCCTCTCCTAACTACCACACCACACCAACGGGAGGACGTTTCAGCTCTCGACAGATTTAACGTGCATCGCTGCCCTACACGGCGGGTCTTTAGTGGTACAGGATTCGAACCCGTGATAAAGCAAGCCACGGTCCGATACCTATACCACTCGGCTATCGCGGCCCATGGCTACCCTGGACATCACTGGATGCGTCCTCGCTGGTCATCGGGTCTCGATTCTACTCATCCCCCAAAACAATTATGTTGCCGTCCGTCGAATGCGTAGAGTATAATTACAAACGTGAATTGAAGTGAGAGGCAGTCGGAGCATACTGACCTTCCATAACTTGGACATTTAATTGCTGAATCATCTATGGATGATCATTTGAGTCGCTGGTGTCCCAGTTACATTTCTGATTGTTGATACGGCTGAGAGTGCAAAGTTGTCAATCACTGTACCCTTAGTGGCCGCGGTAGCCGAGTGGTATAGGTATCGGGTCGTGGCTTGCCTTGTCGCGAGTTCGAGCCCAGTACCATTAAGGACCCACCGTGTAGGGCAGTGATGCACGTTAAATCTGTCGAGAGCTGAAACGTCCTCTCATTGGTATGGTGAGGTAGTTAGGAGAGGGGGTGCCAGCTCAGAGGGGTGTCGTCCATGTCACTTGACCATGGTTCAAAATTATGTGGTCCGTCGCCAAAAGCTCTCGTGTAGCTGAACAGTGCGACGTTAATATTCAATCAATCAAACAATCACTCTACCCTTATGTTCCGTCATAGCTCTAGTTCGACCATTACTTTCTTGACGCTCAGTACAGACAAAAAATCTCGCATTCCTGCCAACCTCTCGGAATGGCAGTATCCTTTGAACCTAAATGCCGAGTGAACGTGGAATTTGATCATCCTGATTCCTTTAGTCTTATTGCATGTCTTCTCTCAAATGATGGCATTTGTTCATATTGTTTGCGAATCCAGCTATTGCGGCATTATTATAAATCACATGGATTGACAGAACCACATTCGTATCAAAGCTATATTTAGGCATAGGAATGTCTAATGATTATTACACAAATCCGGATGTTTTGTCAGTGCACAAAGTTCCATCTAGCCAATTCATTGGCAGCCAAAAATTAATCATTTACATATTATATACTACGATATGTGCAAATACAATTTCGTCGCATTCGCGTTTTATGGTAGAGAGTGTATTTTAATTAGTCTTATGTTTAAATCTCCCATGCCATCTCGTCAATTTTGGAGCTTTTACGAATTAAATAAAATACAGTAATTATTATTCATGAGACTATCTTCTGCTTCGGCAAATCAAAATTTCTGTTAATTTTCTTGTAACTTACTTGTGATTACACAAAAAATATATAAAGACTACCCTAACATTCATAACAGAATACTGGATGCTAATTTAGCTTTTTTAAAATTTTTATTTCCTGTGAATATTAGTTTTTATACAAAATTCAACTCCTTTAAGTTATAGATTTAAAATCGCAAGAAATGATAAAATCTCCTTTTTAACGACAATTAATTTAAAACGCGTGCGAAATGATAAATGCAGATCATTTTAGTAATTCAAAACTTAACAAAATTATGGCTATCAAATTAAAAGGCTGCACAAAGGCAATTTATATATTTTTTTTTAGAATTTATAATCTGCTAAGGCTAAAACTAAACTCAGTAACTCGTTTTTTAATTTATATCCAAAATTAAATAATGCAACGTTACAAAACGCATATTAGATATTGTACATTTGTTTATATATATATATTATATATATATATATATATATATATATATATATATATATATATATATCAAATAATTCAATATTTTTAATAAACTAATTATTCCCCCTCCCCTATATTTTTGTAAAGCTTACTATAAACAATATGTATGAGAATACTAAGACATATATGGCGTCATAATGAATATTACATTTCCCTTTAATAGCGAAACATTTCTACATAGGTAATGTAAATAGTTTAATTGCATTATTATGGAAATCACACAAAATTATCTGTATTACACGTTTAAAGCATTTGACACCTTAATGAACTTCATAATGGGCTTTCAACTATTGAAACAGTTATACAGGAGTTAGTTAATATTTCAAAAATTATCCCGTCTAGACTATTAAACAATTACACTACAAACAATTGAGAAATTGGTGTAATTCTGATAATCTTATTGTTCCTATAATGTTCTAAAAAGTTCATTTTAAATAAAGTACAGGAATACAAATAGTTTGTAAAAATTCTGAAACTAAGTTTTATTTCATAAATTGCAAGTTCAGAAAAAAAAATTCAAGAAAATACTTTATAAAATTTAAACATTAAAGAAAGTACTGAATTATTCATAAAATTTTTTAATTCAGATAATTCATATACGCTTTTTATGATATTCAGGGGCATAGTTACCGCCATATTAATGATGCGGGACCCTTCAAGCTACAGGGGGGCTCCAGCATGTGTAAGAAAAATCGTAGAATATTAAAGGACCCAAAAAAGGGTTTCTAAGGAAGGATACAGAACTTACCCAGTACTAGCTACGCCAGTGATATTATCACGTAGATTAAAATACTGTGGAATTAGATACTCAAATAAAATGAATACAACTCTGGCTAGTCACAACTTAAACCAATATTCCACAAACTGAATATTTTCCTTCCTTATATATTGTCATTGAAAGTTTCAGAACTTTCCATAACTGCAATTACAGTTAACTTTTATAAATACAAGTACAATAAATAATAATAAAAGCACGAGAAAAAAAGAATAACAATGATAAAAATTAGCACGAGATATACAAAAATTAAAGTCAATGCAAAGAAAACAAACTAAATTATTTTTGGCAAGTCGCTTGCAGCCTCGTGAGTCAGAGCAGTAGCTCATGTCAACCAAAGTGAACTATTTTTGCTAGACTATTATATACAGGGTGTATCACTAGAAGGCTTCGGGACAGAGTAAACCTAGACGATGGGAAATCACATAGGAATGAACGGTCGAAAACGCTTTTCTGGCGCGGTTATGACGACATAAAACACAAGATATGACAGGAATTAGAGGGAAAACACAAGTTTATTATCCTTAGAATAGCAAAAAATAAAGAGAAAAAAACATTAAAGGAACAATAAGATTTCTTGTCGAGGTGACACGTCCTTAGTATACAGAATCTGCAAGACGGTCAAATGAGAAAATCCGGACATGATTAGCGATAGCCTGCGTACTGTTACCGGGATCATTCTGTACCAGATAAATATTCCTGTTGTTTGGCGTTCTTATTCTTCGTTCACGTTCCTGTACGTCACGATGACGGATCCTCTATCAGACAATCTCTGGTGCCAGCCAGCAAAGGCATTGCAGGGAGGTTGTCTCTTGAGGTAACGTTGGACTTACAACCGCTGTACAACTCTTTAATTGCAATCATCTGCCTTGTATACCCGATACATATCAGCGTGCTCAGGGTTTGTGTAACATTCCTTCTTACTTCCATTTTGTCGGCAGGTGAAATGCAGCTTCATAGCAAAAACTTCTTGTGAGCATGCACTGTCATCTGATGCATCAGCTTACGTAGCACCCTCTATCGCGTACACCAACCATAGACTTATCAGCATTTTTTGTTGTACGCAGAATAATAAACATGTTTTTTCTAATTATTCTTGTTTTGTGTCTTTTTTTAAGTTTTGTGTCGTCACTACCGCGCTAGGAATGCGTTTCCGACAATGCATTCCTATTTAGTTTCCCATCGTCTAAGTGTTCTCTATCTGTCCTGAATGTTTGTACCCCCTGTTCTGATATATCCTGCAAACGAAATAAAGTTGTTTTAATGCCGTCGTATCTGAAAGGATTCAGAAGAAGGCATGATCATCTAATTTTTCACAAACCAAAAATTTAGGTTTTTGATTTGTTAGAAAGGCCGTTTTTGTAGCTTTATTCACAAAACAAAAACAGCAACAACATGAAAAGGAAACTTTCATGATCAACAAAAACGTTCTTCCAAATCCCCTTAGCCTTTTCCGACCAAGGAAACTTCAAGAATGTTCTAAGAATATTATTTATTATTTACTCTTTGCAAGCCATTTGATTGGATCTAGTGTATGATATAATAAAAAGTTGACAATTCACAATAAAAATTTGACAATGCGAAACTTTTGAGGATCAGGGTTGAAATCAATTTACTGCTCCATATTAGAGTTAATTAAAAATAAAAGGATTGTGTGATGCCTTGGAGGTTCAAGGACCAAACTGAAGCAAAGAAAATCCCTTCGGAAAACAGCAAGAGAAATTCTTTATACAAGACGTAAAAATAATTCAAGCTTAATGTGAATAATCAGCAGCTACAACCTATTTATTGTAAATTTTATTTACAGAGGGTGTCCCCCTGTTAGATAGCCACAAAGTATTAAGAGTCTCGCAAATAGTATTTCTTGAATTAATATGTCAGATACTGAATAAAACTGAACAATCACACATTAATAATTTTGTAAATTTTCAATAAATAATATAATTAGAATAAATGCAAAGCATATATTAAATTTCAAAATATTCTTATTTTGGATTATGTGCTCAAGCAATATGTTTTCATCAAAAGAAAGGAATTTAATTTGCGAAATGAATTAAGTAGAAATTTTACGTAAGAATACATTGAAGCTAGAAATGGTAACATTTTTATAATTTAGCTATAGCTTCTAGAGGTTAAGTTTGTTTGCAAGAATAGACATGATTCTCCTTCAGCATGTAATATAAGACCCATACGCATTATCATGTTCATTCGACATCTATTTAAGAGGTTTTTTTTATTTGAAAATTTCCCAGTAAACCGAAGAAAGATATCGGAAAAGTGTACCCAATTTGTCTCTCTAGGAACATTGAGCTTTAGCTCTAAATGAGGAAGATAATTTCTTTGGGAAACATGTTTTTCCAAGCAAATATCAGAAATTATTCAAAACTTTCAAATTCGAGAATTGTACAGACCTTGCCATACGCTCAATTTTTTCTCTTTCTAATGTTCTAGGACATTTCTGTAGTTCTTAATGGGAATATATACACTGTAATCCATGGAGATTTGAATCCACTACACCATAGAAAAAATTGGCATATCTCAAGAAAATCTCAAAATATCCTAGCGACAAAGATGTCAGGATATGCATAAAATTCATCTGCATCATTATTCTTCGGGTAAACCAAAAGCTTCGTAGACATTCTCTGGATGATAATGAGTTTCACTCTTACACCACATTAAAACGTTAACTAAAATCACTCTTGATGATGATGATGTGTGTGTGTGAATCGCGATTCCTCAACAAATATCACTCCGTACAACGTTGATTCCAAGGAACATGCTCATATCATCGACATAACCTTCCTAGAGAATTGCTGCTCGTCGCATAATTCATAAAATAAGTTTCCTCGTGCATAAAACCCACGATTTAATTGCCAAGAAATGTTTCCGGTAGATGTGAGTTCCGGTATAGCGCTTACAAGATTGATGGTAAATAAGCTAAGATTTTTCCTTTTCTTTACTGCGTTAAGGATGTTCATCTCAATCTTTTTATCTTTATCCGGCTTTAAATCAGGGGTGAGCATTAAATCGATCGTAGTCGACCACCAAGATATTTTGGTGTGACCACCTGAAGATATCAGCAGTAAGTAAATATGTACCGAAATATTCAAAGATAGGCTGTGTGTGAGAGAGTGAGTGAGTGAGATAGTATGCAGACTAAGTCTTCTACTGACTATAAGCACTAATTTCAGCTTAAAATGTTTTATTTTTTAATGTATTTTGAATAGTTTTGTAAGAAATGCATCTCATTTTATATTGTTATGTTTGGCTAATAAAGGGTGTTTTTTAGAGGTATAGAACTTTAAATTGCAATAAAACAACGATGTATTATTCGATTGACATGAATTTTTTTTATTCGAAAGATAATCTTGTGGCATTACATTTTAAATATGATCAAGCAAGGCGTAGATTCGTCGAATGGGCCCAAAACGAGATTGCCATTGCTCCCGATTTTCATAAGCGAATTTTGTTTAGCGATGAAGCGCACTTCTGGTTGAATGGCTACGTCAACAAACAAAACTGCCGCATTTGGAGTGAAGCTTATCCACAAGTGTATGTCGAAACACCGTTACATCCAGAAAAACTGACTGTTTGGTAAGCTTTATGGGCTGGTGGAATCCTTCTTCAAAAACGATGAAGGCCACAATGTTACAGTCAATGGTGTTCGGTATAGAGCCATGATTACTAACTTTTTCATTCCTGAATTGAACAATCATGATGTCCAGGAGCTGTGGTTCCAACAAGACGGCGCAACATGTCACACAGCTCGTGCCACAATCGATTTATTGAAAGACACGTTTGGTGACCGCCTAATTTCACGTTTTGGACCTGTGAATTGGCCTCCAAGATCTTGTGATTTAACACCGCTAGACTATTTTCTGTGGGGCTATGTAAAGTCATTGGTCTATGCGGATAAGCCACAAACGCTTGACCGTTTGGAAGACAACATTCGCCGTGTTATTGCCGATATACAGCCACAAATGTTGGGAAAAGTCATCGAAAATTGGACGTCCAGATTGGACTACATACGAGCCAGCCGTGGCAGTAGTATGCCAGAAATCCTATTTAAAATGTAATGCCACAAGGTTATCTTTCGAATAAAAAAATTCATGTCAATCGAATAATACATCGTTGTTTTATTGCAATTTAAAGTTCTATACCTCTAAAAAAACACCCTTTATATTATTACGTTTGCATCTTGTGTTTTGCATTAAACGCGATCTTAATAGAGTAAATTTTTTAATGTAGTTATGTAGGCACTTATTTCCGTATTTAGAATTCGGTTATAAGAAATACTGTAGAGTTTTTTTCTTGGCTCACCATACCTACGCTACTGAGTGTACCGCAACATCTTGAAAAAAATTAGAAGTAGCCCGGTCCCTGGAAAAGTTTGCCCCCTCCCCTGCTTTAAATGGTGATCGTAATTCCAGCGGCTTTCTTTATATTGCGAGATATCGTCCACACATTGCAATTTCACACTTTGCCCTGCTTCAAGATATCCAATTTCCTTATCAATGATATACAGTAAAAGGTCTTACAGATACTCTAAAATTGGAAAATGGCTTAGGAATTACAAGTCCACAGCACTTGTCTTCAAAAAGGCCTTTATAATCACATTCTACAGAAACAACTATGGTTCCCTGCCATTTACAAGTAGCAGATGAAACTCTATAATGCCCTTTATACTTATTTTGCTTCTATAGTTGTGTGGCTGCAAAACTCATTTATTAAATGCTTTAATGTCGTACTTTGAAGCAACACGAGGGCTATTGCTGACGGACTTAGTTATTTTTATTATTATTAAGTGCCAAGAATGACATATGCTTGACGGGCTGTCAGTGAGTTCACGTTTTATTGACCTCGCACTATATAGCAACACTAAGGCTGCTGGTGTGATGGACCTCTTGTTCTTAATCAAATGAGGAGGATGACACCGGAGCAGCCATACTCTCTCCAAACTTCCACACCCCATCAACGAGAGTAAAGGAGAATTATATTAACATCACACTATGAAGCTGCACGAAAGCTATTGGCAACGGTTCTTGTTATTTTGAGCCAAGGTCAAGTGACGAAAAGGACTCTTGAGCTGGCAACCCCCTCTCCTAACTTCCACAGAAACGGGAGGACGTTTGCATAGGTCCCCTCTACATGGCGGTTCTTTATTGGCACTAGGCTCGAACTCATGACACGAGTCCGTGATCTTGACCACTAGGCTAGGGCAACCACCACATCAACGGGAGAGATCCTCGACATTCTCGACAGATTTAACGCACATCAGTCCCTTTACACGGCGGGTATTTATTGGCACTTAGGCAAAACCAGGCGATCGTTTATTGTCAGAAACGTAACTTTATGTCGCATAAATGGATCCTCGATAGTTATAGAGAGATATGAAGCACAACATACGCATAAACATACATGTTGCTTCTATATTTAATCAATTCTTTTATTTTAAAAAAAATTTTTTAAAAACCATTTGGAAAAACACATATATGTATATATAAATCTGAAATGTATAAATCTTTAAAGTTGAAAGCCGTATGGATAAAATTAAACATTGCATTCTGGTATAAAGAAATTAACTATTGATGTATATCAAGTTATAAACTAGAAAAAGTGCCTTTTGTGTAAAAACTGTATCTAAATCTATACGCCTATACCAAAAACTGCCGATCAAAAGTCCTGACATAGTTTTCCCAGTTTATAGTAGTACGTATAGTTCTTAAATCGCCTTTCCTCACATCTATCCCCTCAACGACGGAGATTCTTCTAATAGTTACAAATTTGTAGCTGTTTTTTATATTAGGCTTTTTTTTGAGAAAATTACATCGATAAAAGAATTTTACAGCATCTAGTCCAGACAGATCCAAATACTTTTGGAGTGAAAGAACTGTTCTTTTAGTATTAAGCAGCATGCTACACGTATTCAATTATTTTCGGGGTTTTTTAAGCAAAATCTTGTAACTATGATCCGAAATGCCTCTTTCTTCCATCATTTGGTATTTTCAGAATTTTAACCACAAGCCTGAAAAAATTTTAACTTTGTTTCAATATCTAAGACATTTTATACTTTTATGCCTTGAGAATACTTTATTTTGAGTAACAATCCTAAAAGTTTCTTCTAACAATTTAGAAAACAATCCCAAACTTATCATGGTCACAACTTAGCAGTAATATGAGAACTCACTGTGTCCATCACTTATATAAATACAAATATTAAAAACACCTAGTTTAAAACCACTTTTAGTCATATAACTTTAGTTGACGAGACTTACCATATACCTTAATGGATAGCAAAAGACATTTTTAAAAAAAATGTGTGTAGGTTAAAAATTTAATACCTTACACAAAAAAGTGGAATTGTAAATGTTTTATCGCTGTTTCAATTTCAGTTAAACTATCCCAATGTGAAAAACATTCTGAATATGTGCATATGTTATATCATCATATCATACCATCTTGAATATGCACGATGTTAAAAAATTCAGAGAATTTTCATATTTGGTCTATTATGTCTACAACTACTGATAGATTTTAATGAAATATGGTACGTACATAGGGTTGATATAATGCAAAAAGATAACCGTTCAAAAAGTTATAATACGCGCACATCATCGCGAGTAACACTTTATTGAGTCAGATATGAAACAGCACATACGCACAGCTGGCAGAATAGAACCAAAATTAGTTAATAGTTTGTATGGTCCCCTCCTTGCCAGACACACACAGGCCCTCGCATCATGATAAATACTGAAATATGGAAATTTTTAGTTCCCGCGCAATTAAACCCATTGCCTTCAATAACTGTTTTCGCTTTTAGGTTGTTCTCGAGGTGAGCTGCAATTGCAAATCGCCTTCTTAAGTCATCCTAGGTATGCTCTATAGCAGCGGTAATCAACGGTTTTTTTAGCCGGTCCACATACATATGGCAAACTATTTACGCGGGCTGCACACATATGACAACTATTTCTCGCGGGACACAAATATGAGGGATTAACGGGGGAGGTGACTGACGTTATAAGATAAAGACATTTAAAATACAGAAATTGATCAAGATATTAAATAGTTTCCGGATTTCCTTTAAAACTATATTCAAAATCAAACTCCAACTCACGGAATAAAAAAGGGTTAAATCGCATTTTTACGCTGTTATGGAATAATTTTGATTCCTTTCCATCAATGATCTCAAGTCACCACCTATAAATATATAGTTAAAAAGAAAGGCATTGAAAGATTTGGGTGCCAGCGGGTGCGCCAATGCGAGGAGCAAAAACTTGTATTTGTTAAATATAGTAGCATTTTCAGCGAGACAAATTCAAACAAGCTGTTGATCCTGTTTAACTTTTTCTATTCAAACAATCAAGATCCCAATCGTCCCTTGAAATAATAAATATCTTTTTAGATATTTTTCGCTTGGAAGGCATGGGGTTACTTAAAAACTAGTCCCCGCAAGATACCGCTATTCTACAGTTATTTGTTGACATCAACCGTTACAATTACAAAAGAAAAGGGTTATCCCGCAATTCCCACCGTGCAAATGATGTATTGATAGCAAAATCCAATACATGGGATTGCTTATCGATAGGAATTTCTCGCCAAATTTTTAATACGTTGTTCTCTTCAATAATTGAATTTTGTTAGTGAAACGGGAAAATGGGCTTACCCAAAAAGGTCAGGTGGACCGCCAAATGGCACTCAGGCCACAGGTTTAGTATCGCGCTTATAGGATGAGATTTTGAGATATGGCTAAGCCAATCCATCCGACAAATATCCTTCACCAGAAACTATTGACAGGATGAAACCCTTACGACCTAGCGTTTTGTCAGCATTAAAATAAAATCGTAGCCAACCGCACGTGTGAAACGCTTACATAGGGCCTCTCATTCCTATACTACAGGAGTCACAGCGCCTCTTCCAAAGGCATGGAAATGTGGTGCTGACCATCCGATCATCGCCCTTCTTCGTCGTAATGGCCTATTGTTTGACATCAGCACAGGCAGCGGGTCCCTGCTATTCCATATGAAAGTAGCAGAGGAATCAGTGGTTAGCTTTAAACCAATTATTCATCGGCGAAAAGAACAGTCGCCCATTTCTATTATCTAAGCACCATTTTAAACGGACTATACTATTCGCAGAACTGAGGGGGGGGGGTAAACAAAAGGTATTTTTACAAACAGCACTCTCATATGAAGTTTTTGTAAACAGTTATTCTTGAAACTCTGGTTTCTGTGACTGCATACTGTGACGAATCTGTACGGCACTTATCACTAATACTCTTGGACGTCTTTGAAAATTGTAAATTCAGCGTATATTTCCAACCAGCTCTAAAAGAAGAAAACGGGATATGCAAATGAATCAAAGTATTTAAGGAGCGTGTTGTAAGTTAGCAGGTAGAAGGCTATTGAGCCAAGAGATACATTGAAGGAGTTTTAAGAAGATTCAAGTCGATTGTGTGATTAGTTCTGGCTGATTATCAGGTAGCGATCTACTTTTGGAAAGTTTGAGCCGACTGGAAAGGAGTGAAGTAGTAAAAGTCAGGTGATATTTAAATTTCAATTATCTGATCATAAAAGTAAATATATAATAGAGTTAGTGGCAAGTTAATGATTGCTAGTAATTCAAATTGTGTATATCTCTCGGTCCTCTTATTCCGGTAATCCCGTTCGATATTGAGTTTAATAGTTGATTAGTATTATATTTCGTGATTTAATTTAATAGTAAAGTTCAATCCTATTGACGTAGACATATTGATTCATCTTTGTATTTAGAAAGTTGATAATTGATTCAAGTGAATAAATATAATTTGTTATTGTAAAATGTCGTCTGGTAATTCTTTTGCCTCAATTCAATCTTGGTGTACAATCTTGGAACTCAGGGAGGTTCCCACAATACAACTGACGAGATAACTGAGAAGTTGCAGTCTCCCTGATATGCCTCACTATAATAGACAAATGGCGAGTTCCTCTGGAAGTCGTGGCTCGGACGACTTTGCCTAAGCTTGCTCTCACGAATCCGGTAACCTGGATCTATTTCCATAAGTTGAACACATGACGCTAGGAGTTATATTGAATTCTCTACAGCATCTGGATTTGAGGCAGGCCTGCTTTTAGACTACCCCCAATTCGCCACTTCATTCCATCATCTAAACATTGTGGATACTCATTTTTACCGTTTGAGTTTTAATTTAACCAATTGCAACAAAAAAAACAAGAAATTTTATGAGTTGAATTTATTTTGAACAAAATGCGTATTTGGCACACGCATTTGTAAATCCCGTTATTGACCAGATTTGGCTACACTCACGAATACGCTTTTGGTGTTCGACACATAGGATATGCATCTTGTTTCAAAGCAGTAATTTTACATTTCGGGTGTTCAAATCTGTTCATGAAATTGACAAAATATGAGCATTTTTAATTTGAGCACCCAGCGTATTAAGCCTGTAATTTC
Organism: Trichonephila clavipes; assembly: GCA_019973935.1. NCBI lineage: Eukaryota > Metazoa > Arthropoda > Arachnida > Araneae > Nephilidae > Trichonephila > Trichonephila clavipes. The sequence goes on from BMAU01017904.1 coordinate 71,653, forward strand.
GGTGAAAGTTTATCATTTTACTACAGTCTGAAATTTAACTGTAAAAATCTTTGCCTCACATCCATGTGCACCAAGTGATCTATTGAAATATTATTAATTTACGAGTAACACACAAAAAAGTTGAGCAATGTATGTGTGTGAGAGCGCGGCAAATGAATGCTAGGTGCAATACTTCATTTGCTATGGCTACAATGATTCCTGAAATAGTAGTGACAAAGAGAATAGCCGAGTAGAAAACTATTTTACTTTAAGGCATTTTAAAATAACAAGAGAATGCTTTCAATTTTATGTCTGTTCTCTTGATGTTCAGTTGCAAAAGAGAAAACCCTGTACATTCCCATCCCCGCTAAGGAAATATAATACAAGGAGAATAAGTGGTATATTCACTGATAGTAAAGGAAAAATGATAGTACCTTTAGAAATCGTCAGATGTTTGAATAGATAACAAATCTGGGCTTCATAACACGAGATTTAACGGGGGATGTGAAATGAGATTGATTTGGTATTCGTATAATTTAGATTTTAAGATAAATTATATATAAAATAGAATTTAAATTACAGTTATGAAATTGTCGCCATTTAGTAATTTTTGTTATTAATCAATGACCTAACTCGACACACTCAAGAACCATATTTTTATATAAATAACCCCAAATCTAATCAAATAAAATAAGATACCCATATACTAATTTGAGGGATTATCATGACCTTCATCTCAAACTCATCGAGTTTAGAGTATTCCTATTGATTCAGTTCGTTTTAACAAAAACAATTACAAAACGTTTTTTTATTTTAAATCATCGTTTTAAATACTGTTTTTACTTTTGTTTTGTTTAATCCTAAAAATATGTAAAATATAAATTAGGTATTTTTTCTTTTATTGAGCTATTCTTTACAAAATTTGATCTCAAGAGATACGAGTCCTTCAATGCAAAGCTGCCAAATTTGAAACTCCCTTTCCCAAATAGATTCTCATTTTTCTTTCCTTGAGAGAATAGTTGAACGTAGCTGCTGATAGCTTCAGGAAACCACCTCCAGTGGGAACGGGTTGCTTTTATTCACTTTCCCCCATTTTTATTGAACAATTTTTACCATCCATTTTCCTCTCGTTGAATTGATTTTCTTTTTATTCTTTTTATTTATTTTTCCCTTCAAAATCTATTTATTTTTTATCATACAATCTTTGAAGCCCTATTTTATCAATGCTTTTCTTTAGGGAATTTGAAAATTTTCTGGTAAAGGGATAAGAAAAAACATCTATGGAATTATCGGTAGGTTTGAATTTACATTGACCCCGGCTGGGTAAGGTCTATTCAGCCTTTCATCCATTCAGTGGATCCATAAATGAGTATCAGGCTTGCTTGGGAAGTAAAACTATGGGTTTTGCGTCAGACTAACCACCTAACTGGAATATCTGCTCATGCACCTCGGTGTAAACCACATCTCTCTCGTGATTGTTTTATATAGCCTACACACGCATAACAACGAATAAAATTAATAAGTAATTCTCCTGTAGTAAGTATTGTATTGAAGTATTTGTTATACAGTTTCTAATTGAACGTTTTTCACCGAGAACAAGAATTGGCTTTATCGCAAACGAAAAAGCATGATTTTCAAAAATCTCAAACGGATAAAAATCACTATTTACTCTTTACATCAGCAATTGCTGGCAGTTATTGGAAATAATATATCATTTTGCGAATTCTGAGTCAGTAGGATCACAATCAATGGATTCATAAAATTCGTAAAATCTCATCAATGATTGTATTTTTTTGCGGGGGAGGGATATATGTACAATGTCTGTCCAAAAGGTATCCGCCCTTGAATTTTCCCGTGCACAATAGAGATTCTAAAACGGCGTCACTGTGCACAGGGGGAGGTAACAGCTTATTGCACATGATTGAATTTGTTCCTTTCCTTCCAATGTACCAGTCGTTTCCTGCAAGCAAGTGTTTGGAGTACATGGGGTTCACACAAATTAAGGAGACGTGTAATCAATTCAAAAGTAGTCGTTCGTCGGTAGAGAGTGATTAGCGTTCCGGGAGGCTACAAATTCCTCGAAATGTAGCTGTTTTTGAAAAGGTGGAAAATCTAATAATGAAAAATCTTCAATTAACCTTACGCCAGACTACTGAACAAATGATCAGTACAGGGCTCTTCACATGCAATTTTGTGTGATCATGTGCAAAGCGGCTGTGAAATTTGTTCCCAAAAGCATCTGTTCCCACAAAAGAAACTCCATCTTGCAGTTGTAAGATTATCTACTGACATTATTAAGATTTTAAACCAGGCTTTTTTTGCGACTTCGCCGTTGAAAGGATCCCAAAGAGTAGAGATAAGATGAGATAAGGCAGAATGCGATTGGTGGAGTTGAACCTCGTTCAACGCTTTCAAAAGTGTTCTCTAGTTCTCGCATGGAAGGAATGCTGGTCTAAGTGTCATTGAGCAAGTAGCCTACTTTAAAAGTTAGTAGGATCCTAATCCGTAAAATAACTAAAAGATTTTTCTGGCAAAAAGTCTGATTAGTTTAACAGGCCTTGTATTTAATCCATTGGTAGTTTGAGCATTAGATGTTTGATTTGATTACATTAGTTACTGTCACACATGTCCTACAAAGAAAATCTCTGAAACGCACTTCGTATTTTATTAAATTTGTCAATCAATGTAATGGTTTAAAATGAACGTGTTCCTAAAGGTATACGATGAGCTATTGGCGAAACACATCGTTATCTTGGACGATGTTTAAAATACCTGAAATATGATGTCTTTCATTCTCCTTACCTTCCATACAATAACACATGAAGACTTTCAGATGAAATTGAGTTTGACTTGCCTTTATAATTCAACTTGATCCGTTTTGGGAGGAATCAAGACTACCAATAAATTACCAGTACTTTGTGGTAAGCTTTTTACCAGCGAATTCCCATCGTTATTTCTTAGATAACTAATTTGAATCAGATAGGTATCAGCTAAGGAATCAAGTATACCATCCTAAAATCCCAATAAGTCATGCGAAGAATCAAGGATTTAACTCAACTCAAAGTGCAGTAATATTTTATACAATATTTTGTAATCGCAAACAGTCAAATTCGAAACTTTATGGCCGAAATATTTGCAATTTTTGTCAGTGAAAATCCACAGCCTTAAATTAAGCAAATTATTGGCACCATTTATTTGAACTCGTACACGATTTCTGAAACGTGCTTATGCTCGTTAACCTCCTTAAGAGCTTTAGACGTATATATACGTATCGCTTAACCAGTGCATTACATACCCCAGACGTACATACATGTCTTTCCGAAATTCGAATGTTTTCTTCACGCTGCAATCAGTAAAACTATTCTGAAGGCTTTAGTATGCAGCGGAAGGATCTTGGCAGTATTTGCAAAGGATTTACCTATTATGCTTTATTTTATGCTTATTTATGCCCCTCTTCTAATACACCGCATACAATACACACGTCTATGTGAAAATCAGTGGCACTAGGGTGAGAAGTGCGTAACTTTTAATCGGCAGTTAAAGGGTTAAATTACACACAATTTTTTACAAACTTTTAACGAAAGGACCTTTTTAATGGCGTTAAAAATCTTAAGCGAGAAGTTTAAAAAACAATTTATTACAATGGAAAATCAGAAAATAAGAATAAAAATAAATTAACGTTGTTCATTTTGACAGTTAAAAACTAAAATTCAGTTTATTTTATCGAATTAAAAAAAGTTGGATTTTTTTTAATTTTTCACCTCTATATGAACAATTTACATGTAACTATTCCCCGGAATTATGTAACTTCCTCATCAGATTAAATAACTAGCAAGTTGATTAAAATTTCTAACACCTCGTCCTCTTGAGACACATTGCGCCTAAGTCAACTTTATCATCACACAGGGACTTTAAATAATTATACAAAACTCCTAAAACCCCCATCTACTTGAATTTTAAGCAATGAGTCGTCTCTATGAGTTCAGTTACATCTTCCGGCGAGCTAAACTTTCAAGACATCGATCAACACTATCATAATTCTAAAGAAATAGCACTTAATATCCAGTATAGTACGAACAGTACAGCAGCCCTAAGTCAAAACTTTTCGAGACACTTTCATTCAATTAGGAGGTCATAAACTTTCTCTCGCAACAAACTTTCTATTTGCTCTCCCGTCTCGTGTGTTAAGACAAAATGATATTTAAATTTCAAATTCATTCTTGCATGTTGGAATCGTAAAAGTGTGAAACCGTCGTCCATCACGCATTTCGTTCGTGCTAGGGTAGAATTTCACCACAATATTCTCTTGAAAATGGATTTCACCTATTATTTTTCACATTTCAAGCGTTTCTGTTTTCAAAAATATATAATTTTAGTCAGCATTTCTTGAGAATTATTAGATTTAAAAATGTTGCCTGTAAAAGCCTTTTTAAACTCTCTTAATTGCCACTTGCGTATATATACGTCTCCCTCAGTCTTGGACGCATATATACGTCTTTCGGAAATACCATATTTTCTTTGCGCTGAAATCAGTAAAACTATTCCAAAAGCTTTGATACGCGATAAAACGATTTTGATTGTGTTTGGGAAGGAGATTCACATATTTCAGAGAAGATATTCCTTTATTTATGCCTTTTCTTTTCCCCAACATACATTGCTGATGCGCGCTTATATAAAAAAAAACAATGGCAATGGGGAACGAATAGCGTAACTTTTAATCGGCAGCTAAGGGGTTAAAGAATGATAGGAATTTGCATTGATTACTTATAAGCGCACTTTGAAGCTTTACGAGGGCAATTGGCGAAAGACCTTGTAATGTTGTACCATGGTCAAATAACGAAGACAAAACCCTAGTTTTAAAAACCAATAAATTTTATGCAATTCCAAATAAGAGCTAATTAACTTTTTATCGATGCGATTACTAATATTTAAAGTTTCTTTATAGTTTTTGATTTTTAAAATGTTTCCTTTTGGAGTTATGCTTTGTGAATTCTATGAAAATAGGACATACTCTATTAGTGACAATCCTACAAAATATTAAACGAATTACTACAGGAATTTTATGTAACTCTTACATGTGAGAGCTGAATATTTCATTTTAAAATTTATCGTGTTGCTTTAAATGAGACGTTAATAAACTCTCGCTCACTCAGCCTGCTTAATATCTGTCAAAATATAGTTTGAAGTCCTGATGTCGCTTAAATTTCGCCGTCTAAAGCAGCTGATATACATTGAATGCGACGGCCCTCCAAGTCCACACGGTGTGGCGGGGAAATTCTGGGAATGAGGTGCGAAGATATTATATAATAGAATGCATTGTGTATAAGATTACCTTTTAGTAAAATTACAAATTTAAATAATTGTTCTATTTAAGATTACATTGCCACAACCCGGAGGTTACAGGTGTGGTTTGGGTCATTGAAAAAAGCAGACATGGTCATAAAAATAATTACTTTTATTTTAGACTAATCAATTTATAATAACTTTCTGATTATTTAAAGTTAAATAGCATTGAGAGCAAGCCTAATTATCCAATCTTAATCTAACTTATGAGATCATCGAAAGTACACATCTCTTAATCCGCTTGCATATCATTTGTCAGCTCTTTCCTAAGCTTCTACAGTCCTTTTCAAATCAACATCTCTATTATTTCCACTTCTCCGAAAGACAGTTATAGCTCTAATAATAATTTCAGAATGACCTACTCACGACCAACGATTAACGACTAGCTACAAACGATTCACAATGAACGATCCACGATTAACTTTAACACACCTCTTGCCAGGCTTTACATTAGCATAAAAAAAATTAAGTCATCTCTATGGAAAGCGGTTTTAAACTTACACCAGAGTTAAAGAATAATTTCTCCAAGAGGATTAATTGAAGGACCGTGGATAGAATCCATCACAACCTTATTAAAGAAATAAAGCTACAAATATAATCCCACAAGTAAAATAAATTTTTAAATACCTTTACCACAGCACACATACAAATAATTAAATTCCACTTTTAAAATGCTGTAAAACAACACTGTTCAGAATGACTTGAAATTTGAACTGAATATACTTTAAGGGTTACTGTACAGCATAATACAAAAATTTCAAAGCTTATCAATAGATGGAGCTGTAATATGCAAAATGGTGCTCCTCCTCACATTGCAAAGTCTATGACGTTGCTACTGAAGAGACATTTCGAAAATAATAGAATGTTCAGTCATCATTTTCCACCCTTTAGACCTTGAAGATCCCTGGACGTCAATCCTGATAATTTCTAGCTGGGGAGTTATCTTAAAAATGTAGTGTTTAGTGCCCCGATTGCAAATTTAGCTGACTTGAAGGCAGTGATTACGCAACACATTCAAAATGTGACCCCTTGAGCATAGTGAACATGTATTGTGGACAGCATATTGAATATGTCTCGCACGTCTAGCGATTGTTAAACATTTTCATTGCACATCCAATGTGGTAAAGAGTGTTTTTTCCCCAGGTATAGAAGTTTAAGTTGGCATTACTTTCCAAGATGGCGACCGATTTAACAGCTGTCAAGTGATTTATTCTCAGTTTGGTTTGGCAATTCATCAAAACGATCATCAAGCAAGGCGTAGATTCGTCGAATGGGCCCAAAACGAGATTGCCGTTGTTCCCGATTTTCATAAGCGAATTTTGTTTAGCGATGAAGCGCACTTCTGGTTGAATGGCTACGTCAACAAACAAAACTATTCCACAAGTGTATGTCGAAACACTGTTACATCCAGAAAAACTGACTGTTTGGTGCGCTTTATGGGCTGGTGGAATCCTTCTTCAAAAATGATGAAGGCCACAACGTTACAGTCAATGGTAATCGGTATAGAGCCATGATTACTAACTTTTTCATTCCTGAATTGAACAATCATGATGTCCAGGAGCTGTGGTTCCAACAAGACGGCGCAACATGTCACACAGCTCGTTCCACAATCGATTTATTGAAAGACACGTTTGGTGACCCCCCTAATTTCACGTTTTGGGCCTGTGAATTGGCCTCCAAGATCTTGTGATTTAACACCGCTAGACTATTTTCTGTGGGGCTATGTAAAGTCATTGGTCTATGCGGATAAGCCACAAACGCTTGACCATTTGAAGACAAACATTCGCGTCGTGTTATTGCCGATATATGGCTACAAATGTTGGAAAAGTCATCGAAAATTGGACGTCCAGATTGACTACATCCGAGCCAGCCGTGGCAGTCCTATGCCAGAAATCATATTTAAAATGTAATGGCACAAGATTATCTTTCGAATAAAAAAAATTCATGTCAATCGAATAATACATCGTTGTTTTATTGCAATTTAAAGTTCTATACCTCTAAAAAAACACCCTCTATAATGGCGTGATGGAGGGGCTTTTTTCACTAACAGTGTAACAACTGTCGAATGACTAAAAAGTCATTTTTCCCGCATAAAAAACCAAAACAATTATACACACTGAACAATAAAAATTTTAATACGAAACTCGCGTCAAAAGCATCGCAATTCGATTCAAAATGTATTTTGTAGCCAAATTCACTTTCGTTTTGACGATTACAGCGCCACTATTGATAACACTTCGAAATTTTTATGCCGTGCCGTTTCCCTTTTTTTTGAGTATATTCAGTTCAAATTTATAGTCATTCTAGTCAGTGGTTCTTCTTTAACATTTTGAAAGTGTGACTTTAATTATAATCACCCTTTATATCAAAGAATATTATATTATTAGTATTTACATTCAAACAGAACCAATTACCTTCAATTATATTTCATTAAAATTACTAGTATTTTTTAATCAAAAAAATTGTGATGTGTTTTATTAACTAATAAATTTCTTCAATATTCTTCAACGTTACAATATGTATAGCTTACATAATATTAAAATTATACATGTGATTAAAAAGCAAAATATTTCTTTGGACATTTCAAAACTCCGAACGACCTTTAAGTAGAGACATCCATTGAAAATTTTAATTAACGAGGACAAACTACTACTCTATAATAAGCAATTAAAAAACAATGTACATTCATTTATGAACCAAAAAAATTTCAATTGCTGAAATATTAACCTTCAATATAAAGTAGAAATACGATTGGAATTCAAACAAAACTTTTACAGAAAGGTAAATGCAAATAGTTGCCTTATTTAAATTTTTCCCTTATTCTTTGCTTCAAACAATTACGAACTCAAGAAATTTAAATGAAATACATTAATACAGTCATTGTTGAACATAAAAATCCAAGATGTGCTTTCCAACTTCAAAAGAGTGGAAAACTTATATCTTAGAAGATTCCATCAAAAACCACTTAAACTCTCAAGTAGCGATATGACGACAGTTCTTTCTGGAGAACTAGAACTTTTTTTATTCCATGCATGCTTCGCAAAACGGTAAAATGTTACAGTTTCTTGAAGAGAAAAGGAAGATATGTCATAGATACTTTCTTTTTTCCTTCACAAAAATGCAATTTTACATTTTTAAGTTACGGTTAAGTGCTTGAATATATTTTACCTAAAATAATCAAGCGTCATTGAAAATCTTTTTCGAATTTTTGAATAATTAAGTAAATTTATAGATGCTTGTAAAGGGTACAAGTTATTAATGAAGTTTTTTTCCCCTGCTGAATTGCTATTATTTTTTATTAAATCAAAAAATATTCGAAGAAATAAATGTGCGTGGTAACAATAAAAAAAATATGAAAAAAAGTTTAGGAAGAAAAATGCTATTCCAAATTCACATTAAAATGTATTAATGAGAAATATTTGAAAATGCATGGATAAATCGTAACTGTTTTTCTTATAACTTTTATTTTGCTTATGAAGCTATAAAAAACTATTAACATAAAACATGTATTTTATTTTTCTACAAAGCCTGTTAATGCCTTTGATCAGCGTTTTTCAAACTGTACGAGAAAGGCGCGAATATATTGAAAAGTCGAAAACAAAAGATTATTTAAGAAATTAATTATGGTTTGGAAGTAAACAAACAAAACACATTCTAAAATACTAAAAAACAAAGTACGCATTTACACCGATATAATACACTTATAAATACATGAGTACAGCACAATGTATTTTATAATTAATTTAACAATACTAAGTTAAGGACAATATTAATAATTACCAGAAACCCCCTGGGCTTGTCATATATAAAATTATATGCAAGACGTATATATACGTGAGGGCAATTAACGCTTTTAATTGAGCGAGACGTTTATATACGCCGGATAAAGTCGCATTGTGGTTTTAGCGTCTAAGTATGGAATTACTGTTATTGTATGGAGGGGGCCGCGATGAAAATTATGATTGAATTTTGTGTCACAAATATTGAAACTTTGAGAAGCACTGCCTTAGATATTTCAACTGCTCGTCGTAAAAAAAATTGGAAAAACAATTCAGATTATTTCAAATCGATGAAAAAAACATTCTATAATTAATGTCTGTTTAGAGCAGGGATTCTCAACCACTCTTTCGTATACCAACCATTTTTTTTTAATTGGGGAGAATGGAACTTGGTAACTTCGGATCTGTAAACACACACACACATAACATACCACTAAACCAAAATGATTTCTTCCCCCACTAGTTAATCGGTGGACAAGCGACCGAAGGATATTGTAGTTATGGCAATAGTGTGAGCTGTTGCGACAAGTGGGTCTGAAGGCGTGTGTCTGACGGCTTTGGTTGCTGCATCAAGGGGATTTGACGGCTTTCTGTTGCTCTTGTGGTGGGTAGAAGGAGCCACGACAGCTTCGCAAAGGTTGTGTTTTTCTTAGTTCAGCGTCAAGGTCACCAATGTGGAGAATAGAACTCGGTACCTTCAAATCTGTAAGCACGTAATATACCACTGGACCAAAATGATCACTTCAGTCTGGAGTCTGTTACTGGCTTATACAGATACCACCTTTTCTTTTAACTCAGCGCTTTTCAAACTGTGGGGTGCGCTCCCTTAGGAGAGACTCTACGAGGTGGGGAGCGAGAGCAAATTAAAAAGTCGAAAACAAAAAAATTGTTAATTCACTGAAAGTGAACAAACAAAATGCATTCTACCATAATAAAATATAAAACACACATTTGCACTTCCCTCATAAATGTATCAGTACCGCACAATATATTTTATAATTAATTTAACAAAACTTAATTAAGAACAAGTTTAATAATTACCAGTGACTCCATGGGTAGGTCATTTAAAAGAATTATATACAAAAACTAACATTTATCTTGATAATTTGTACGGTAGTTGTAATCTTTTTTTGCGATTAGTATTGCTGTACAATAATGCACCAATTAATAAAATGGCAATTCGTCTTCCTCCCGTTGAAAGAGCTGTAATTCTTTCAGATTCTACTTCTGCCCTTCAGGCTTTGTCCAACTATAATGAGAATAATTGTTTACGTGTGCAGAACTGTAGAGAACTCCTGGGAAAGATAAAAGGAAAGATCGTCTTTCAATGGGTACAATCCCACTGTGGTCTTTGGGGAAATGAGAGGGCAGACTTTTTGGAAAAAAGGGGAACGGGTATCCTTCAGAACTTTCGCAGAGACCTGACACTTCATTCTGCCAAACTGGAAATTAAAAGGATTTTTAGGGAATCATTTCGCCTTACAGCTTCTCGTGTTGCTCGTGATAAGCCTTGGAGTACACTACGTAAGAAATCCCACGGTATTCCAAGTTCTCCTCGTGCTGCTGCTGTGGCTAAATTTAGACTTTTAACCGGACATGACCGCCTTTGTGCTCATCTGTTTCGTTTTAACTTAGTGACTTCACCTATCTGCGTTTTGTGTGACACTGGACAAGACATGACTGCCGCTCATTTGGACGAGTGCTCTGCACTGAATGATCTTAACTGCATTGTAAAAAGGTATTGGAGAGCCCGTTGCCTAATAACCTGATGATCAATGGCCTGGCATTTGTAAAATAATAAAAATAAAATGGCAATTATTCTGTCAAAAAACGACATTGTTAATGCAACAATATACGCATCCCAACACTGAGAAGTATTTTTTGTGTTTGGCCATTTGAATTATTGTTTCTGAGGACTACGAATCTTTTTGTGAAACTGCGATTAATATACTATTTTTAATTTGTGATTTATATTGATTACATTTGTGGATTGAGAAAATGGGTTGCGGATTTCTGAAGAGGCTGATTTACAACAAGTAATGCAATGGCATTTTGGGAACAATATTTCAGTTCATTTTATCCATTTGGATACGATAAATATTTTAATTAATTGTTTGAAGTAAGGATGTATGACTTCGTTTATAAATATTGCGAAAACTTAGGGATTTACTAAATGGATTTTAGAACTTTTCTGGACTAGAAGACAGCTGACTATTCATAATTAATTTTTGAAAATTAAAAAGATGTGTCAATTTTCTGAAAGTAAAACAATTATGGTTGAATTTTGTAAGCACACGAAGAAAAAGATAGATTTTATAACTAAAGTAGTATAAAATCAAGTGAATGAAAAAATAAAGTCCGGAATTTTTCAGAATCACTTAAAAAAAGCTAAAAATGAAGTAAAATTGAGGAATGATATTAGATTACAGCTCTTATTTGTCTAACTTTAAAAATATTTTTTTATTTAATTGTGTATGAAGACTAAAATTAATTTTTAAAAAAATAATTTTCTTCAAATCTATAAGGCATTTAACTATTTTTATATTTAGGCATTTTCAAATAGAGGAAAGCGTTTTTTTTTTCACAATTGTTCTTCTCAATAGCACACAATGAACAAAGCTCGATGTGAATTTGAATTTTAAATAGTAAAATAAAGTTTCTTTTCACTATATTTCTCAAAACCAAAAAAGCTGCGATTTGTAAGTAAGGTTCCCCAAGTAAAATGTATTGCATAATAAAACAAAATTTTAAGATACAAGGACAATATATTACTAAATTAAAAGTGTCAAATGCAGTACTAAAAGTAATAAACAATGCAGAACTTACAGTAAAAACGCAGTACTGACAGTACTAAATTAATCTATATATATAAAGGAGAAAAGCGACTCACTCACTCACTTACTGACTAATCACGATATCTCCGGAACTATTAAACCTACAAACTTGAAATTTGGTACTTAGGTTCCCGTCATGGAGTAGACGTCAGCTAAAAACGGATTTTGCAAAGTTCGAACCCCAAGGGGCGTTATAGATAATTATTTCCATTACTGAACTATTAGATGTACTGTCGTGAAAAAAACTTGGTACACAGATTTCTTTCATAAAGTAGAGATTCTCTACACAATGATTTTTACGAAAATTGACTTCCAAGGGGCGTTGAGGGCTCTTAAGGGGCGTTATACATAATTATTTCCATTTTTAAACTATTAGACGTACAGTCTTAAAATTTGGTAAGCTAATTCCTTTCATGGTGTAGAGATCCGCTACAAAATAGTTTTGGGAAAATTGATCCCCAAGGGTCACTGAGGGGGATTAAGGGGCGTAATAGATAAATATTTCCGCTTTTCAACAAATAGAACCACCTGCTTGAAAATTAGAAGGTATGTTCCGTTCATGGAATAAAGTTCCTTTTACAAAGATTTTTGCGAAAACGGACCCCCAAAGGAGTGGGTTTGCGAGGGATTAAGGCATGTTATAGAAAAATTCCTGTTTTTGATATGAACTCACTTACTTAAAATTTGTTGAGCACTTTTCTTTATATAGTTGAATAGAGTTCCACTAAGAATGGATTTTACGGAAATCAACTCCAGGGAGAAGCGGGGAAAGTTATTGGGGCGTATTGATAGACAAAATTTTCGTTTTTGAACTGCTAAGACTATAATAATAAAATTTCGTTTGCATGTCTCTTTTGTTGAATTGGAATCCGCTAAGAATGCTGTCAACGAGGTATTGATGATAAAAATTCCGTTTTTGCTCTGTTAGATTTAGACTTGAAATTTAGCACGCATGTTTATTTTATGGAGTAGAGATCCACTGAAAGTTGCTTTGGTGGAAATCCACTTGATTATTAGGTTAAGTGAGCGAAAAGTCTTTCAACTTCGATTTTAGACATAAATAGAAATTAGATATTATAATTTGTTCTTTTTATATCAAGGGGTGAGAGTGTAACAGCTATAAATATATTTTTCAATACAATCGAATTCTTAATGCTAGATATCAATAATTAATATATATGTAAACAGTATACATATATGCAACATCGTGAAATACCCAGTGAAGCGGGTGGGTAACGGCTAGTATTACTATATACAGTAATAATATTACAGAGGTAGCTGCTATATACAGTATTTATAGTTCAAGTAATAATTATACCAAAGGCTAAGTACATAATGACAGTACACTTGTATAAACAATACTAAATTAAAGTACTTCTTAAAGGTATTTTATTAAACGTAACTAGATCGATTGTATAGAAGTTCGTATTTACATATGTTAAGTTCTGTCTCGTGCTAAACAAAAAAATGACGAATTATACTCTCTTGCGACCATCTTTATCAAGTTCGGATGCCTGACGAGATTTTCTTTCCCTTGCAGCTGCTACAAGTTGAAGAAGCGACCCTCTCCACAACCCCGTATCGAGATCTCCACCGTGGGGGACCTCTACGCTTACCTGGAGGCCGAAAATTTGCGCTACGTGAAAGCCAAAAGCGCAACAACGAGCGCCTCAATGGGAAACGAATGTTATATGTAATAAAGGAAAAGCCCTTTCATTTCGATTTCCGTTGAGGAGCTAAGTTGTGGCATTTGTTTTCACGAAGTAACAAAGCGCTCATACACTGGCATGAGATACATTTAAGACAGGCAAGTATCAGATCATGGCATACCCGGTTTGAACGACTGTGATGTAAGAAAATGTTATCTCATCGCAACCCGGTATGGAACATCAAGAGGGCTGTGATATAAAAAATGTAATCTCATTGCAACCCGATATGTAACATTAAGAGGGCTGCGATATGAAAAGAGCAATCTTATCGCAATTCGGTATGAAACATCTAGAAGGTTGTGATATAAAACCTTTAAGGTCATCGCAACCCCGGTCAGAACATCAAGAAGGCTATGATATACAAAATGTAATCTCATTGCAGTCCGGTATGAAACATTAAGAGTTCTGTGATATAAAAACTGTAATATCATTGCATCCCGATATGGAACATCAAGAGGTTGTGGTATAAAAAAAGGAATCTCTTTGTAACACGAACATTAAGAGGGTGGCGATATGAAAAGTGCAATCCCATTGTGACACGATATGGAATATTAAGAGGGCTGCGATATGAAAAGTGTGATCTCATCGCAACCCGGTATGGAATATCAATAAGGCTGTGACATTAAAGATGCAATCTCATCGCAACCCGGTATGAAGCATTAAAAGGACTGGGATACAAAAATTTTAATCTTACTGCATCTAAGTTTAATAATTCAATGCATCCGTTTCACAGAAATATCGATTTGTAGCTTGGAAAAAGCATAACTTTTTCATCGAACATCACGAAAGTACATAAACAATTGCTTAGAGCTGAAACGTCAAAAACTCGTATGATATTGTGGGTCACATGATCTATTTTATATATTTTATATTTTAAGTCGGCTTTTTAATGTTCAAAAAATTAATAAAATACGGTTTTTAGAATGATTGTTTTATTTATTAGACTCAAAATTTATTTATATTATACTTACACAGTCATTTCATATTCCATGTTAGTTTTACAATTAAACTACTAATATTTCATATTTTTATAAGGATGCAAAACAGTTATAATAAGAGAGATAGTGTTTAATATTACTTTTTAGAAGATAGTTGGCACCGTTTTCCCAAAGCAAGTCACCAAAATTTAGTTGAGCATATTGACCTGATGAAATTTTTATAATTGATGATAAATGTTGACGGGGAGGGGGTATTCTTGACCTTCCTGACTTTTTTTTTTATTTTTCATTGAAAAAAAATAGTTGCTCTCATAAATCAGTACTACGGAACATATTCATTGTACGCGTAACAAACACAGACTTTTTAGAAGAGCGATCTACAGATATATATGTATAAAAATCTGGAATATTTCAAGTCCCATACATTTTTGCTTCAACAAAGAACTGAATTGGATGATTTCAGTTAAATAAATTTGTATGTTTTCATTACAATTTCAATAAATACAGGTGAAGTAAAAATTTGAAATTGTAATCTGTAGCTTTTAAAATCAGAAAATTTTCCATCGAATTCCATTTCTACCAATTTAATTTGTCTCAAACTGTGGGGTGGGGACCCCCAGGGAGGCGTGATAACTCTACAAGGGCATATTGAAAATTCTGAAAAAAAAATATTTAAAAAAATTATTAAAATACACTGACAAAATAAAAAAATCAAACAAACATTTACACTGCTATAATACACTTATAAATGTATCAGTATTGCACATTGCATTTGATAATTAATTTAACAATACCAAGTTAAGAACAAGGGCCAGCTGGGTGGCGTGGTTGGTTTGTCGCTGGCCTTCTGGACCCAAAGCTGCGGGTTCGACCCCGGTCCAAGTCGGTGGATTTTCATGATGCAGAAAAATTAACAGCGGCCCCATCGTGGGATTATTCGGCATGTAAAAGATCCCTAGAGTGTCTGTTTGGCTTGGGTGATCTAGGCAAAATTAAATTCCAGTACAGGTTTACATCATTAGAGCTCAGGTGCCTCCCTCTAGGGAGGAAACTGGGCATCAAAATTATCTGCGGTCATTGGTAAACGCCTACATGGTGCCGCACTAAAAAGAGATACCAGCTTCCGGGAAATATACTAGGTATGCAATGGCAAAACTCTAACCCGCAGCCCCATTAGAAATAAGTTAAGAGCAAGTTTAATAATGAGCTTGTCATATATAAAATTATATACAATTAACATTTAATTTGATAATTTGTACGGTTTATAATTGATCTTGAAACTACCGATTAAAAGTTACGCGATTCACTGCCACGTAGGTTCGCGATTGTGATGTATTGGGAGACGGAAAGAAAGGGAATAAATAATTAAATTTTCTGAGGTAAGTAAATCCTTCGCAAACACTGTCAAGGTTCTTTTATTGCATTCCAAAGCCTTCGGAAAAATTGTATGGATAACAGTGCACAGAGAAGATCGTAGTTCTGAAAGACGTATATATACGTCCGGAGCATTTAACGCTTTGGCTGAGTGAGATGTTTATATATGTCGGTGACACCTAAGAGGTTAAAGTGTATTGTAGCTTCTGCGTCAAAGTATAGTATTATTGAATTCAATACATTGTGTTATTGAATGGAGGGGGGCGCGATGAAAATTATGATTGAATATTGGGTCGCAAATATTGAAGGTTTGAGAAACACTGTTTTAACTTATCCTTTCTGGGATTGACGGAAGCACATTACGGGAAAAAAACCTACCAGTTCGTGTTCCCAACGAGGAGTTGGTTACATATCATTCAAAATTCAACTATTTTATTCGAATCGATTATACACCTTTAGAGATTTTCATTCAATAAATTATCCATTTAAAAGAGTTTTGAATAATTATAGTAGCCGTTTAAAAGAGCAGAACGAAAAATTAATAAATAAAGAAATACAATAAATGCAGATTTATAAAATACATCTGTAATGTAAGGAGCCGTTTGAAAAATTTGAATGTTTGAAAACCTGTAATTAATTACTCAATAAACATTTTGTAGTCTTTGTCACACATATTATTTTATTTAACATTAAAAATTATTATCTTATATAAAATTATTATCTTATATAAAATTATTATCTTATATAAAATTATTATCTTATATAAAATTATTATCTTATATAAGTGTGAAAGTGTACCACCTCAACAAAAAAAAGGTTGAGAATCACTAATTTAGAGCAACCGTAGCCAACCGGTACTTAACAAAAAAATTTTGATGGTCAGCGGAAAAATTGGGACATTTATAGGTATTTGAAGTTTCAGTTTTGAAAATGACGAGCAACAAAACGTATTATGGAATATGGATTTTACTTTGTTTAAGAGAGTCGGAAACCTCTATACCAACAATGTTACATTGGCTGTTTTCGATATACCTTTTCTCGAAATCTGTTATATGTACATGCTTGAAATCCTTCATACAATTAAAGTACACATTTTTTTTCTCATTATACTGAAATGAACTTTTAGCTAATTTTGAATTTTTTCATAATTTATATAAAATATTTTATCAAACAGTGAAATTTGACCCATTTTTCCCATAAAAAAATTTGTATAAAATAAATGTTTGAGTTTTTTTACAAAAAGCTCATTTCAGATATATTAGCCATCATTATAAATGTGTCATAAAAAAATTTACATACCTGTGAAGAGTAGTTTCTCAGAAAAGGTACATCGAACATCCAAAATTTATATTTTGTTATAAATTGATTTTAATGTATACATAGTGAGACTTCTAATAGGGTAGGAAATAAGAAAAATAAAAGGCTCGGTTTACCATAAAAGGTAAATGTTTTAGTTTATATCAGACGTTCAACTTTTTGACAAAAAGGAAGTACTTTGTTTACATTTTTCGCCATTCAAATGGGCGTGGCCTGGTTTAAACAATTACTTAAAAATAGGTTTTCAGGGTTTTCCAACCCCTCTTAAAAATTTTAGCAGTACTTTTTGCGAAATTTCATCCGAGTTTAGCGAATTTTTAGCTACTTTTTCATATTTATCCAGTAGCGTTTGAAAATGAGAGTTGGAAAACAAGAGTAAATTGGCGGCATAATACTTCCCTTTGTTGATATTGCTTTGAGTTGCCGGTTTATCTTGCTTTTCGTGAAGTTCCATATGAATAATATAAAAATGAAAGTAGAGACTTAAATAAGTAACAATTTAGTTATAGTGGTCCTCCATACAGTAGTAAATCATTTTAGTGATCCGTCAAATATAAAATTGTGTATTTGGTGATTCACTAAATTCTAAAGGTTGGCGACCGCTGTTCTCAGCAATACAAGAGGTTGAGGTTAAAATTTGCAATTTTTAAGCCATGGACAGGTGAAAATGAAAAATTCGAGATAAAATCATATTCTCAAATATCCTTAACGTTCATTTCTCTCTTCTGACCTGTAAGTTTTTCAACATCAAACTGTATTTCTATTTCCATAACGCTTTTAGTAGAAGGGCGGAAGTATATGGTAAAATTATGCTTCAAAATAGAGTAAAATAATCCTTTTTCTAATAATAAGAACTTGAATGTTAGATTTTATTTCAATTCCTACTATTAGTTCATTCTCTCCTTATGTATATTTATTTATATATCTTGTTCAACTTTTCAATCGTTAATAAAATACTTTCTATTCATCCGTTCAAAAATTCACACAAATACATTTTTTAAACTTATAGTGGATAACATTTGATGTCAATACAGTTTTTTCAAACATTCATTTTTTAATTAAATTTTATTTTTCAATTTTAAATTTCTTCTTCGTCATTTCTGCTGAAGTTACAACTAGCTGCAACAAATAGCACCAGTAGGTTTTCCCAACGAAATAGGAATTGAAAATCTGTTTGTAGATATATATAAATATAACCCTTTTTGATACTTTTTCGTAACTTTAGCGTTTGCTTTAATTAAAAGTTGCGACAATTAAATTCTCTGACTGCGCATCATGCCCTAGCCGCCGAAAGTGTGAAGGAGTAAGAATGGAACATAGTTGACCTAGATCCTTCTGGGGCTGGTGGCCCGTTATCCTCCCACCCCCTCATCCATCTATCTAGTTCAGTTTGTTTTGCATCCTCATTTGAGCAAGACATTGCCGTATCGAAGTGCCGCAATCATGATAAATTTAAAAATTGAGCTGCGAATGCATTTGAAATTCCTCGTGAAATAATAATAATAAATCTTGAACTTAATGTTTTAAACTGCATTTTACGGGGTCAACTTTTCTAATGGCACAAACGATTTTCGGAAGGTCGAGAGGCTTTTGAAGAGGAGCTTTCCAGTCTACCTGTGTCATCAAGAACTAATGTGAAAACTTTTTTTAAAAAAATCACTGAAATCCTGCGAAAAGTCCGACGTTTGAGTGTTCAGATGACGTCAGATATTACGAACACTGACAGAGAGACAATAAGAAAAATTTTGGCCTAGAATTTGCATGTGGTGAAGGTTTGCGCAAGATTGGACGGAAAAACTTGATCAAGACAACGGTCCGGTGCTCATTGCGCACTCCGTGTAAAACAGTTCTCAGCAGCAGACAATTGTATTTCTGCGTTTGAGCATCCATCGTACTCGCAAGATCTCTCCCCATTCGATTTATAATCTTTTCTTAAAAGGGAAAAGTCATTGAAGGGATTACATTGGCAATTTGTAGATGAGGTGAAGTGAAAACCGGCAGATTTACAGAAGATGGTGACACCTAAAAGCCACAACACTGCTTTGAACGGTGGAAAACTCGTATGCAGCTACGTATTGATAGGGAAGAGGAGTATGTTGAAAGGGTTTAAAAAGGTATTTGTACATTGTTTCCAATAAAACTAATTTATAAGACTAATCCAACTATTTAATTGTCACACCTCGTACCCGTATAAAAAATAAAAATTCAACATATTATTACGAGACTGACCGTGTTTGAAATACAGGAAAGGTTCACGTTATTAACAAGCATGTTCTTTTAAACAAAATTGTAATGTATTCTGAATTTTTTCAGCAATTTCAGAAGATTTTCTTCCAACAAATAACACAATAGAAGAGATTCTGATAATTCTGCAATAGTACAGATTCAAAAATCAAAAATATTGAGCGCAATTTAAATCCATAAACACAATTGCAACCGAGTCTATTGAAATATATAGCCACTGTCAAGTGTTCCATCCAATGTGAGTTTCCCCTGTAACTTTTCCCTAATATAAGGTAGAAAAACCTACTAGAAACTAAATTTTTCTTGTGAAATAATCTTGCTAGATCCATCTGAATTTTTCTATGCGCATCCATTTTCATCACCAAAATTTGTGGTTTTGCAACATTTGGCGACCATATTTGCTATTGCCAATTTACTTTAATGAAGTATATTCCGTATTGGCTTACAAAATTCGTTGCATTCACAATTCCTTTTCAGCAGAGAAGCGAGAAAAGACCAATATTTCTGTAATAATACTCTCTTAAGACATTAAATTTGGTGAAACAAATTATGTGAAGTGACTTTATCATCAAACAAAACACCGAAGTTTAAAGGAAAATAATTTTAACGCAAAATTGTGTCTAGACGACATCTAATTACACAGGTCAAATAAATCAAACCAAAATTTTACATTTAGACATATTTATAACGGTGAAAATCGCCAAAAACTTAAAAGCATCCCAGATTTTCAAAATTTTAACGCAGCGTGAATTATAGAAATGGTGCAAAAGCAAAAAAGAAATAACCGCAAATAGGAAGTTCTCTCACAGGAATGAGCAGTCGTGGTAATTAACATACTTCCTAGTAGCGACCAAGGTATCGAGTATTTGCAATGAAAGTAATATACAAATCCATTTATTCTATGGTGAGTAGAAATTAATTACTTCCGTCGTAGTTACAACACTCGAAACCTTCCAGTTAAATGAATACATAACTTTAAATTATCTAGTTCTCGACAAAATACAAAGTATTACTCTTGTTAAATTACCATCCAAACATGCTATCTTTTCATTAAATTGTTAAGAAGCTCCTTTATCCAAATTTTATTGAAATGATAATTAAATAATTTCAATCTTTTGTACCGAAATGAATTTATTATACGTATCTTTCTTATAGCAATTAAATTAAAAAATATTTGTTGGAATATTTCTTTTTTAAAAGACTACATAAGAGGAAACTCATTATGTACATTTTTTTAAATATTGGAAGATCACATTTTAGTGGAAAACCCATCAAAGAAAGCAGTTTTGGAGAGGAAATAACTAAGTATATACACAATCCTTTTCCTAGGGTATAACAATCAAGACTGTTGCCATAAAAAATTTGATCTTAAAAAACAATTCATGAAATGGGCTGATAACTTCCGCCATTTCTGAATTGTATTCGTACTACGAGTTAAATAATCAATTATCATGAAATTGACTGGATATACTACTTCTCTCTAGCAGTTTATACACTCAGGAACATTGAAATTAGCGACCCAAGAAGGAAGCTAAGTACAATCGCGAAACTTTGCAAATAAGTACAGCGTAATGTGATATGCAAATGATCCAATTTTTGTACCAATACGCATGCTCATACACGGCGAGGTGGCGCTACAATCAGGAAGAGGGTGCTATATAAGCCAGCGCAAATTCGAAGATTCATAAACGTGACGATTACCCGCCGATTGTAGGAAGACTTTGGTAAGCGAAAGACGCCAGCTAAACGTGTTAGAAGACATTTCTCACAGTTAAACGAGTTTGAGAGAGGCCTGATCATCGGGATGAAAACTGCAGGCTGGTCGACGCGCCGTGTTGCTGGCCAGGTGGATCGTTCGGAGTGTGCCGTTAGAAATTGTTGGGAGCAGTGGACACGAGAAGGTACCCACGTGCGGAAATCCGGGTCTGGAGCGACCAGGAAGACCACGAGGAGAGAGGATCGAAGGATCGTGCGGCAAGCACTCGTGGACCCCACAGTGACTCGTTCAACGATACGAGCAGACGTAGGCGTAGCAATTGTTCCTCAAACAATTTCCAGACACCTTGCAGAAGCAAATCTTAAATCCAAGCGCTCCTTCCGTGCACTCCCTTTAACAACGGGACATCGGCAACTGCGTCTACAGTGGTGCCAAACCAGATCAATGTGGAATGTCACAGATTGACAAAAGGTTGAGTTTAGTGATGAATCCCGGTTTGTTTCAGAGACAGATGATAACCGTGTACGGGTGCGGAGGCGCCCTGGTGAGCGGTACAATTCCCCCCACACTGTTCTACGTCACACTGCCCGCACAGCTGGTGTAATGGTCTGGGGGGCCATAGCCTATGATAGCCAGTCCACTTTAATTGTTATGCATGGAACCTTAACGGTCCAATGTTACGTTGATGATATTCTTCAACCTCATGCAGGACCTTTCCTAAATGGTCTCCAAGGGGCAATTTTCCAGCAAGATAATGCTCGTCCGCATACAGCAAAAGCTGCTCAAGACTTCCTACGTCATTTTCAGACTCTTCCATGGCCGACCCGCTCCCCCGATTTGTCCCCTGTAGAGCACGTGTGGGATCAGCTAAAACGGCAGATGCCATCGTGTTGCTCTGTACATGATTTAGAGTTGGCTGTTCAAGATTTGTGGGCCCATCTGCCTCAGGACAACATAAGGTATCTAATCAACTCAATGCCGGACCGTGTGGTGGCATGTATTGCAGCTGGAGGTGTGGTCCAACGCGCTATTGAAGTTGCCCATTATTTGTGTCGTTGCACACCCTGTATTCGTTTAATTTTCTTGTTTTTTAGATCAAGTGAATCTCTCATCTGTGTCATTATATGTATTAAATTTCCTTTCAATCCGATGCTCTCTTCTTGGGTCGCTATTTTCAATGTTCCCGAGTGTATAATCAGGTTGCAAGGAGAAGTATACAAATATAAAAGGAGGTGTGAAATTAATGAGAATAGCTTACAGAGTAGAATTATGTTCGTCAATCATCAAATATTTAAGGTAAGAATTTTGAAAGAATTTTTTTAATAGAACACATTACTCTAAAAATAACCAAATATCGAATTTTTTTTTTGAGAACCTCATTTTAATTGTTTGACTTTTCTAAATATTATTACGAATTTTTTGTAAGTAATGCTTAATTTTGTCTAAAAAAGTAAGAATATATTCTAACTTTATTCATAGAGGGTGTTAGGTGCCATATTGTGTGCGAGTATCGGGGTTGAAAAATCCTGATGCCATCCTAGAACATGAAAGTGATAGACCCAAAGAGTAAACGTGTTTTGTGCAAAGAGTTCCTTGAATGTTCTAGGCCCATTTTTCTTGGCGGAAAAGACTGTTACAGAAATTATTGAGCTGGACATGCTACAGATTTTATTTATGTCAATCATTAAAGAAAAATGTCAGGAATTTACATTTGTCAACTGGAAGGCGTTCCTTATCCCAACCACAACGACGTTGCATCTTACCTCAATGTTGAGGTACTAGTTTGGACTGGCCATAGAGGTTCCATTTTAATAGTCATCATAATCACCACTGTTTTTTTTGTATGTGGTTTTGTAAAGGATCAAGTGTACACCCCGTCACTTCCTACATCCATTTTGTTGTTATTTTGTGAAATTACTTCCACTCGGGTATCTCGGGACAGCACATTTATTTATATACAAATACGAAAAACGATCCCGGAAACTGCACACAGCAAGTCTGACCCAAAAGCACACAGCAACCGGTCAGCCAGTGACCCCGTAGAAGGAATGCGTGGGAGTAAAGCGGGAAAAACGCGCGAGGGCGGGTCACACAGTTATCCTTCCGCCAGAAAAAATAGTTCACTCGCTTCACCCTAACACATTTCAAAACTAAAATCAAGATTTTGACAAATCTGAGGCAAGAACTGATTTACCGATGGGACATTTGCATAGTAAAGAAAAGAAACTACATCAAATATTTGAGATGATAAACTTGGACTATTTTCCTATCTCACAACACAATATGTCCTTAAAATTTTTTCCCTATAAATTACATACAATAAATCATTCTTGTTGACCAACTAATTTGTACACACCCTCATATAAGTTTAAAAAATGATGTACAGGGTATCGTGTGTTCCCTTAAATTCTTTTACAACAATTTTTCTTTAGAAAATAATTGCAGACATTGTTATTGATAGTTATAATCATTACCGTCAAGGATATACATCTGAATATGATTTTAGTACACAATATGCAAGAACTTTTTTTCTAAAACTATTGACATTTCGGCATGAATAATAATAAAAATAATTTAGTACTAGACAATATGTATACTTATTAACTCATTACTTAATTGCATAAATTAATTAAAACCTTCATTATTTACACTAAAAATACCGTTCAAATGGCAAAAACAAACTTATTAAAATTTGCTAATTGAAGTGATTAATAAATATTCTTAACGGTGTGATGAGTTACCACTGCACCTCCCCGAGACAGAATATGTTTCTCAATTAACAACAACTTATTAACTATGGCGGCCACTCCAGTTAATTCAATGACGAAGCCATCAATTTGGATAATAAATGCAATGACGGGGCCCTCAAATCTAATTTATTACATCGAGGAAATTAAATATCGAACAATGATAATTCGTGTTTTTTCTTTGTGTTTTTGGCATTTCACACAAGGACTTAGAGCTTTGTCTTAAAAACTATGCTACAAATACCATATGTCATAGGCTTTTAATAGCTTACATTTTGATTTTAGGCAACTAATAAAAGTTTTAAATTATTTAAATCGGGTAAAAAGAAAATTGAATATCAAGCAGCAATTTTAAATTATTTTCAAGTAACGATTCAAAAAAAATCTAGAAATACACAAATGTATTAAAATTAACCCCTTAACTGCCGATTGTTACGCGTTTCATTCCACAGTGCCATTGTTTTTCACACAGGCGAACGTATACGGTGCATTAGGGGGAAGGGGGAAAGAAAAGTTACTAACAAGCAAATTTTTCTCCGGAATAAGTAAATCCTTCACAAATACTGTCATTTCATTCCATTTCAGAGCCTTCGGGATAGTTGTAATGATTGTAGCTCAAATAAAAGGATCGTATTTCC
This sequence comes from Trichonephila clavipes, assembly GCA_019973935.1. NCBI lineage: Eukaryota > Metazoa > Arthropoda > Arachnida > Araneae > Nephilidae > Trichonephila > Trichonephila clavipes. Next base: position 96,272 of record BMAU01017904.1, read on the forward strand.
TACAGACGTACATATACGTCAAAATCACTTAAAGCATCAGTCGAGTGACACGGATATGTACGCCGGTGGCAGTTAAGAGGTTAAGAAACTAAAACGTTTTCGTGGAATTCACAAAATTTACATAACAATTTATAATCAAAAATGGTAAATAACGCAGAAAGGATATTTTTCTTACAAGGAGAGGGCACGACTAAGGAAATTCATTTGGGGACGTAACAGTAGTACTGCTATAAGGTATTCAAACCCCCCAATGTAATTCCGCCGAATGGCCAGTCAATTCCGAGAAAACAACGTTACAAATTCATACTAAGCTTATATACAAGTTATTTTCTCCTTGTTACAACGTCGCCATGGCATGATCGTCAGCGTAACGGAGTTCTATCCAATGGACCGGGGTTCGATTCGCGCGAGTGCCAACTTCGTTTATATTTTTTTTCTCCAATTTATTTAATTTATTTTCAGAATTAAATAGTTCGAAAGATTAGACGCTAGCCAATTCCAAGTGAAAGAATGAATGCTTATTAACATAACACCATAAAGCAACATGAAGACTAATGGCAATGGACCTCATGAGTTTTAACCACAGTCAAGTGACCAGGATGACATATGAGCTAGCAGCCCCCTCACTAAACTGCTACACCACGTCAACAACAGGACTTTGAGTCATTACAGATTTAACGTGCATCGGCACCTCTTCAGTGAAACTAGGGCACCATCTTGCGACACACCAGTCCACGAGCTTACGCCCATGACTAACAGACTACCGCGGTCATTGGCCAATCCCAAGGAGGGGTAGCAAGATGGTTCAACGTCTTCCGAAATAGGATTTCCTAACAATGGAATCAGTTTCAAGAGACAGGAATAATAACCAGAAGAGCAGTCACAGGGCAAATAATCTCTCCCTCTCTTCTGATACCTCAGTTTCGAGGTGTACTCTGCTTACCAAAGCCTTAATGAAACAGAACTTTTTCAGGACACCAATAGTTATCATGCCACCCCACCCACGCCCCAGGAGATGCCGTCTGACGTAGTGCAAACTACGTTATGCTTGTACATGGTGTGATGTTTGAGATAAATAACAGTAGTGTGATATTGATTAATTTAAATGTTTAGTTTATGTCACAGCCATTATTTACAGAATTATACATTGAAGTTATTAAAATTATTAGAATTCAAAACAGTGGTTTGTGAGATGAGAGCTCCCTTTTCGTGCGTCTGCTTCCTTCGAAGAGTCAAAGCATCTCTCCCTTGGCTCTCCCTTTCTCTGCTTGGGGATCAGGGGTGGCGCTTTTTAGCATCTCGTTACATCCTGCCAGAAGCGGGGAAAGGGACCCTCGTGACATCAAGGATCGATGGGTGATCCAAGCTGGAACTACATAATAATTCAAAGTTGCACAGGTGTCTTTGCACGTGCGGAGATTTCCACAAAAACGTTGATCACAGCTGCGAGACGAAAACGTTACACATGGGAACGGGACGGGGTGCTGTGTTCTTTTCAATGATGAGTCAAAATTCAGTCTGAAAATTATTTTTCGATGTGTTCTCATTTGAAAAGAGCCAGTGTAACCTGGTACTACTCCTCTAACATTATAGTAGTAGATCGCGATAGAGATTGTGGTGTTATTGTCTGGACAGAAGCAATGCTGGATAGGTACAAGTAGCTCCACCTATTTCCAGGAAATCACCTTTTTTCTATGAAGCATATAATAAGACCTTTCAGCTATTTGGGAGGCTTTCTGTGGGTGAAGATTGTACCTGGTTCATTTTTATGGACGATAACGCTCATTCACTTAGAACTAGACTATTCGATGAATACTCGAGACTGAGAATATTTTCCAAGTTGGAATGGACAACCGCACCTGAATCCCATACAGTATGCCTCAGAATCACTTAGCAAATCTACTGCAGTTCACCAACCCCTTCCCAGAACATTCCAAGAGGTAATAATTGCCTTGGTGGAAGAATGGGATTTATTGTCCAAGGACCTCATAAACAGTTTCGCAAACAGTAGGAAAGTTTGTAGTGAGAATTGCATTGCTGACAAAAGCGTTAGTACCCCATATTTAACCCACTACAAATGCTATTTTTCTACATCATTTTTTTCAACGACGATCAACATTTCATGAGTATAAATCCTGATTGAGTACCATCAAATATTTTATCATCTTTTTAGCAATCCTTTAAATATTTTCATTTGATTTCATTTTAATTTTCGCCGAATTCTGAAACAACGAGTGGGTTATTGGAGACGGACCTCGTAACTTTGAACCATGGTCAAGTGACGCGGATGAACCTAAATAGGCACCCTATATCTAAGCATCCACACCATACCAAGGATAACCTCGAATGATGTAATGTGCATTAGCACCTCTACACGTTACGTCTTCAGTGGCACTAGGGCTCAGACAAACGACCCGACATCGCCGGCTATGTGTTCACGACCGTGATCAATCGGCCACCATGGCAATTTCAATAATTTGATATTGAGCTGTTTTAGTGATTTTTTAAAAAATTCACTCAGAAAAGTTTGTTTACTCCGTATTTTTTGCAATTTTTCTTTAAGAAATAAATTTTAAAAAACGTATATAATAAAACAGAAAAAAATAATACATATATATAAAGAAATGCACAACAAATAAAGGTGAAGAAAAATATAGAACTAATTTGATATTGGAGTGATACGCTCCAAGAAGTGCTTGTTGTCGAGTGACATGGAATCCAAGATGGCTGCTTGGCTATAACAAATCGTCAGGAAAATAATTTAAAATATTTCAAATAAAGAATATAGGAATAGATTGAACATAACCACACTATAAATCAATATTTAGTATCAGTACAACATAATAGCAATTATATAATAGAATTTAATGATTATTATAAGAGTATGTATAAAATAATCATATAATCATATGATATTATATAATAATAATTATATATAATATAAGAATTGTATTATATCATTATATTTTGCAGATAAAATGATTAATTTGGAAGTTACTGCCAAAAGAAACAGACGGAGCACAGCATCAGACCTGTCTCGTCAGCTCTCTTCAGTTACCGGTACGACAGTTTCAAGGCAGACCGTGTACAGACGCTTAGGGCACATTGGACTATATGCTCGTAGGCCTGTCAGATGTGTTCCACATACCGCAACTCACTGTCTCCTGCGATTAACCTGGAGTAGAGAGCATGCATTGTGGACACCACAACAGTGGTCTTGTGTGATGTTCTCCGACGAGTGCATGTTTAGTTTGCAGTCTGGTTCTCGCCGGACTTTAATATGGAGAGCGCCAGATATCCGTTACCACCAAGAGAACACCATTGAACGACACCGTTACGGTAGTGCAGGATGGCTCGCGTTTGGGGAGGAATTATTCTTAGTTCCAGAACTGACATGCATGTTCAGAGTGTAACGATGACAGGCCACATCTATCGGGATGTCATTCTGTAACAACATGTACGTTTGTTTAGGGGCGCCATAGGTGCTGAATTTCTGTTTATGGATGACAACGCCCGTCCTCACCGTGCAAACATTGTAGACGAATGCCTTCAATCGGAGGATATCACACGTATCGATTGGCCAGCGTACTCACCGGACTTGAATCCAATAGAGCATATGTGAGATATGACCGATGAATTGCAGCTCGTCAACCCCCTCCCACCTGTCTACCGGAACTTCGGAGGGCATTGCTTGATGAGTGGTTTACTATTCCCCAAGATCAGATTGATAATTTGATACTCAGCATGCCTAGGCGTTGTAAGGCCAGTATTGCATCGTCCGGGAGCCATACTCCGTATTGATTGATTGATTGAATATTAAGGTCGCACTGTTCAGCTACACGAGGGCTTTTGGCGACGGACCACGTAATTTTGAACCAAGGTCAAGTGACGTGGACCCCCCTCTCTTAACTACCATACCACACCAACGGGAGGACGTTTCAGCTCTCGACAGATTTATCGTGCATCGCTGCCCTACACGGCGGGTCTTTAGTGGTACTGGGCTCGAACTCGTGACAAGGCAAGCCACGATCCGATACCTATACCACTCGGCTACCGCGGCCACCATTCTTCGTATTAACCATCATACTAACCATGTTATACTTTTTTTTGTAAATAGGTTCTTTTTTGAAATTTGCTCCAGGGAGTAAAAATCGCAATTTTTATTAATTATGTCAAACATATAATTAATAAAAATTGCAATTTTTGCTCTTTACTTTTTGTTAAATAGGTTTTACAAATAAGTCAAATTTGTTTTCTTCTGTCTCTTTCTTTGCCTTAACTTCATTATCCATAATTTATGGACATGAGTGTACAATAAAAGATTGAAGCAGGACCTTGAAAAATGATTACAATGAAAATGGTTTATTTTTTAAACAAATCAAATTAAAATCTTAAATTAATAGCGTTACCGCGAGAAAAAACAAAAAACAATATACGTTATTCCCATGTGGCAACTAAAATAAACCATATTGAAATATTATCACACAAATCTATACGAACATAAACACTTAACAATTTAGCGCGTAGTACTCCGATGTCAAATTAGATCAAGAAATATTAACTAATACAAACTCGGCACTGATTTATTTCTAACTTTAATGCTAATTATTTTTATAGAGAGCGTTTTTCAAGAAATAAAATCTCTCAGTGCATGCTTACTATACAAACTCTACAACAATGGAATAGTATTTATATAGAATATGTTCCTATATTTAGAAAACAAAAAGAAATGTACAGAAGAATCTTCAAAAAGATATGGAACGAAACTCAGAATATTGCTTAGCAAACAAATCACGTATCAACCACGAACTCTTCCCTCTCTTATCTAACATTGTTTCCTGCGTGAAATAGCCCTTTTCACACCCTGGCTTTTAAGGTTTCAGCCTCCGCAATTTTGGTTTTCCGGACTTTAGACTTAACCATTTGCACCCAGAAGCAATTCTCACTTGACATTCGGGTCCAAGTCTTCTTTCGAAAAGGTAATAGAGACTTATAGAAAACTTCTGGCATCGTTAATCCATGTGCATGAGTTCAGTTAAGGTATCCAACTTAGTTCGGAACCGCGATTTAAAAAAAAGAGCATAAATGGATAATTTTCATGATATTTAGTGTCAATCAGATTAGAATACATGCATAAAATTGTTTTAAGGACATTTTGACAAAAAAAATTTATTTAAGTACGATATTTCGGCAAAAAATTAACTTAGAATAATCTTTTTTCCAAAGGTTCTCCTTTTGTGAAAAATGGTTCTATTATAATAATATTTTGCCTGTATATATTCTCAGACCTCTCTACAGAGGCTCAACTAGAATTTTTGAAAAATTCACCTTAATTTGAGAGTTACCACCAATTGAAATAATTATTGGCGTTTTTTTAGTCTTAAAATTGCTCCCCTCTGTTGTAGTAAAATATGAATAAACCCACTTCTAAGTTATATATTTCAAAAATTCTAGTTGAGCCTTTGAACAGAGGTCTGAGCTATATACAGGCAAAATATCATAATAGAAGCATTTTTCACAAAAGGAGAATATTTGGAAAAAAGATTATTCTAAGTTAATTTTTTGCCAAAACATTGTATTTAAATAAATATTTTTTGTCAAAATGTCCTTAAAACAATTTTATGTATGTATTCTAATCTGAGTGGCACTAAATATCATGAAAATTATCCATTTATGCACTTTTGAAAAATCACGGTTCCGAACGTAGTCGGATACGTTAAATTAATGTTACACTAGAGATCTGTTTAATGGTGCCCTTCGGGGTCCTTAGAGTAATTTCCCTTTAACTGTTACATATTAAATTACATTTGTCCAATCAGAGGGTAAATATTCAATAGCGCTACATGAACAAAAGGTGATGGTCGAGATAGCTGAGTGTACATAGTCTTGAACTTGAAGCTAGCAAATTGTTTCTATTGAATCATGGATGCTAATGAAACACCCAACCCGTAGTGGGGCTGATGCACGTTTAATCTGTCAAAGCTGAAAGTCCTCACATTGGTGAGATATGGAAGCTTGAAAAATTGAATGGAAGTTTACTGGCACCGTCCTCGTTACATGACCGAGGCTCAAAATTAGAAGGTCCGTCTTTATATTTCAGGTGGAGACACAGAAAGGAAATACCAAAAATCAAATCAGCACGTTGTCGACTGATTGATTATATTACCTCAGAAGCAAAATGGAAGCTATTGGCAACAATTAAGTGACGAGGACGACATCTGAGCTGAGATCTTAGTTTCCTAATTTCCACGCCACGCGATCTTGAGGATATCAAGAACAACGGGATGGAAGGTAAAGATCCGAACTCCCATTCCATTAAGAATTTAATTACCACCCATAGCTAATATACCTTTTCCTAATTTCCCCACGTTTCAACAGACGCCCCCTCGAAGTTATCCAAGTGACAATTGGAAGCATTAGCCCCGTTTATTAAATGAACTTGAATATTTTGAAGACACATTAAAAGGATACACTTCATAACATTCATATATATATATATTTAATGTGTTAATTATACATCATCCAGAATATATGTAGCTCCCTAAAATTAAGCAATTCCAAAAATTATATCGTATTCATAATTTACATATATTGCAAAAATCACCTTAGCGAATTTTCTTTCTTCAACTCTACTAAATTTTTCCAATTAGAATTGTAATTTGCAGGAATACGAGGAAATATTCAAAGGTATGCAGTTGGCTCATATTTCGTCAGAGTATTAAATTCAAGCCATACATTTTTTAGTGATTTAATTGGCGACTTGTTTAAGACTAAAGGACTCATCAAACGTATACGTATTTGGAGCAATTTTTCTTTCAAGCAACGCTTTCGAGCAATTTCCTCCCTGTTGCTATAGCAACGCCCTCGGACAAATTTCTTCTAGTGAGCTGAATTAATTGCTCGAAATTCCAGCCAATGGGTTTCTTCGTCTCCCTACGTCATAACAACCTCGGTTTCGTCAAACGCGTCAGAAATGGCGTATAATAATTCTACTTCAACTTTAGAAATTATTATTGACTATTCCTGTTCTTTTTAAATCAAGAGGTGAGAGTTATAAGAATGTTTTTGAATGGAATCAAACGATTAATGCTGGGACCCACTCAGCGGAATAGAGCGGGTGAGTAATAGCTACTATAATATGCATGAATATCAATCAATCTTGATAACCTTTCAGATATCAAAAATGCCAATGCATTTCTTCTTTAGATTTTATAAACACCACTCCCCCTCTGTAATTAATAAGCAGCTCAAAACAATACAATTTAGAAACATCATAATTTCATTTTCTAGAACTATTGCATTTTTCTATCGTAACATACAAGATATTTTTTATCAGAAGGGAACATACTTTCCACCTTACAAATCCCCATTAATACAACCGAGATTCAATGCTATACCTCTTTATAGTCTTTATATACATTCTTTATTTTAAAACAGCACAGAGAACTCGGAAATTCCAATTAATTATTCCAGAAATGTTTTAGTTCTCTGTCAACCGGACACGCCGTACTTTTTTTATAAGCCTTTGTGGATTTCTCTGAACAAATTAATTATTTCGTGAAAATTAACTCAATACTTTAGGGCTTTGGATATCGTAAAAATGAGAATGTATGCCCCACTGGATACAAATTAATTGCGCTAACATTTTACTCATAATATCCATTTTTGAGCGCATTATACCTATTTAATAAATATTTCTGATCATTTCAATTAATTTAAAAATCAAAAATAATGAAAGTTTCGTGCATTTTGCTTTAACGGTAAGCTCTGAAATATGGGGAAAATTTATATTAATTAAAATAAAGGTATTTTAATAAAATATATACACTAGGTTGATTTTAATTAAAATCACCTTAAAGTTTAATGCATACTATAAGCGAAAGAATCTTACATCTTCAATAAAATCACAAAGAGTGTTCTAGATTTATTTATTCAATTCCTATTATATATATAGTTCACTCTCAGTCGTTAATAAAATACTTTTTATTCGTGCACTGAAGTTGAAATACATTTTTTTTTAATTTTGTGGTGGATGACACTTGATACTAATACAGTTTTTACAAATATTAATTCATTAATTAAATGTTATTTTTTAATTTTAAATTTATTCTGCGTTATTTCTGAAGAAATTAGATTTATCTGCAACAGATGGTGCCTGTAGGTTTTTCTAACGAAGTAGGAATTGAATTTTAAAGAATTATTTTACTTGTTTTTTATCAACGTCTCACTCTGAAGTAATACGAGGGTTACAAGCTACGTACTTCGTAATTATAAAACTCAGTCCATTGACGAGGACAACACCTGAGCTGGCACTTCACTCCCTAAACTTCTACACTTCTACACTATATAGTTGAAAATAGAGCCTCAAAAGATTTAATTTTGAACAGCTCCTCTTCATGGCACCGGAACTCGAACTCACTACTAGACAGAAGCAACATCGGACACGACGTTGCAACCATGACCATTTGGTTACCGTGGTCAAGAATGGCCCTAAAAGCAGTATCTCATACTCCAAAGGTTCATACTATCTATTATAGGTTGTGTAGTGCTATCTTCATAAGCAATAATAATAATCTAAGGACAGTGGGGATCACTTTTGTCTAGTGGTTATGTTACACGGCTAAGAACCCTAGCATCTAGGGTTCTGTCCTAGGATATGCACCTCCACATTGGTGACCTTGACTGAATTAAGAAAAACGCAACCTTCACGTAGATGTCATGGCGCCATCTACCCGCAACAAGAGCAATCAAAATTGTCAAACTCACTTGACGCAACACCACCAATTAACAGCAACAACTCCCACGCTTGTCATATCAAAAATCATTCGCCTGTCCACTGATTTCACTGTCTGGGGAGGACTGTGGACGTATCTTCATAAGCCAGTAACAGCCTCCGGACAGGGGTGATACCTGGCTATGTTACGGGGATCAGGCTATGTTACGGAGATTTTGGGTTCTGTCCTTGGATATGCACCTCCACAGTTGACTGTTTATTGACGTCAATTTAAAAAAACTCAAATGGCTGTTGGCACCGCCGCCATGGAACATGTTTTTCAATCACGTTCAAGTGTTCAACTACACCTGAGCTGGCATCCAGTTCTCCCAAGTTCCACTCCTGTCAAATGTCATGAGAGGATTTTTAAAGTGAAAAACCTACAAGGCAGCAAACTTCATGTTACACCTACAATTAAAACCAGGACTAGATTTGGTTCTTTTAAATTACCATTGCTCTTGAAATGTAATCACAGACTGTTGAATGTTTAACTTGAATGGTACATGAAAATCATCCAAGGAGTTCAAAGAAGTATTTATTAACAGCTCTATAAATGGAAAAAAGTATCGTTATCAAGTGAGGGATAGAGAGTTATACACTTCTGGACAATTGCTAAGGACGGATAACACTATCATCCATAGCAACCACAAAATGAAAGGAAGCAAAATGTGGAAAATTAGAATAAGTGCGGGATATTAGTAAAAAGTATGAGTATGCAAAATTTTTTTCACGTCTGTTCATCACGTGATAGCGTTCATAAGAGCTTTAAAGGTTTTGACGCGTGTGGACAGTTGTTGTTTCAAGTCACAGTTTTACAGGAAAGATTTAATAGACGAACTTAAAATTTTTGGCATGTCTTCCCGACATCACATAGATGATTTTATGCGTGGCCGAATTATTGGAAAGATCGAAGAAGGGCGAAAAATAACACATGTTGCCAGGGAGTTCGACATCGCTCACAGCGTTGTTTCAAGGCTATGGAAGTCATTTAAAACTACTGGAATGTGTAGTAGACGGCACGGGGGAGGTCGTGTTAGAAGTACGACGCCTGCAGAAGACAGATATATTGTCCTATCAGCAAAAAGGAACAGGCGCACCACAGCTCAGCAGGTGGCAAATCAGTTTCTTGCTGCCTCAGGAAAGCAGATCTCCCGAAAAACTGTTGCCAGACGTTTGAGGGGAGGAGGACTATACGCACGCAGACCTGTTGTGTGTGTCCCATTGACCAGACAGCACCGTACTGCCCGTTTGCAATGGTGTCGTGAGCATCACAATTGGACTGAACAGGACTGGGCATGCGTACTATTCTCAGATGAGAGTAGGTTCAGTCTGTCATCGGATTGTAGACGCCAACTGATCTGGCGCGAGAGTGGTACTGCTTATCGTCCAGAAAATATCCAGGAAAAGGACCGATATCCGACATGCAGTATCATGATCAATGGCCGCACGCGCCTACATGTGGTTGCGAGTGGGACTATGACGGGCCAACGATACATTGATGAAGTTCTACTTCCTCATGTTCGTCTTTTCCGTGGTGCTGTCGGTGATAAATTTGTTTTTATTGACGATAACGCAACATGTCATCGAATACTCGCTGTTCAGGATTGTCTAGACAGCGAGGGTATTCAACGTCTCGTATGGCCAGCGCTATTGTTAGCAATTGTCCTTAGTGTTAGCAAGTGTCCTTAGCAATTGTCCAGCAGTGTACTAACGTCGCACTACAAAGCAACACGAGGGCTGTCGGCGTTGGACCTCATATTTTTGAACCTTGGTCAAGTGATGAGGACGACTCCTGAGTTCTCCTATACCACATCACACTGACGGGAGAACATTGAGTCTCGACATATTTAACGCGCATCGGTGCCCTCTGCACGGCGGTTCTTCAAAGGTACTATGCTCAAACTCATGGCATGCCAGCCACGAGTCCGTTACCTTAACTCCATGGTGTAACGTACACCCCGCATCGCGTAGGAGGGACAGGGTTCTAGTGGAGTCCAAAGCCTGATTGACGCTATGTACGTATTTAAGTAATGTATAAAGTATTAAAGGCAAAACATGACTTACAAGGGGGGGGAGTCCCTAACATTTTCCTTTACGCCACTGCCCTGACCACTTGGCAGCGGTGACCACGTATTGTTACCAAAGATTAACCTACAAAAATATACGCCAATATCACTCTGTATATCCAAGATATCAATATTTGAACCCAGCAATCGACATTGTGTAAAAGAGCTGGCCTACTTTAAATGTGTCGCGATACAAATCCTCACGTTATCGCGAAGTATGAATGGAAAGTGGAGTGCCCATTCGAATGTTGACTTCGTCACTTGAAGTATTCATTGTCACAAGAAATAACTCACAACTCGTTCACAAAACCGTCTTATTTAATTTCTCGACTAACACGACCTTAAAACCATGACTCAAATTCATCATCACGGGATCATCATCAGTTTGTAACCAATGTCATAGGGTTTACATATGCTCTAAAAGAGTAGATTCCTTCTAACGTACTATATGTGAAACATGAAATGCAATTTGCATAAAAAAAAGTTTTAAATATTTTTGAATAAATGCTGTATAAAAACCGAACAGTACATAAAGGCAAGAAAATATTTATAATATTCACTTTATATTCACGCTGTTTGCCTTTCAGAAGACGGAAAAGACCATAAAGGAAATTTTATTATGTGAAAACAACAGCTCTTACTTTTTATTCTCACTGAATTTGGTTGAGTAATGGTTTTTGATCGGAGTGTAATGGATTTTGAATTCTCCAGTGCCATGATGTGCACAGTATTCCAATCCAAATATTCGTCTCGTAGTTGCTTCACACACAGAATTATTTTTACTTTTTCGATTTTAGACATCCATCACTGCTTCACAAAACCAGACACAATCACATTATCATCACATCTCCATAACAGTTATTTTAAGCAGTGAAGTTTATTTTTTTTCTGGTCAAACCATGATTATATGTTGTCAAACTTCTTCGGAAATAGATTTCGTCGTTGCTTAAGCCATGATTTATGGTACGATTTTCACTTTTTCCTATAACTAGCCCGATTTAATTTCATCTCGTCTATTATGTGTCTTTTATGATAAAAATTATGTTCTCACCGGCCCAGTGGGTTATATGGAATATTAATTTTCTTTGCAGAATATATCTGTTACAAAATCTTTCTTTTCGTAACAATTGAAGACAAACCCGTTGTAGATTCCCTCTTATTTTTAATACAAGTAATATTCTCTTTAATGCAAACAATGCCCATGGTAACTTAGTTGTTATGGTCCCAGACGCGTGGCCGGCGTGACATAAGCCCTTGCGACACTGAAGACCCACCGTGCAGAAGAAACCTGCGGCGATCACCAAAGGATTCATCCATAGAGAAGTAGTGACGTCTCAATAGTCAAGTAGTTTAGCGCAGGAAAGTCCGGTGCTTATGTGGCAAATCAACCTTTGACCCCCCTTAATCCAGCCGACAGTGAGGTGACCGGCGCAGTTACCACGCTAATCTCTGGCTTCATAGTCCATCGAGTGAAGGGGACTATTACTAAAAGACAAATAGAAATCCCGGATACGTCCAAACAAAAGTAATTCTGCTTCACGCGAGGCTTGGAAGGGTGTGACATACTCTATCTTTAAAGAGACACGAAATGTAGACTCAATACGCTTCACAGACGCTAAATAGACACTTCTATACTCTTCGACGCCCCAACAGTCTCCAACGGACTCTCTCACACTTACTGTGACTTATCCCAGTTCAGATCTACGATCATTCCCATGTCGTCCTAACGCACCCTTTACAAAAGTGTTACGGGCTTAACAGCGACATCAGCAACGCTGCACCTTAGCAGTGCTGTTGCAGCCCGATGCCTGTTAAATCTATCGTGGCACACAGTCCACCCATTGGTGTGGTGGGGATGTTCAGAGAAGGGGTGCTAGCTCAAGTGTCATCCCCGTCACTTCACCATGGTTCAATATTACGAGGTCCGTCGCCAATAGCTCTCGAATTTGTGGCCGGTATTCCTTCTCTCAAGTCTCATCTGTGGGGGTTCGAATCTCCCCGTAAAGAGGGCCTGATGCCCATTCATTAAACCTGTCGATGCTCTAATTTCTTGAATCGGACATAGTGGGGAAGTTTTAGGAGTGAAGTACCACACCAGGTGGCGTCTTCGTCACTTGAACGAGGTTCAGAATCACGAGGACTGTCATCAATAACCCTCTTGTAGCTTCAGACAGAGGAGAGTTAATAAATAGTCAAATTATAATTTCCTGCAGCGGTAAACGAATGATAAGTTCCTCGTCGACGATGTTCAAGATTGTTGATGTTCGGGGCGTCGTTAAGCATTAGTTATTGTCGATTGATGCCACACCTAAAGTTTGAATAATTGATTATTAATTTCACGAAAACTATAGGCACTAGACCGCATAGTTTTGGATCGCGGTCACGTGACAAAGAATTGACGACCTTTCACACTCTATGGCGTTTTTCACTATAATAATTCTTAAAGGGAAATTTGTGTCAATCTTTCCTTACTGACGGAGAATTCGATCAGTCTGTAAACAACTTTGGTCGATTGCAGAGCCCCGAAATCTGTGGTGTGCCTAGCCACAAAATAGAAGCTTTTTAATGTATACTTAATTTTTCCCCTATTCGACTGCATATTACCGACTCAGACACGACAAGTCCCCAAATGTGAGAGCCATTTCATGGTGGCACCATCTAGTGTGGCGGCTCTCCCTACAAAATTTGAACATTCTAAATAATTTTAATTCACGCTTTCGTCGGATGCTGAATGTTTGGCGTGATTTTAATTTTGCCCAGAGTCAAACTGAAACACACAAGGGATTATATAATAATATGCCACATAATGATGTGACATGCGTGCCTACGATTTTTACATTCAGAAAATCTACCGACTCCAGCCGGGTGTGAACCCACAATCTTAGATTCACGAAGTAGGCACGCTACCTCTGAGCCCACAACATTTAATTGCTTGTGTGTGTTCGTGTCGTCACTGTTCATAATAATAAATGTTAAAAACTGAAATAATCACTGATATTTAAACTGTAAATGCGCAGCTATTACGCACCTTACGGGTCATGCCAGCGTGAGGAATTTCGACTTCCTACATATTTAACAAGTGAAATTAGCTGGTTTTTCGCTATTCTTGTACACCTAAGGTTGCGGGTTCGACCCCGGCCTAAGTCAGTGTTGATTTTCTGCATCATGAAAATACAGTGTCCATGACGCATGATTTTGCGGTATGTAAATGCCTCTTTAACTTTGGTGCTCTCGACAAAATTTTTAAAAAAAAGTACCAAGTACGTTTTCTCATCGCCAGAGCCTCCCTCTGGGGAGGAAACAGGGTGTCAAAATTACCTGCGGCGCTTGGTATCCACCTTTTTACATGGTGCCGCACTAAAGAGATACCAGTTCCGGGCAATGTACTAGGTCTGCTATGATAAAACATCAATCCGCAGCTCCATTAGAAATTTAAAAAAGGACGGGACTTTTTTGAATATTTTTCTTCCAATTTCAGATAATTTGCTACGTTCGAATGCTAAACAGACGTAGAAATACATATTTATAAACAATACTTTTGTCAATTAACTGCTTTTAAAAAATTAATTTTGATTCTCCGGGAGAAATTATTTTAAATTGAGGTTAATCTTTTTCACTCTTTTTTATAAGTTCGTTTTGACGAGCTGAAATTAAATGGGTGGATAGAATGTAGAAAGCATTTCGATAAACGCGTCTCCATTAGCTCAAGCACTGTTTTCTTTTCTCCTAATAGCACAGTTAGCTTGATAGGACATGTTTCGGTAACTGAGAAATAAGTTAGCTCTCGATCTAGGATCTAAACGTTGTGGCTGATTTGAACAAACATCACTTAAGAGGTACACGACTTTGAGACCTTATATCTGAATTGGCCAAGCTAAGATAACCCTGATTGATCGATTGCTAACACCCCATTGACAAGAGCTACTGACTATACGCTTCATAATATTGAACCAGAATCAATTAAAGAGTACTGACTAACCTAAGCTGATACCCCACTGCTAAACCCCACTACTGCCAGAAGACAATAATAGTTTATCAAACTTTTAACTATCACACTGTGGACTCACAGTTCAATAAAACGTAACTATTCATTGTCCCTATTGTTGGTGTTGGTGTCGTGCGTTTAATCCTGGGATACATACGCGATCGCGAAAGACAGATTAACAGAAACATACAATACAATCACAGAAAATTATAGACTTTATTACAAACGATGATTTCAGCATAGAACAGAAGAGGTAAATTGCTTTCCCATTAGAGACGGGAATCCATTTCAGACGAAAAAGTCCAACTTTCTTTCCCGAAGATACATCTATGCCTTACTCGAGATTTGAACCCGAGCCCACTCGATAACAAGCCAAAAAACATAACCACCATACTGGCTGGGTGGTATTGTCCCTATTATTCCACACGAGTGTCTTTGAAGGACGAATGACTTGAATCCAGAACTCCGCAGGAAAATATTAGGTTATGACTAATTGGTTTTTATCGTACTCTGAAGCAATACTTGGACTGTTGCCAACGAATCTCGTAATAATTATGAACCCTGGTCAAGTGACGAGGGTGTCACCTAAACTGGCATCACACTTCCTCAAACTTTGAGCCTAGACAGATGTAACATGTATCAATTCCTCCTCGCAGCGATTCTTTAGGGACATCAGGTCTCGAAACTACGACTGAAAAGAAACAATGCTGGCCACCAGTCCGCGACCCTGATCACTCCGCTGCTGAGAGAGAGTTATATTTACGTCGCACTATAAATGCACGAAAGCTATTGCCAACCGACCTCTTAATTTGGTAAAATCCTAGGAGAGCCCACACCCTTGGTGACAAACCGAAAAAAGCGCCAAGCCAGAACAAGATGGTGCCAAGTGAAACCGACAACGGCGGCAAGTGAATATAGCGGGATAAGGTGGATGCGTAATGAAAATATATGTAAACAATACAGAAATTAAACATTTAAGATAAAAAATATTAAAACAGCTCTTACTTTCTTACTGCTGATCTTTTCCGAGTGGAGGGTACAGCATAACAACAGATTTTAAAAAGCTAAGCGAATGATCGTGAGCGCCGCCATATTTATTCTACGAGTTAATGGTCGCGCGGAACATACCTTCGGCGTGGCTGGTACGATTTCAAAGAAAGCGTTGTATTGCCAACCATGTTACATCGTGCCGATCATTACATTTATGACATTCATAAC
Source organism: Trichonephila clavipes (assembly GCA_019973935.1). Lineage (NCBI taxonomy): Eukaryota > Metazoa > Arthropoda > Arachnida > Araneae > Nephilidae > Trichonephila > Trichonephila clavipes. The sequence continues at coordinate 112,314 of BMAU01017904.1, forward strand.
TCGAAACAATCAATCCTTCCTTCAAACACCATTCTCTCTCAATCAATTCTTTCTTACCTTTCGCATTCAACAAAGTAAAAAATTCTAAAGTATATTCCCTCACACACGCAGCCATACTTCCAGCCCGGATCCCAACAGCAAAATGAAATTCGAAATGCCCGCCGACAAAAAATGAAAATTCCAGAAACAGTTAGGGTTACCCTATCTAGTGTATCAAAGTAGGGTTACTAAGATGGCGCAATTATCGCCAACCAAAATAATTTGTGCCAAGGATGTGGGCTCTCCTAGGACCGTACCCCCAACGGGAATGCGTTTGAGCCTCGACATGTTTAATGGGCATTGGTCCCATTTGCGCGGTGGGTCTTCAACGGTAATAGGCTCGAATTCACGATACGCTGGCCATGAGTCCGTTTTACCTTGACCTCTAGGCTAACGCGGCCAACCTTCTGTTGTGACCAATAGGCAACTTTAGATTGGTTGATCAGGTAGCTTAAACTAACGTCGCCTAGAATGAAAGATGGACTTCCGAAAATCATTCCATCAAATGATCTACAGTACGTAAAAGTTATCTAACTTCTAAATTCTTAGCATATTTTGAAGTCATGCATTTAAAATTTGTATTGGTTTTACCTATTGTTACTCAAAGGCGCGGTAAACGAAGTAATTGCAAATTATAGCCAATAGATGAAGACGACATATCATTTTCTATTCCATTTTAACTTTTACAATCTACTACATTAAGATTTTAATAGCCAGAATTTACCGTGTTATGGTCCCTACAACTAACGACCGAACCCAATTAGATCCCATTCACTTTCTTCTTTCTGGGGATCTTTAGAAGAATTTCTCATTTTTAGATTGTTCAAAAATGGTATTAATTAAACTTCACATAAATCCACCCCTCAAATTATTACTAAAAACTCATGATTAAAAGAGAGAGGGAGAAAATTATATTAACGTTACACTATAAAGATGTGCGAGGGCTATTGGTGACGCAATTTTGAACCATGATCAAGTGCCGAGAACAACACCAGAGTTGGTGCCCCTGTCCTAACTGACACACCACACAAAAGGGAGAATGTTTAAGCCTCGACAGATTTAACGTGCAGAAGCCCTTGATTAAGTAGAAAAAGAAACCTCGCTTTGTTACAAATATATGTACCATGGTAGTATCAAGTCTTGCGAAAAACATGCTACATATCTAATTTTCAATTAAATTTTTTTAAGAAATGTTGTACCTCGAAAGTAAAAACACAAGAATATTAATTTACGTATTCAAATCTGCATTCAATATCACATTCTAAATAAATGTTGTCGTTGAACCCATTTCAATATTAAATCTTAATCTAAGAATACTTTTGCAGAAGATTCAATTGCAGGTGCGAAATAAGCCCGATTTTCTTATCAAATTGTTAACCATGCTATTATCGCTCACACGATACCATCCCGTATTTTTCCATTACCCCAAAGTGTTTTACTTATCCAATTATACCTAATGAGAGATGTGCCTAACCATTGAGCAACATTGCGCGGTAGACACCAATAGGTTGGGAATGCGATAAAAGGTAATGTAATGAAACTCATTATGTACTAAATGCAGGTAAAATGCAAGGAACATATAAGGAATTTGTTAGTTTCTATCTTTAAATACTTTTCCAACAACTGCTTTGTTAACTATACACTGCTACTTTATTAAATTGAGCTTAAAATTTAGATTTTTATTGCCTTGAAAGGTCATAAATATTTATGAAATACTAGATACGCATTTTTTTATTCTAAAGATTCGGTCACCTTTTATATACCGTAAAATCCGGCGTATAACGCGTACCTATATTTTCAAGCTGTAATTTTTAGTTTTTAGGTATATTCGCCGTATTACGCGCACCTCCCTTTTTACGAAGGAATCCGAAATGTATATGTGCAATACTCTTACGTTTTTTGAAGTCACTTATTCAAGGGATTATTCCAAGTCTCAGGAAAGAGTAGCATACCTCTTGGGCTACAACCCTTTAAGTTCATAAGAAATGCCTCACTTCTGTTAAATAAACAACATTTCGATCTATGTGTAGAAGTCTAATTTTTTCCTATGCGAATATATTTCTTTTTTTTTAAAGCTCTTCATTTCCATACCCGGCGTATAACACGCACCCTTAAATTTCGCTCTTTTTGTGTTAAAAGTGAGCGTTATACGCCGCATTTTACGGAACATATTTTCGGAGAAATAACAACTTTTAAAATTAGTATAAACAACATAAGGGTAGGAATTTCATTAAAAAAACCATCGCATGTTGTATATATTATTTTGTGATTGTTTTATATTGAGTGTGGATGCGTTATGCACTGAAATTCTCACACTAAGTTTAAGTAAAGGTATCTCAAAGTTTACTTTTAATCATCCAGTAATATAATTTCAAAAATAATAGTCATTTGTATGCACAATTCCTTCAACGATTTAAAAATTATGACAATAAATCATTTCAATACGTTTCACAGTAATAAGTTCAAAACTATCGAAAACTGTGTTCAGAATTCTTTTTACGTTCTCCATTCTAAAACTTTTTAAGAAATGTTTTGGATGTATATAAATAACCAGGTATAATGAATCTGTTTATCCAAATCACGTATCACTTTATCTTCCAGTGCTTTTCGATAAAAATCTTTAAATAGCATAATAAAAAAAATTTAAACAGTAATATTTTAGAAAATATCAGTAATAGATATAATAATGTACAATCCAACGCAAGGAATTGCACAATATTTTAAACCGATTTTAAATCATTTAAATGATGTAAATATTAGATATTAATTCTGTATTGTAAAAATAAGTAAATATCTATTGAAAATGATTAAACATTTAAAAATAACAAGTTTTGGGATAAACCCCACCATTACACTGCTTAAATATCTAAGGTACTCATTTTATAGGTTTTAAATAGAATGTAGTTGTCCGAAACCAATAGTCAAAACATTTTAGCAACAAAAAGTTTTTTTGAAAACAAATTTTCAAAGTTATTCGAAATTGCAACAAAGTACATCACATTCCAGTTTCTAGATCAATAACATGTAGCATTCTCACTGTTATGACTGATCCCAATGCTTCAATGTAACAAAATATTCCTACATAGAAATTATGTAAGTATAATTTTAAAAATACAAATTAGAGAAGTATCTTATATTATTACGCTAGATTCTCATTGGATGTTATTTACATTTAGAATATTACTTTCTTTTTATTTTATACTCCATACATAATTAAACTACCGATATTTGAACTAAAGACCTCGTACCTTTTTATTCTTTATATACCGTATACAGATATTTTTTTATCCAATACATTTTTAATACATTATTTTAACCATGTTGGAATCTATTTAACAAACTAACATAATGAATTAATTATATAAACCAGTAAAATGTTTCTAGATGCATTGCATTAATTCAAAGAAAAATCAATATTAATCGATTTTAAATCCAAATGCGAACGCAAAACTTATAGATAAAACAAAAAAAGTCATTTTTTTTCATTGAAAATTCTTTTTGGCTTAAATCAAAGTCAACTTTAAGAAAATCGTTCTATTTTAGACAACGATTTTTCTCCTATCTTTCTATTTAAAAAAAAGCATTAAATTTCTAAAACGAACATTTTCGAAACTAATTAAACATTTTCATTTAAATTTCATAAATCTAGTAAAAATGCACTATTTAAAGCAAATGCATTTTATCACGAAGTATAAATAATCAAGCTCCAAACTTCTATTCGAAAAAAAATAATCATCTATAAAAGAACTATCATTTCCGCTCTCTAGGTAAGCTTTCTCTCTGTGCAGCTGTTTCAAGATAAATTCAATTTCGAAGGTAGTTCTGCTTACCAATATGACAACAGCCCATAACAAAAACCTATTCTCGAAGCAAGCGCTGAAATCTATTATAAAATACAAGAATTGCGATTCTTATAATTTTTTCCGACACAAGTTTGTTACTTCCATAGGTAAATAATTTTTTTTTTAAATTTACAATATCATCCATATCTAAAGTATTTAAAAATGTTGGTTTTTAAATGTTGGAATTTCATCTGTTAAAGATTCGCAAATTTAAATGTTCTATTCGAAGCAAAATCAATAATTATTTCGAAAAATTTATTTAACTCTAATCACTTAAGAAAATATACATTACAAACAAACAAAAGACGGAAAATAAAATTTGAGTTACGTAAAGCAATCGTATTTTTCGAAACTTTCATGATATAAATTGATTAAAATAAAAATTAAATTCACAGCAAATCATCTAATCATAATCAAAATACATTTAAGAGGGTAAAAACTTCTAAATACTAAATGTGCTTCTACTAAAACATTTTGAATAGATTTGTGTTTAAAAAATTACAATTGTTTAAAATATATGTCTCGATAATTCAACGTACCAGAAAACAAAATAGGTTCAACTACTATTAAATTAATTCTACTTGGATTAAGTGTTCTCGGATCTAAAAACTGGTATCAATTAAAATATTTCGACTACTTAGACATAAAATAATTGCTAAAACTTTCGCTTAGAAGGCAACTAAGACTGTATAATTATTCACCCTAAATTTCAAATACTAAAAATTGAAATATTTATTGCATACAAAATTATTTCGCAACAAAAAAAATGGATATAATCCCTACAAAATTTTCTATGAAGAGATTTAACACCATTAATGATATTTAAACTACAGCATTTGTATAAATGACAGAAAAAGTTTTAAAATACTATAAAAAGATTCGACATAAATATACTGATAATCTTCCGAATAAAAAATATAAAATGCTAAGCAGTTTTTAAAATCACAAACATACAATCACTACAATGAAATATCAGTTAATTAAATAAAAAGTACGTTCGCGGGTAAAAAAGCATTGGAATATTTATAAGATAAGCATAAGAGAAAATTATTACATTTTAGAATAACTTTGAATCAAGTAAAAATAAACAGAATTTTTAAAAAAAATTGACCCAAACGATAAAAAAATCAACTTACCGAAATCTATTCTGTAGAGCGCTTCCAAAACAAATATCCGCAGAAAACTGTCACAAAACTCAAAATTCTCACTTTGTCTATTTCAAACATTTTTTTTTTAAATAAAAATAAAGAAAACGAGAGAAAAACAAAATAAAACTTTCTCGGTTAATTAATTTTTAGTTCATAAAACTTAACTGTAAAACTTCTCCTTCAGAAGATAAATTTGCGCTGATAGTTTTCCACAGGTAAGGCTCGCCGCTCTATCATATCTGGTTACTGAATGAGTAACTTCGCGTAGCGGGAATCTGGCTTCAAGTACGCCGCTGATAGCAGCATTGCGCCATCTGGCGAAGAGCGAAAGCAACTTGGAAGTTTATTGCACATTTTTACTCTTTCCCGGTTCGTCAATTAAGTTTCAGTTCCGCCGACGAAAGTGATACTGTGTGTTGATGCGAATGAGAATTCTTTTGCTGATGAGCTGGGGAAGAAATAGAAACTTGTACATTTTGCATCAATATATTGCTCATTAAAAGCTGTAATGTTAGGAGATTCGAGAAGTTCTTGAGGAATTTAACAGGAAAATAATATTTGATAAATACAATGCACGTTTTTTAGCAGTTAACTTTTTGATTAAATGGAGATTTTTGCCATACATTACGTATATTATTCAGAAATTTTCACCACTTATAGTTGATATCAGTGGACTGAATCCTTATAATTTTTAGTAAGAAACAGGTTAACAAGTCTATTTGTTAACTCTTGGATCGATGTTTTTATTTTTATTTTAATGGGGAAAAAAGCACAAAATAATAAAATATTTTCAGCCAATGCATCTTAAGCATGAATTAATTCAAATGTATTTTAACTTTTTATATGAGATTCCGAAGACTTGCATGTGGCCAAGGTATCCTAGTGGTCAAGATAACGTACTCGTGGCTGGCGTGTCCTGAGTTCGAGCCTAGTGCCTCTGAAAAGTGCCGATATTTTTCATAACATACTTAAATTACTTTAATTATTGTATCAGTTTTAAATTAATGAACGAAAAATGAATATATATGCAAACGATTAAAAGTGTATAATGTCTTATGAGAAGTTTGGGGGAGTTTATCACAATTCTATAAACTAGTTCTATCATAAAGAAACATATAGAATACTTTTTTTTAGAATTTTTGCACCAAATTTTAGATGCTTTAATGCACGCTTCGAGTGAGGGTTTATGATGCACACCAGTACTATTAGTGACGAAATTCGTAATTTTGTAACTCGTTCAAGTAACGAGAACGGTACCTGAGCAGACAACCGCCTCTAGAAAATATCACGCCACACCATCGGGAGGACTGTGTGCCTTGACAGATTCAACTCACATCTACACAGCAAATCTTCAATGGAACTAGAGCTCAAACTCATAGCACATCAACCTCGAGTTCGTGACCTTAACCACTAGACTACCTCGGCTACATGTACGCTCTCAAGAGTTAAATCTATAAAGAAGAAAATCGACTCATATATATATATATATATATATATATATATATATATATATATATATATATATATATATATATATATTCACACTAACTCACTCATCGCGATATCTCAGGAATTATAAGACTTACAGACTTGAAATTGGTTAAGTATGGTCCTTTCACAGAGTAGAGAACCGCTAAGAACGGATTTGGCGAAAGTAGAGCTCCAAGGGGCATTGAACAGGTTTAAGAGGCATTACAAATAATTATTTCCGCTTTTAAACTATTAGACGTACAATCTTGAAATTTCATGGGCACGTTCCTTTCACAGAGTAAAGATCCGCTATAAAGGGGGTTTTCCTGAAATCGACCTCCAAAGGTCTTAAGGGGCATTATATGGATAAACATTCCCGTATTTGAAGTAGTAAACCTACCGATTTAAAAATAAGTAGGTGTATGCTTTTCATGAAGTAGAGTTCCACAAAGATCGGGTTTTTCGAAAATCGGCCTCCAAAGGAGGTTGCGAGAGCTTAAAGGGAGTTGCAGAATAAAGAATTCCTGTTTTTGATTTGTTAGACCTTGAATGTGCTTGAAATTTGTTATTAATGTTTCTTTTATTGAATAAATATCCGCTAAGAATGGGGATTTTAAGGAAACTGACTCCTACGGGGTTAGCAGAGAGTTACTGAGGCGATTGATAAAAAAAACTCCGTTTTCGAATTACTAGACCTACAATATGGAAATTTTGGCATGCATGTTTCTTTTTTTATTATTTAAATCCATTAAGAATAGGTCTTTCGGGAATCGAGACTCAAGGAAGGATATTGGCATTATTGATTTTAAAAAAATCCGTTTTTGAGCTATTAGATTTAGATTTGAAATTTGGCAACACATGCTTATTGTGTTTCGTAGAGATCCCCTCAAATTGCTTTTTGAGGAAATCCATTTCAGGAAAGGAAGTTATGGGGGCGTAAAAGTTACTTTTACTTCAACTTTAGAAATTATTATTCATAACTCCTGTCCTTTTTACTTCAAGAGGTGAGAGTTACAAAAATGTATATAATCAAATATTTCGATGTATTATAGAACGCGCTTAATACTAGGACTTAAATATCAATAATTTATGTATATATATAAATTATGACTCCTACATTTTTAGATATATTGATGATTTAATTATTTTTGGTAAAAATGATAATTTAAATCCCATTATTAATTTTTATCCGTCTTACTTAAACTTAGTGAAAATTAATAATAATCCAATCAAAACAAATTACCTAGATGTAACACTGTATATTAAGGATTTGAAACTACATAGTAATATTTATGATAAAAGAGATGCCTTTAATTTTAATATCATCAAAGTGCCTTACTGGAATTCTAATTTATCAATATCTATATATAGAAATATTATTTTTAACTATATTTATCGCAATAACGTATTAGTTAGCGATAAAGCTAATATTTTTTTTAATCTTAAAAAAAATTTTAATCACTGTATTGAACATGGATATCCTGCTAACTTTCTTTGTAATTATATTTATAATAGTTTTTAATGATACAATTTGTATTACTGTAATTATTTACTGTTATTACGTTTTGTAATGATTTTTTAAATTTATACAATATCTAATTTATTCTACAATTATTAAATAGATGGCGCCACATGCTTATTAAATTTTTTTAATATATATTTTTTGTTTCTTTTATATTTTACACTAATTTTATATGATTATTATTTTTATGTTTTTTTAAAAGTATATATATATATATATATATATAATTTTCTTAATATCGTATCGCAATTAATTTTATGCGGTTCTACTCTCAGCCCTCGTACGCTAAATCTGTCGAGAGCTGAAACGTCCTCTCGTTGGTGTGGTGTGGTAGTTAGGAGAGGGGGGTGCCAGCTCAGGTGTCGTCCACGTCACTTGACCATGGTTCAAAATTACGTGGTCCGTCGCCAAAATGAACAGTGCGACGTTAATCTTCACTCACTCACTCACTCAGCCCTCGTATTTGGCGGGAACACGTTACTGCACTCTTGACCATCGTTTACACTTCGAATTAGTAGGTTATGTTTTTGTTCATATGTTATTTAGTTTAATGATTTTTTAATATTTAAATTCTACATATATAATTCTTTCCTTTCCTCTTGGTACATAGTATGACAAATTACAGGTGAAGGCTGGCTGGCCGCAAAACTTGTTTAAACCTGCAATCCTGCTTCCGGTAAAATCCTAGGAGGACCCACTGCTGTTTTTGGCGCCAAAAATTTTTCGCCAAAAAGCGCCAAATTGAAGGTTTTCAAAAAGGCGTCAATGACGAAAAACTCTTGGGAAGCGCATGCGTCAGCGGGGGATGAAATGGGCGTTTCGCAAAGATGAAACCGAATAAATACATTAAATTAATCATTATATAAAGAAAAAAACGGAGAAAGCAATGAAATTCATTTTAAAAAAGCATTCTAAAACCAGTGTGTAAAACATGATTTACATTTTTAAAAAAGGACGAAAGGGGCGTTTCGCAAATATAAAATTGAAGAAATACATTAAATCAATCATTTTAAAAAATTTTAAAAGGCACTTACCTTACGCTTGCATTTCGTCATGTTCCGTTGGTGGATACATCCTTGCGATGGATGCAAGGAATTCATGAAAATTGTCATCCACCAACTTGTGACCTGTTCTTATTAACTTTCAAGTCATTCACCACGAACGCATTCATGCTTTTGCCAAACCAATATCTGGTCAAACGCAAGATAATTATTATAGCAAGTTTGCTTTCGCTAAACCAAGTGCCCTTTCTCACACTCCGAACAACGTCGTGGCGATTATCTTTCGACTGGTTGCGGCAACGCCATTCGTAGCCGTCAACCGTTCCCTTTCGTTCTTACAAACGCATATTTTTTTTAAACCTCGGACATTCATAACGAGAAGCAATTAAATTAGCTTTCATACACCATTCTAATGTCTCTTTCTTCCCCTTTGTGCCCAGGAGCACAAAGAAACCTGTCGTAGCCTCACTTTCAATTAATTTCCTTTCACACGCCATTCTTAATAACAACCGGTGGAGAGCAGACCTTCTCAAACGAAGTCAAATGTCAAAATGACGTTTTTTCGGAAAAGGCGAAAAACGTTGTACTTTTTTAGGGTTGCCATTTTTAGGTGATTTGAAAATCCAAATTTTTGGATGAAATGGAAGGGTTACCATATTGTAACCTTTATCGCTCAAAATTTGGCGACAAAAAAATTTGGCGACCAAAAGTGGGTCCTCCTAGGATTCAACCCTGCTTCCTAAGGTCAGGAGTTTGTCATTATACTACTGTGCCTTCTTCCTAATTTTAGTTATCTTAGGTATATAACTATATGTTTATTTTTATATTTTCGTTTATATATTTGTGTATATGTATATATATGTAAAAATTTATATATACGTGTATGTATATGTATATAATTATATATTGAATTTTTTTATATTGGATTATATATATATATATATATATATATATATATATATATATATATATATATATTCATACAAATACAACATTATGAAATACCCAGTGAAGAGGGCGAGGTATATAATGGTATAATTTTGTAGAACAGTGAAAAATATGTGGATAGCATTTTTAGCAACTCATTCTGTTCTTTTATTATAATAAAATTTTAAAATTTCAGCAAGATTGCTTTGGTTTATATAGCAATTTTTAATGTACCTTTAAGCAATTTTTATTGTGCAATATTTTTTAATTTTTTTTTTACCCAAAGAAATCTTTTGAAATTGGCTAACATTCAGTGATTCGTATGTTTGCAGATACAGAGAAGAAAGTTAAAAACCGGAATTTTTCTCTCATATACAACACAAAAGTTAATACTTGGACCCAAAACGCAAATGGTTTGATTTTAAAGTGCTATATAGCTATTTTATCTTGATTTTTATTTTGCAAAAAATATCGGCTTCACATCTTTTTAATCATTAAATAAAACATTCAACCAGACAGATGACCAGCGTTTACCTGACGCAACATTTTTCTTCAGAAATAAAAATCAAATAAATGCTTCTTGACAGATTTCGCAAGACGTATTGCCAAATATTCCAGCAGAGAAACAGCAGGAAAAAGCTTATTAAAATTAAAATTTACTCTTTATATTTTGGCTTTCAACTTTTCTTCATGAACTTTGCTGTTCCCTTATTAAATTTAATCACACAGAAATGCTTTTTCTTGTTGATGCATTTTAATGAAAAGAATATCGAATGTCAATATTCTCCTCAGCCATTTCAAATAAGCCTTAACGTTTGCTTAAGAAGATAAAATGAAAGCTGACTGCCTGTTAACATTGTGTAAAAGAGTAAAGGGTAAATATTGTACCAATGTTTAAAAGCCAAGAAGCCTTAACAGAGAGAAATTATCTTCTCGACTTTGGGATTCATCTATTCTTTCAGAAACTAAAGCTCACAACAAACAAGTCTAGATACTCGTTGCTATTCATATGTTGGATTTTCAGTTGCCATTCCTTACGTAGAATTATAGATTTCCGTTTACGGTAAGGCATTTTTTTCTTTAGCAAAACAAAGAGTATTTTCTTTTCTTTTATGAATTTCTTTTACTTAAAATAGATTTTTTGAACGAAAGAGGGAGACTTGAAATGTTTTTAATAAAGATTACATGTTTCGTACAGGAGACAATCGATTATATCAATTCGACAATCGGTTATATCAACATAAAACTCTTAGATCATGAATGAAATCTGATGTATTTCCAACATATATAATAAACAACACTCGTGTAAAAAATAAGGAAAATTTGCAAATTATGTTGAACTCATGAAGCACGAATGAAAATTTGATTTGCAATAAGTTTAAAACAGAGAGAGAATGAAATACAGGGTGTCCGGGCTTAAAGTATCCAAAGGTAATGGCTTATTGTTACGGAGCTACCGATAAAAATGTAATAAACTGTTCATCAATGGATCGGAAAAGTCTCTGAGATTTTTTAGATCTAGTCCGATCGGCTGCACGTGTGCGCATTATTCGGCAATCGCAGACGATAAACTTTTTACACTATTTTTATTAATAAAGATGTGGACGCCACAGTAAAAGATGCAGTGCCTAGTTTGGTTAATGGTATTTAAATCAGTCACGCGTATATAGTGACGGTTTCGAACAGAATAGAATGTCATTTCTGGCTTGCCTAATAGACTTATCAGAACTCCTACAAAATGAATCATGCACACGATCTCAACAGTGTCTTCTATCACAAAAACTTAAGGATACTTGTCAGTTTGAAATACAAAAGTTCCCGTCTCGTTTAAAGTTCTTTCCCATCGGTAGATAAATGTTGATGTCAGAGGGTTGACATTCCGTTCTGTTCGAACACGCCGCTGTATACACGTGACTGATTTAAATTCCGTTAACCAAAGAACGCACTGCATCTTTTACTGTTGCGTCCACGTCTTTACTAATGAAAACAGTGTGAAAATAGTTTATCGCCTGCGATTGCCGAATAAAGTACGCACGTGCGGCTGATCGGACTAGACCCAAAAAATCTCAGAGAGTTTTCCAATCCTTGAATGAACAGTTTATTACATTCTGATGGGCAGTAACGTAAAAATAAGCCATTACTTTTGGATGCTTTAAGCCCGGATACCCTGTATAACATGGTCACTGACTACGTACGAAACCGTAGTTTTGAAAATGCGTATAAATGGAAAAAAAATTTAGATTTAGTATGAGTCGGATTTGAATATACACATAAGATTGTTTTAGAAATATCATTACAAGAAAAATTATTTAAATGTAATTAGCAAAAATTAAGAAAGAATGACATACATATATATATTTTTTCAAAACATTCACCTTTTATGAAAAACAGTCCTATACTATTAATATTTTGTCTGTATGTAACTGAGACTTCTGAACAGATCCTCAACTAGGATTTTGAAATATGCAGGGTGTCCAGGATTATCGGGACAAACTTTATGAGAGGGTGAGTAGAGGAAGATGCATAGCAGTGGTCGGAAATGTTTCCGTTCGGTGCTAGGTGTTGTTGTCAACAATAGCATCGGAGGAAATAGACCTGCATTGCCGCAATCATTTGAGCTGCCACTACCCGAAGAGCAGTATGGAACATTTTACAAACACCGAGGTGACAGATATGCACCTGATTTACGGCTTGGCAGAAGGAAATACACTAGCAGATATCCAACACAACCTAGGTGTATTTGAGCGAATCCGACAAACTATGGCTTGACAGTGTAACGCATAAAACTATGAACGTGTTTTGCGAAATTTTTACATAACGTCTACCACAGCACATGTAATATCTTTGAACAATAACTACTTCAGATAATCTCAGTCTTGGGTCTCTTTGTTTCTTGTACCTGTCATACTACTTTCCCATGACGTTTACGATCATATGTTGCTATGCAAATCTGAATCCTTGTGATGTCCCCTACCTCCCCTTAAAGTTTCTCTCAATAATCCTGGGACACCCTGAATATTTAGAAGTGGATTTATTCATATTTTGTTAAATCACAACGGAGAAATTTTAGCAAGAAACACCCGTTATTATTTCAGTGGATCGTAACTCTGCAAATAATGTGAGTTTTTCAAAAATGTTACATCACCCCAGTGCAGAATTTCTAGCTATATATAGTCAAAATATTATTATTACTGGAGCAGTTTTCATAAAAAGAGAATGCTTCGATAATGCCATTTTTTTCTCCTTTCTTTTCCAAAAAAATTGCATAGAAATCCTGTTTTCTTTGTAGTAATATTTAAAAACAATTTTTATGATTCTAATTCAACTGAAACTAAACATCAAAAACTTAGTCATTTTTACGCTATTTCAACATAATGGTTCCGAACGTTGTCACTCAGCTTAGAAGTCATTTGTGTGTACTCATAATTATCGATAAAGTCGATAATCCAAGGATTTCAAAAACACTATCGCGATATCAAACTGAAAAGGAGTTTGATATGGTGTATTATACCCTCTGACAGCCAGACAAGTTGCCAATGGCATAATGTACACCCCGCCATCCCCGCATCACGAAGTGGCCCAAAACCTATGTTATCTTATGAGTTTACAGTCCTTTATAAGATCCAGCTTGGGGTTCAAAACCTGACTTTGTGAGGAGGGGGATAATATTCTCCGTTACGCCACTGTAAGTTGCACAGTTCGACAGCATATTGGACAAAAGGCGGCTTAGGAACCGTTATGGCAAATGATTCTAGTCCTGTAGCAAAGTAGTATTTAGTTCCGAAATGATTCTCGTAGGAGATGACACGTTACAGTTGCTCTACTAAGAGCGTCCTGGCCATGTTCTGTTGATTTAAGGTCAGAAGATCTGGCTGACCAATCCATACGGTGAAAATCCTTTTTCCCATGCAAATGACGACCAGTTGATCCCTACATACACGAAGATTGAACAAGAACCTAAAAAAATTATACCCCTGAAAAGTAGAACATAGGACTCCAATATATTCCTTTCTCTACCCCATAGCAGTCAGGTAATCCTTGACAAATACGTACAGGGGTTAGCGACAGTCCAACATAATGCCTGCCCAAATCATTACATTTCCACCACTGTTATGATCCTTTTATTTGATGAGAGGGTAGGGTATTAGATCCAAGGATTTCTCCAGATATAGGAATTAGGTTAAAATCCAAACCAAGAATAGGTGTTCGAGCTATATCTTGACTCTTATGTAAGACGCTCGGTGATATGGTCGAAGGTACATGTTGTCTACGTCATGCTGAGCGAGCTTCCTTGTATGCAGCATTGAGGGGGACGTAAACAACGGGTCTTGCAGAATACAGGTCCAAACCATGAAACTCAGGTTCCAGAGGTTCCATACATCTTACGTACGAGTTGTAGTGTAGTAGTCCTGTGTGTGTGTGCCGACGTCTCCCCCTTCCACTTATTCCTTACAACAATTTTTGATGAGATCCCTTGACACAACCTGACACCCTTTTGATGAGATACCTGACTAAATTGAACGCCTCCTTAACCAGCCACGAAGCTCATGGACTAAATTCCCTTACTTCAAAGATCCATATTTTTTTTATTACTTTCGTTTCAAAATCAATGTTATTTCCTTTGTCAAACGACGTATTAAAGAAAATGTTTAAGGTTTTATAAATTTTTACTTTAAATTATTTTTAATCACAAATCCTAAATACGAGGACTGTTTTTTAAGTAAGGTCCGTTTGTTTTTAAAAAAATAATGGCAATACTTTGTTTAAAAACCTTTGTTTTAGGATTGTACATACTTTTGCCTATTTTTCTACATAGTTACCAAGTTTATTGATGCACACGTCATACCTTAGAATTAAGTTTTGAAAACCCTCTTCAAAGAAGTCTGCCACCTGGTAGGACATGCAACAGAGAGTTCATGACCGCTTCTACTTCTTCGTTGTCAAAGAAACACTGTATGTGTTGGAGCTGTATGGTGCGTGGTCCAAAACCTCCCAGCTAAAAAAAATTGATTAACTCTCGAGTCGTTCGAGTTGGTGGCGATTCAATCACCTTAAACATTTTAAAGACGCACAGCAAATCTTACACGACTGCTACAGAGCTGGAAATGGCGCATGTGTGTTCACAAAGAATGCTGGTCTGTGACGAAGAGACTCGTTGCGGCGCACGCGTGAACTAGGGAAATATACGCGCCAATGGACCTTATTTTATAACTAGCCCTCTCGTATGAATTATCTTTAAATCACTTCATTTCTTCCGAATAGGGTTTCTGAAATACCTACAGTACTAGTAACTAATTTATAATGCGTTTTGGAACATTAGCTGCATATTAAGTCCCTACTAATTGTGCAAGAGAGGTTGATAATAAATGAAATTATTTTTAGACGTTAATTAAGTATTTTAACCAAGACTATTGGTTGATCCATTAAATCATATATCTAGTAACAATTATACCAATTTTGTTCAGTTGTGACTAGAAAGATATTAAAACCGTACCTTATTTTGGCAACCACAACTGTACATTGAAGTTTATTGCACTTTAGAGTATACTATATTTTCGATTGTGTAAGCATTAAAATTTAATATGAAATATATTTAAGAATATAACAATTCCGGATATCGTGAATATTTTACAAAATGGAAAAGAGAGATTAAGTATAGAAAATATAGCATACAAACTTTTATAAATTGTTAGATATTCCTATTCATTTATTCATATATATATATCCAAAGTATTTCATTGCAAAAAAGATATGCTTCAATAAATAAAAATTTACAACGAAAATAATGCTTAGCTTAAAGATATCACATTACATTTTCTTAATACAAGATTTGCTAAGGATTTTTAAGAAATTGTAAACAATTTAAACTCACTCTCATAAATAGGGTGTTTCCAGACACTCTAGGTGATACTATTGAGAATGATTACATATATATATACAGTAATTTTAATAACAATATATAATATTCTTTACTATTTGAAACTATGCTTTGTCTAGCTACCAACGCAGAAAATTCTCCATGTGTCTCATAAATTCTTTTCTTACTGTTCGGCAATTGTTGTGAATTGCGGGTTATCTAAATGATAGTTTAAGTCTAAAGTAGTTTTTCCCTTAGAATAGACATGTATTCTTTATTCTTTCTCTGATGAAAGGAGATACTGTTTTTAGGTAATGCATGTGATGAGTATCTTCCAAATAATCGAAAAGGAAACTTTCAAACGACCTATTTTATCTTTTGAGTAGTCCAATTTATAGTTGTTTCTTTGATGAAAAAAAAGAACCAAATGTATATATTGATACTTTTTTTTCTTACTTTCGTATTTATTTCAAATATTATAAGCTACTATAATTTTATTGTAAGCTTTTCAGTTCCTAAATTGTAAGAATGGTATACATGTTATTGAAATTCTGTTTTTAAAATATTTAATGCGTTTATTTATTACATTTTTTTTCCAAAATATTCAAACATCCATATTACGTTTAGTCATGACATAAGTTCTGACACAAATATAAAAGAGATAAAATTAAAAATATGATCAAATTTAAAATTTAATCTTGTTAAAGTTATATTTACACAATAGGAATAATTGTGCAACTGAAATTCAAAAGGGAATTACTATGGCTGATAGAAGATTTAATCGAATACGAAAATATATGAAATCGAATGTAATCAAAAGAAAAACAAAGGTTCTATTGCGTAAAAGTCTTTCTAGATCAGTATTAACTTATGCATATGAAACTTGGCCCATGTCTCGAACAGATGAAAGCGTGATAAGTATCTACGAAAGGAAGATTTTAAGAGCTATTTTTGGAGGAATTCAAGGAAATGGTTTTAAGTTTAGAACTCTATCACTCATATAAAGAATCTCTGACATTATTACCTTCATCAAAGTACAATTAAATGGACATGCCACGTTGCCAGAATGGACGAAGACTAAGAACAGTCTTCAATGCCCAACCAATTGGCACACAGAAGAAAAGCAGGCCAAACCTAAGATGGAGTGATGGCCTAGAAAAATACCTCCTATCTTTGAGAACTAACAATTGGAGAACACTAGCAGGAAGAAAGCTAGCTGGACTGGAAAACTTTTCTAAAGGAAAAGGCCCAGCTTGGACTGACGAGCCACTGAGGAGGGAAAGTTATATTTTAAATTAAATATATTGCACCTCTTATTCAAAATAGTTCCTTTTTAACTTTCCACTGGCTTTAAATCACTTTAGCCAATCATTTGTTGAGGCATGTTCTAATTCCGTGGGAATTGTCAAAGCTGCTTTACTTAAAAACCTTTTAAACTTCTTCAATTGAAATGCCATTTTCGGCAGACCTTAGCCTTCGATACTGACCACAATTTATAGTCGGCTGGATTTTAGCCCGGTCAACTGGAGGGACTATTAAGTCTGGCTCATATCCTGTCAATCACCACTAGTTCTTCACCTTAAGAGCAAGAGCAGAGCCCTATTGTTAAATCCAATCGCTTCCAATGAACACAGGCTTACGTTCAAGAGCTTTTCTATTAAATCTAAGATGGTGTCCTAGTAGATTTTCGTTGGTTTTCCTTTCTTCCTCTCAAACGTCTTAATAACTGATACCTTACCAAACAATTACAGAAACCAGATGATGAGTTCTTTACACGTCTTTTTTTGTTAAGCTTCTTGGGCACTCCTTGTGTATTAACGATTATTATTTATTTATCCAACGCCCGTGCTTCACTTGCTGACCATTTGACGTCCAGCCTCGCAATATCGACTGACGACGTCGTCAGTAGGATATCCATCGAGTCCAGTGCATTGGAGCAGATGGTCACCATCCATCTTGACATGGCTGCAGAGTGGGCAGGGCCCGCCAGCAGCCAGTCCAAGTCAGTGGAGATATACTCACGGGAAGTCATGTCCGATGGTTAGACTCTCCAGAGGCTTCGGGATAGGACCCACACAGTGGCCAGGGCTCCCCATGACTTTCCAAGACTCATGAGGTTTTGGATAGGGACAATACAATTGTCAAGGTATAGGGTTATAATGCTCTTTGCTCTTCTGAGAGTCAAGGGGACTTCCGATTGAGAGACTCAGCTTTCTGTTTGGCTATTTGGTCGTCTCTCTTCTTACCGGGGATCCCAATATGACTTGGGATCCACTGTAAAGCCACAATCCGGCCATATGAAATGACGATAATTTATCAGTCATGAACCTAACGACCTTGATGCTTTGGGATCAAGGTCGATCCAGGACATCAGGATAACTCAGGACAGTCATGTGAGCTTCTCTGCGCCCATCCACTTCAGAGTTCCTTTAAATAACTTCCTGGAACAAAACGCTATGAAGTTTTACAATGTTAAGATATTTTCAAATTTCACCCTAACATTGTAAAAGGAATACTCTTGTCAAGGTGCTGTACTGTTAAGATGGATATTAAGGCCCGGATCACTCTTGTGAAAAGCTGTGTTAGAACGACATTGGGATGCTCGTTATATGGAGTCTTGATGGGTCACTGTAGATGTGATAGACTCCAAGCTAATCTTAAAGTCGACCGGAGAGAGAGAGACCATTAGAGTGTGTTGAGGTATCATAGAGTATTGAAGCATGTAGAAGCGTCTGGATTTCCCCTTTCCATGTCTCTTTAAATATGAAATAAGTCACGCCTTTTAAAGCCTTGCATGACGCAGGATCACTTCTGTTTGGTCGTATCCGGGATTATTAATAGGCCATTGGTCCTTGTCATCCCTCGTGCGGTGGAATTTGAAGCCGGAGATTAGCGTAGAAATTACGCCGATCATTTCTCTGTCGTCTGGATAAAGGAAGGTCAAAGACTGTCTTGCTTTGGAACATAAACGTCAAAGTGTCTGGTCTTGAATACCTTCCCAAGTGAAACTACGTGGCCGTTGGGACATCGTTGGTGTCCTAACAGAAAATGGGTCCTTTGTTGGAGACCGTTACATTCTATAAAAAAAATCATAATTGTTGAAATTATCTTTCATAAGTACTTGAATGATAATACCAAATATGTTGCCTTCACAGGTTAGCAATGGGTTAAATCCATGAAGGCCATATGATAAATACAATCACGTGTTCTCCATTAAATTCAAAACTGAAATTAGATTTGTATTTGTTGCTCTACTTGTAAAATTCAGATGAAATTTCAAATTTGGTAAACATATTCAAATCTTAAGCTTCTTCAAAATCTAAAAAAAAAAAAGAAATACTTTAATTATTTATTGAACTTCTTAAAATCGAAGGCATTTTATTTACCTATGTATATACATTATTATTGTTTACAAATAAATACTCTTAAAAGAATCTGTGTTAAAAGAAAACGTTGGCAACAGTAAAGAGCTTGAATTGATTGGTTGGATACACGGGGTTGCATTTATCATGCCACTATGACGTTGCATGGAATTAGCCCACATTACATTTATCAAATCACCGTGAACTATAAAATGTTAGTTTGTGGAGTTTTTTTGGGGTCAATGTATACCGATAAAAAATAACAAATTATAATTACGAGAAAATAAAAAATTATTAACGGAATTTTGAACAGTAAGTAAATAAGCACTAAATTAAATAAAAGTAAAATGCGAATAATTACATACCATAAATAATCCAACAGACGTTGTCGTAAATATAAATGTCAAAAAAATTTAGAATCTAGCATGTTCTGTTAAGAAAAAAACAACGGATTAAATGAACGGGAAGGAAAGGGAGCATGTGAGACGTTTAAACGAATCGCGTAATCTATAAAATAAAAAATAAGTAAATTGCAGAGCGGAAATTGGGACAACAGCAAATCAGATTAGAACAAGAGAGAACAGATTCTTGTTCCAAAAAAAAATAAATAACAATGTTTCTATTGAAATAGAAAAACGTCTTACATTTCCTGAAAACATCCTTAATTGAGGAATTAACCAATTAAAAAAAAAAGTATTTAGATTCTTAAAGAGATATTTATCTATTTCTATATTTCAAATATATATATTTATGTATAGATATTTATCTATTTCTATATTTCAAATATTTATATTTATGTATAGATATTTATCTATTTCTATATTTCAAATATTTATATTTATGTATAGATATTTATCTATTTCTATACTTCAAATATTTATATTTATGCATAATATATCTTAGACACATAAAATCGAAATATTTTGGCACATTAAAGATTTAATTCGATAATATTAGGTCTACCGGAAAGTTCTTCTCATTTTTACAATAAAACAAAATAATACGTATTTCATACCCTGAATGAATTTTATAGAACAATATAATTGTCTTTAAACTTGATGGGAATTACTTTACAGTGTGATGGGAACTTATATATCCCATTTTTAAACAATGCCTTAGCAAAATTCCTAGAAGCAAAAAATTTAACCCAGGGCTTGTATGATATCTTCTTAGTTTTTGAAATTTTCGCCCAGTAAAAATTTTTAATGACAGAAACAAGTGTTGGAAGTTAGTTTCAGGGAGTTTGATGGATGCGACAGAATTTCCTAGCCTAGATCTGAAATTTTTTATGAGTTCCCAAAGCAGCATGTGACCTTGAATTATCAATAAGCAGTATGATGTCTTTTGTAACCTTTTCCATTCCCCGATAGCTGAAAAATCGGCTTTCTTATACAGAGAGGATGACACTTTTCCCATCCACGCGTGCACCCTTAAATATTGCGAGGTCTTTTTATTTCACATCACCCCGTCAACCGATGGCCATGAGAAACCCAGCGGCTGGATTTCACACGTGCGAGCCGTAACCCGGAGTGTAATTCGAGGTGTCAGATGCGAACCACCCTACATCAACAAAGTGGAAAGACAGTCCGCTGGAAACACCATAGAGAACGGTTGTGTTGCCTCCTCCCTCACAAATAACATATTCTGAACGAATGAAATAATCAATAGTATGAATAACTTCTATTTTAATGTGTATACCAGAGGCTTCCAAACTTTTTTGCCTCATGGACCCCTTGACCGGTTTTTCGATTTGGGGTAAAAGAGACCTAATATTAACTACTTACCTGATATTAAGTTTTTTCAAAGTCATCAACTTATATGTGTTTTTGACAGCAGGTATATAGAGCTATTTCCTTCAAAAGATTAAAAAAATTTTACTGTAGTGAAGTATAAAGTGCATAAAACTTAAGAAAACACTTCTTAACTATTTAAATTAAAATTTAATTAATACATAAAATATATATAACTGAGGAACAAACAAATGCTTTTAGTGGGAGGGATGAATCAGGGGATGTAATAACAAATTTTCAACTTTTGACATCAATCTTGTCAGGTTTAACCCTAAATATCTACTCGGTTAATAGTGTCCAGACTTTTCTTCTTTTGTTTTGGAGATTGGCAAGCGCACTGTAATTCCTTCTCAATCAGAAAAACAAGTAAAAACTCTCAAGATATTCCATAACATGAAATAAATAACAGGTATATCTTTTTAAAACCCAAATTATTGACATTCGTCTCGATACTTTACTTTAGGATCTTCGTTAGTGCCTAATTCTTGTAATCTGACATTTCTTTTTCAAAGTGACCGTAAATTCATTGCCTATTGTGATATTACGATAGTCAAAACATTCTCGAACCTAGTTTCAAAATCTTAAAAAAGGACATTTAAATGTTGAACGTAGGATAAAAGGTCTTTTTCCCGGTAGATTTTCTGCAACAGTTGAGAAACTGGGAAAACTTGCGACGTCCAATAATATACTCCTTCAGCTTATTCTAGCAAAAAAGGCCAAAATGTGGTCCTTATTTTAATAAAAATGTATGCTGTTGCCTTGTAACTGCAAATTAACCTCATGCAATTTAGTAGATAAATCTGTTAAATTGGTAAGTCTGGTTTCCACTTGATTAAATTTCCTTTTAAAGTTAAAGTCACGATCTGGTTTAATGAAAGCGCCATTATCGTAGACCCCCCATTTATACCTCATGGACCCCAAAATTATTTTTTAGCTGGAGTGGACCTCTTGCATGTCATCATAGATCCCTGAGGGTCTATATAGACCACTTTGGGAACCATTGGTGTATACTGTTATTAATTATTAGTAGCTGTGGACGTAAATAAATCAGTTACTTAATTTCTTAACTTTCCCGCCACCATTAATTTTCCCAAACGTTACACTTTCCCATTGAACATCGCCGGCGTCTTTTTTTCAAATGCTGTTTCTAATTATCCAATTGCTTACAATACCTTCTGGGACTGAGCTTTCTTTTATGTTCAAAATGAAAATTCGAATTTCCCATCTTATACACAACATTCTCTTACTCATGTTCAATTTCGGTTTATAGGTGAAAGAGGCAAGTTTTCGGAGTTCCCGATAAGCCATTTCCTTACTATACGTCTTTAATCCACGTAAGTAAGCCCACTTTTCATATCCAGTTACCATCCAGTCTAAGAAGTGTTATATCTTGTTCCGTGCAAGCAGAGATGTGCATATGATGACGCGATAACGCAAATTCTTCTCACTTAACTTACGTGGCATACATCTCTAAATTTTCTTACCAGTACTGATTTCCGAATATGATCCAAAAGTGTTTGCTTAGTTCAATCAAGCCGTTCCGCAATTTCCGATGTTATCAAAAAAAATTTTGTTTTAAGAGAGAGCAGCCAATCAGAAAGGTCGAAATCACCCACTTGAAATTTATCGAACCATCTTCTGCATGTTCTCATTCCCAACATTTTAAATAAATTTCTACACGCATCTGTTGTATTTCTTCCTTGATGGAATTCGTAGTGTTACGAATTTTGTGTAATGAATTTTTCAAATAGTGTAAATAATTTATATCTGGATGTGTATTACGTTTATATTATTCTATGTTGTATTTATTTTATGTTAAAATTATGATACTCGCACACACACAAGCAATGTCGTTCCTTACATTACAATGGTGATTCATTGGTAACTTGGCGAAATGTTGGCAATAGATCCAATTTGGCATCATTTTTGGTGACCATGCTTGCGACCATTTTTGGCGAGTTTTAGAACCTATGGGTTCTTCTGGAAATTAGTGGAGGAATCTACTAATATCACGATCTGTGACGCAAGTGAATTTTTCTTGTGAGGCCTTAAAATAGAGAATAGCTCGCCGAAACCTAGTTAGTCTCGTTTTGACTAATAAAGAGTTGTCTTGATTTGACCGTGAAGTGTCGACCAACAATTAGTTAGTACTACGGCTGTTGTGTAGGATAAGCGAGTGCTTGTGAATAACCTTTTACATACTTGTATTTTAAACACTTTTAGTAGTGTCTGAGTGCAGTAGAAGGTGTGAAGGCCTTCTGAGATTTACTCAGCGAATTTGAGTACTGTATCCTGTATTTCAAAGATTGTTTTTCGAAACAAAATTTCCATCGCGCTCCTGAGGAACAGTCTTGCTCTTTGCGACTGATTGCATAAAATCCCCGTTCTTCGTAGCTGTATCCAGCGTACAATATACAATGGTTTAAGCGAACTTTATCAGTAGCTATATGGATACAGGATCGTGTTTTAATACTAACAGGAATCATTTTATTCTCAGTTCATTTGCTCGGTCAGTGTATATACATTCAGTGATAAAACGAGCTAAATATGCGTCAAATGAATATGATAGTACTTGATGAAACTGGTTGTAACCGAAACGGACCGAATATTTCGGTACACCTAATTATCCAGCACAATGTTTGTCAGTGATCAAGGAATTATCTGATGCAAGAAATTGGAAGAGAAAAAGAAAATGCTTTCTAAACCGCAAAATTAATTAAAAAATGGTCTGAAATCTTTTTTTCCTCATCTAACAAAAACACTTGCCAAGTTTTGATGTAACGAAGTATGAAAGACACTGTATGAATTATCCGTCTATACAAGTCACATACAACATAAGCGAAAAAATTAGCGGTGAAATGTTGGGAAAATATCATATTTTTAAGATATATTAAAAACAAACTCATAAACTACGACTTCTGTTAAATTATTCATGTAAAACATATTAAAACTGTGTGTTTATATAAACTTATACAAACGTATATATAAGACTTTATACATTTAATGTGATACTTCCGCTATACTTATAACTAATTTTGCCATTACTTAAACTTGCTTATCATAAGAACTACATACCAAATACAATTTTCTGATTTTAAAAATTGAGTATAATTCAGAAGTATAAAAATAAGCACACGCAAACATTTACTAAATTATAACTGAATTAACACTGGCACAGTAGCTGATAAGAAATTATTTTTTTTCAGAAGGTTATCATTTTGTAGGTAAACAGCCTTATAAAAATAAATCAATTTAATATTTATAAGGGGAATGAGTAGGAAAAAAAGCGTTTCCCCTAAATTTAAGTTAAATAATATTTATAAAGAGTTTTTATCATTTTATTGCTACTTCACTTAAAATATTTATCTACGATTTTCTTTTCCACTGAAATTCGAAAAGTAAAAGAATAAAATGTAGAATGGCATTTAACTGAGGCTACTTCCAAGTATAAAAAACTATTTTGTTTTTAGTACTCTTAAAGGCAATTGCAACCCCTTTCCCAAAGAAAATATTCAGCATCTTTTAATACACTGAAATGCCACTGAATAAGGGATAGCAAGGGCTCTGCAAATTGTGAAGTGCTGTGCTTCATTTATGCGCAAGTGAGGGCAGTATGGTAACTGCATATATTGTACGTACTGTGATTATTCTGAATTAGTTGTTGGAATTGCCAGTGTGTGTAAAATACCTTATTTAGACGCCTTCGATCGCGGACAAGTGGCCGCGGTAGCCGAGTGGTATGGGTATTGGATTGTGGCTTGCCTTGTCACGAGTTCGAACCCAGTACCACTAAAGACCCGCCGTGTAGGGCAGCGATGCACGTTAAATCTGTCGAGAGCTGAAACGTCCTCCCGTTGGTGTGGTGTGGTAGTTAGGAGAGGGGGTGCCAGCTCAGGTGTCGTCCACGTCACTTGACCATGGTTCAAAATTACGTGGTCCGTCGCCAAAAGCCCTCGTGCAGCTGAACAGTGCGACGTTAAAATTCAATCAATCAATCAATCGATCGCGGACAAATCGTAGGTGCACGATGCATGGGTCATTCAATTTCCGAAATCGTCAAACAGCTAAGATTTTCAAGGTCGACAGTGTCAAGAGTATGTATACCAAGAATACATGGACGGCGGACAAAAACCCAGCGTACTTTTTTAAAAAATCGCTGAATATCAATCAATATATTTTGAAACAAAACTATTACTTCCGTTTGTAACGAACTCAAGACAAATTCTAGAACTCTAGGTGGCAACGAGATTGATTCTACGGACTGCGCCTGCACGAGTGCCATACCAAAGGGCATTCTGTGACTGTATCTCGAAGAGTGTTGGTGAACTCCACCAGCGAGCTAAGTGTGAAGGTTTTGTATCTGTCGAAGGCAAATGTGTTAGAGGCCATCCTGTCCCTCCCCTTTTATTTTATTTATTTATTTATTTTATTTATTTATTTATTTATTTATTTAATAATTTATTTTATTTTGTTTTATTTTAGTTTAGTTTAGTTTATTTATTTATATTTTTTATTTATTTGCTTTTTTCTAAAAGTGTCAACAACACGGGAGATTATTTACCCAAAACGTGTTCATAATGTATGTAAATTTTTGTGTGTGAGTGTGAATAGTCTTATGTGTTTGTGAGACAATAAACCATTAAAGCATCATTGGAGCTTCACTAAAAAATCCAACGACACTACACGTTTGACGAAATAATAACTTGTCTTATTCACAATTTTGTCCATGTTTTTCTAACAAAATATTATGTATCTTACAAGGAGAGAGCACGACTAAGGAAAGTCATTTGGGATCGAGACTTGGTGTAATAGTAGTACTTCTTTAGGGTGTTCAACCCTCAATGTAATTCCGCCGAATGACCAGTCAATTCGGAGTAAAAACCCTTCGAAATCCATGCTTATCTTTTATACAATTAAATTTCAATTTCCTTCAACTATTTCGTAGCTTGGTTGATATATCGTCTGCATACTATGCGCAAGGTCTGGGTTTGGTTCATCGGTCAATTTTTTTTCATTTCATTTAATTATTTTTAAAATTAAATAAACTTATTTATGAAATGTTTATTAAATATTAAATGATATTTTATGTAATTATTTTGTATTTTATAAAGTAAAAACAATTAAATAAATTTATTATTTAAATTATTTAATATTAAAATTTAAATAATTATTGATTAAAATTATTTAAAATAATTATTACTTTAAATTATTTAAAATAATTAATAATTAAAATTAATTAATAAGAATTATTATTAATAAAAATTATTAAAATTATTAATTTATTATTAAAATTATTAATCTATCATTTAAATTATTGATTTATTTTTAAATTCTTAATCTATTATTGAAATAATTATTAATTTATTATTGAAATAATTGTTAATATTTTTTAAATTATTTAAAAATAAAATTTTTAAAATTATTTACATTTATTTAAAAGGGACTTACTAAATGTTTTATAAAACTATAAAATAATTAAATTAATAATATATAAAAAAGACATATTTTTATTACATTAATTATAAAATAATTAATTTAATAATAATATACTTTATAAATTATTTTATATTATATATAATATTTTATTTATAGTATATATTTATTTCATATTATAAAACTATTTGTAACTAATCTTTATGTATAATATTATTTAATATTTATTATATATTTTATTATAAATATTATTTATTAATAAAAAAATACATTTATATAAAATTTAATATAAATATTTATATAGTTACAGTATTTTTTTTTACTGTATAAAACACAAAATAATTACATAAGATATCATTTAATATTTAATAAACCTTCCATAAATAAGTTAATTTAATTTTAAACATAATTAAATGAAATGAAAAAATTGACCGATGAATCGAACCCAAGCCTCACGCATAGTATGCATATGATATATCAACCAAGCTACGAAATGGTTGGAGGAAATTGAAATGTAATTGTGTAAAAGCTAAGCATGAATTTCGAAGGTTTTTTTCTCCGAATTGACAGGCCATTCTGCGGAATTGCATTGAGGGTTGAACACCCTAAAGGAGTACTACAATTACACCAAGTCTCGATCCCAAATGAATATCCTTAGTCGTACCCTGTCCTTGTTAGTTTATATAGATTAAGAATTTTTTTTTAATATTATTAAAATACTACAACTACTTTTAATATTATACGCTAGCCGTTGCTGGTCCGTTTCGCTGGATATTTCTTACCGAAGACTATGTATTGATATCTAAGTCGTAGAATTAAGCTTTAGGTTGTATTTTAAAGCATTCTTATAGCCCTCACCTCCATATTTAAAATAGACTGAGCTTCAGTTTCTAAGATGCGGAATACCCCAGTAACCAGCCCTTCGAAATTTGTTGGTCTAATAGTTCAAAAACGGGATTTTTTTTTTATCTTTAACATTCCCGAACACCATAAAACTCGCTCTAAGAGGGTATCTACTCGACACAGAAATATGCTTTCCAAATTTCATGTATCTAGGTCTAATAAATCGAATACGGGATTTCTTTTATCGATAACACTCCAATAACATCCTGCCTCAAAACCTCTTCTTAGCGAACTCTACTCAACAAAAGAAACATGTTTTCCAATTTCAAAATCTTGAGTCTTAATAGTTTAAAAACAGCATATCTTATTTTTAACCTTCACTCCCTCCCTCGCAACCCCTCACAAAACTTGTTTCTTGCGGATCTCTATTCAATAAAAGAAACATATTTGCTAAACTTCAACTTTGTTGATTTAAATGTTCAAAAACGAGAATTTTTATCTATAGCAACTTCACAACCTCCCTTGGAGAGAAATCGACTTCTACAAAACCCGTTCTAACACAAATGCACTTAACGAAAGAAACATGCCTGCGTATTTTAAAATCTGATGGTCTAATAGCTCCGTAGATCTCGCGATGAGTGAGTGAGTCGCTTTTCTCTCAAATTTTTATCGATTAAAGAAATTTTTAAGACAAGTAAGATCATCTGACGTCACCATGAAAGACAAGGAAGCCCAAATTTTTTGGATACAGGCTGTTTTGACGTTTGATTTTAGACACCAGCCTTTTGGTTTCCAGTAAACAAGTTACACAACAAGACTAAAACCTATTTTCTTGCTTATTTCTGTTGTAGTAGAATTTTTAATCAATTCAAATCATATAGGAAAAATTCAGATCATGTAAGTCATATTGCAACATTGTTATAACACGAGTAGCCTAAAGGTTTAAAAAAAATACATTTTAATGCTATTTTAAATGGACCTGACGTAGCTGTCCACAATCTGTGAATCGATGATCATCTTACAATGTAAATCCATATGTGTTTCTGAATTATATTCTTTTTATTACAAAGTAAAACCACTCTTATTACTTTGAAATCTTTTCATGTGTATTTAAATATTTTCATCCTTTATATTAATTTTTACAAAGCATATTCTATATTCAGTTTTCATACCATTAAATTTACATTAGGGGGCTTTCGTTTCCCATTGGTATCCTTATTGAATTTCGAATTCCACTCCTCAAAAGCATTAATCATTTTGACCATGAATATCACATAAGTAAATGGAATTTTTACTACCCTGCATTCTGCAGAATTATGCATATAGTATATGGATTTCTTTTCATTCTGAAGTTTATTTCTCTGTCTGTTGAAATCGAAGGAATGACGTAATCATTTCGCGTGAAGTTATTTATCTCGATATATTTCAACTCTCAATTCATTAAAAACGAAAAGTAATCATCATTTCGAAAGTTTATTAATTTTCTTTTATGATGATGATCATTTGAAAATGTGCCTGACTCACTGTTGCAATCCATTGTAGTCAATATTCTTTTACTTCTTATTTTTGTTAGGGAAAAAAAGAACATTTCTTCGAAATTATGTTTTAATTTTACATTTAAAGTAATAAAATAAGTATTTTTGTGTTTCAGATAGTATATCAGACCTCTATTATAGGACATTGAAAAAGAAATACTGGAAAGAAATGGCCGTAAAAAGAAGAAACTCGGCATACACACAAAAAAAAAACAATCAGTTATGTTTTTTGAAATTGTTGGTGGTGAACACCGAAATTAACTTTCGCGCCTCTCACAAGATGGCGCCTTCAATGAAACTACGTCCTCAATGACATATTCAACACCTCTCTCTCCCCGCAGACAAGTATAGTAGCCACGCTTCCCGCTTCTATCCCCCAGCTTTCGGATGGAATGATAGTTCAATGAATTGAGCAGTATCCATCCAAATTTAATAAATGGACTCATAATTGCGTAAAAGAACACATCAACTACTATAAAATGATACAGAAAGAGAACAACGTCAGCTTTTAGGCCAGCGGCATTCAACATTTTTTTCCGCCGGCGCACATACATATGATAACTATTTCACGCGGACCGCAATATGAGGATTATTGGGGGACACTATAAGACCAAGGACTTTTAAAAAGGGGAATACTGATCAAAGTATTAATTATTTTGTGTTTTATTTTAAAACTATATTAAGATCCATCAGATTCAACTCACAAAAAATAGGTTTTGTGCATTTTTTACCTTGTTATTTGGTAATTTCGATTTCCTTTCATCAATTATCCCAAGTCTCCCCCACTCTCCAAATATTTCGTTGCTGTTGCAAAGATTTCTTTAAGAAAAAGCTAATTTATCTCGCCTTGAAAAAGATTCTAAAAAAAATAAAGGAACAAGTGAAATATTTGTGTGTGTGTGCTTAGTGATAAAATCTCTCGAAAAGTACATTTTATTCCTTTTTTGCGGATGAATGATTGATAAATAATAAGGGAAAGCATAGATGATATAATGTATTAGATTGCTCATATTGTACTAGTTATACAGAAAAAGGGAAAAAAGAATATGTTGCAAAAATAGGTTATATTTAAATAGCCGTTGTGTTACTTCATAAGACGACCAAAAATAAATTATAATCACAATTTTTTTGTTGCAATTAACTTAATCTTACTATTGACATTTAAGCTTTTAAATTGCTCTATTTATCTTAACCCTTTATTACCGACGGTACTTATAAGTACCACTCACTTTAAAATTACATAGAATAACCACTTTTACGAATACTCTGACGATATTTAGCAGGAATATTCTTTAAAATCTACTCTTCCAAGATTATAACAGCACGGGTTCTATAATCAGTATTTTAGTGGGAAGGTGAATAGTTTTATAGTAGAAATTGTGTTTTCAGCTGACGGTGTTTTCAGCGGATTGCGAAGATAGAGATTGTCTTTTTCGTTCCGAAAGAATAGTTAATGTCAAAAGGTAAGTGACTTACGTTTTTTGTATATTAATGAAGACCTCAGAAATCGATTTGACTACCTATTTTTAAGTAAACAATGTGTGTAATTAATTTTACAGTTGAAAATCTTTAATTAATTAATTATCTCTAACTAATTAATGTTTCCAAAGTTCAGTATTTTATTTATATATATTACTTAATTTTCAATGTAGTAATTCAACAAAAAAGATTGCATGAAAAAAACTGTAGTAAATCATAATGTGGTAGATAAAGGGTTAAATTGAGAATTTCTTACCCCTCCTTGTGGTTATTCTGGGATATCATTTATTTGGAAAAAGTTATTTCAGATCTCACTTCGTCTTGTGTTTGCCTGTCTTTCTAAGAACTCTGGAACTTAGTATGTTATTCAAATGGAAGCTAGAACTCATAATCTCATAAATGTTTCATGAAACATCTCACACTCTCCTCTCTCTCACGATAGGTTTCCAAACGATTCAAAAAGTTTTATCTCCCTTCAGCTGCATACATTAGAGCTGTCTAATGTTTGAAAAGAGAAACCGAAAATGGAACACTCTTACCGGTAGAAGAATACTCAAACATTAATATAGTATTCTGACATCGCTATCCTATCGAGAACCACACCGTATTTTATTGTACTGTTCTTTTGGGTTTGAATCAATGCATTTATTTCTGTAGAGAATGCGTTCTGTATTTCGTTTTCTATACCGTGAAGATATAAATGGGTTTTTTGCCTTTACGTGTTGAAATTCAAAAGTGTATTTACAGCATATGCAGCTCTACAATGTATTTATAGAATACATCTACACAGATGAGGTACAATAAACACGCGGTTATGCATGTTATAAAGTCACATCCTTAAAAAAAAGGAATATTTTTAGTCTAAAAATATGTTTAACGTTTGGCTTAACCCTTTAAAGGGCACAAAGCTAAAATACACTTTTCTGTGATTAAGTATTTAATAAATGTAATGTTCTCATCCCCTATAAACATTATTTAGTCACAAAAAAATATCTGGTCAAGGGTTTTTTTTTCTTGGGTGATGGCTAGACATTATAGCCACTGCCTACTTAGGACATTTAACTTACTTTTCAGGATGGAAATAATGAATCATATTACAATAAACTTTTTATGAAAAATTGACATTTATGTAATAGCTATTTGAATAACAATTAAACATAAAGTATAAGTGTAATTAAATAACAATAGAATACTTGTACAACATAGAATATATACTTACTAAGAATATATATATAATACTTAGAATATACACTGAAATTGGTATATATGCACATTTTATATTTTATCTAATTTTAGTATAAAAGGTTAAAAATAAAGTAATATTTTTGAGGATTTAAATTAGTTATTTCACAAATTTGATGAACTATTTACTTCGGAACTTTATAATATTCAAACGTTTTTTCCTAGTAGAAAAGCTGTAATGAAAGATTTTCGAACCCGAAAATCTTGTACCACATATTGTGAACAAAGTTTGCTTATATTTCCCACCCCCAACATTCTCACGGGATTCTATATAAATGCTCTCTCTCTCGAGTATAGGAAAAGGGAAAATTTCTAGGTCATTTTTCTGTTCTATGTGGGCAGTGGATAGAACCTCTAGCCACATATAAAAGCTTTCCAAAAACCTAAATAAAACCTTTTTTTAATTGAAAATTTGCTTAATTCATTCAGATGAGAGAAAAGTATACTTTAAAACACGTCGAAATTTTTTTCAAGGATCAGAAATTTTATTTATAGTAATCAAAATATAATTTGTACATTTACACCGAGAAACACTGTTTTTAACTACCCATCAGGGGACATGAAATGCAAAAAAAAGGTATCGTCCTGCCATCTGTATTTACTTTAATGCGTTTTAGCTTCAATTAATTCATGTGGATGAACTAAATATCCATCACCCGCTTGGAGAAAAAAAATTTTACTATGTGACTAGACGTATTAGCCACTGCCCGCTAAAGAGTTAAGCATTTTGATGTGTAGCTTGATCTGGGTTTTAATTAATTTTGCACTCTGAAGCATTATGAGGGCTATTGGTGAGGAACCTCATAATTTTGAAATATTTAAAATCACGAGGACGACACCAAAGCTTGTGCCCCATTCTCCAACTTTCCACGCTACAACAACGGGAGAACTTTGAACCACGAAAGATTTAACGGGACAACTTGATGAGTTTTCTATGGCACCAAGACTCAAGCTCAAGACCCATCGCATACTTGGGCAGGAGACCCTCATAACTTCCATAAAATCAACTAAAGCTGCGAGACCATTTAAAGTAGATCATATATCTTTATAGGCATGCATACTCTTTTAGAAAATAAAGTTTTGGTGAAGAACAATATTTTTATTACTTAAAAAGCACATTAAATTATTTTTTAATAAAAAGTAGTATTTATTATTATATAGTACAATAACCACTGAAATTACACATTGGCAAATATTAGGATTTTCATCAAACAAATAGATAAAGTATTTAAAATTGTGATGAAATTTTCAACCCGTTCAGGACCATGATCACATATATGTGATCATACGTTTCTCCCTCCACGGTATCATGTATGTGATTGAGCTTTCCCTGCTCGTAGACCCACACCGGTGTGATCAGTGTTAGGAACATTTCCACATTAATTTTTATGAGCACTAGATGGCAGCTAAAGACCGGGGTTTTTTTCGAACAATGCTCACAAATCTTTGTACTTCAATATGTGCTTTCCGTTCCGTTTATTTTAATTAGATCCGAGATATTTATGAATATAAACAACTGCACATGATTAGATTTTTCGAGAGAATCTGACATTTAAAGGTTCGTGATCTATTGCTCTATTGATATCTGTTTATATTTTGAATAAGTTGGCTTAGTTTTCTAATATTTTATATATTCGCATGCAAATGTATAGGATTTTTGTCAATTTTTTTTAGGAAGTGTATGTAATATTTTTTTATTAAATGAAAACATTTTCTTTAAAATCCGCAATTGTTTTTTAAATGCAGCGAAAATGTTTCTACTTTTTGTTCAGATATTATCAATGATAGTAAATTGTAAGTTTTAGCGTATTGGATTGCATTTAAAATTTTATGTGGATTTTTAAATGAAATTAGGCTTAGCAGAGAAATTCGTCCGGTCCCGTGTGTGTGTATCCTCTACGAACGTACGGGCCGGGGGAAACGCTTCTTTCTCCTTCCGCTGGTCCGGAAGGGAAAAAAAGCTAAATATAAATTTATTGATAACAGTCTAAAGAAATTATAAGTACTCTAATAAGTACTAATTATAAGTACTTACTTCATTATGAATAATAAATAATTTTGAATGATAATAACAAATTCATATTAAATTATTTTCTGTAAATCAAGTGTACTAAAAATTGATCTATATCGCAAAGTAACAAAAAGTAGCAGGAAAAAGAAGTGTTTCTAAGAGCTTATACAATAAAAATTATTTTCAAATAACAACCACAGCTTATATATATAATATTGCTTAGAACCTAAACAAAATATCCATTGTTCATTAATTTTTCTGATATTTGATTACATACCTAAATCTGTCTTGGCTACCTGAAACTATTTATAAAATGAAGAAAAAAATACCTAAAACACAGTCACATTTCTGAAGATGAGATTCCATAACTAAATAACACCAAAAAATAATTTACTTATGCGCGAAACTACTCTAAAATTGCCCATAAACCACTAATACTGAATAGCTAAGTCTATAAGACGTAAGAGCAATTCACTCTTGTAAAAAACAAGATTTGTTATGGAGCATTTAAATACTGTCAAATAGTACTTTAGTTAGCATTCAAACAAAGTAATATATGAGGGAAAATTGAGAAATTCTTTGTATTTTTTTGAATTTTTGGCAGCTTTTGTCACGAGTTCATGGATATGAGCACACAGCTACAGCGGCCACTTTGATATATGGCCAAAATATACAGCCAAGAAGCATGTATTTTACCCTAATGAAATGCCTTTGTATACCAAAAATATAAGACAAGCAGCAACAGAATCAACAAATCGGAATATTACAATATTAAAGGTAAAAGTAGACATGATTTGCATTGCTTGTTTAATATTACAATTGTTGATTACATTATTTTAGTCATTGTATTTGCCCCTTAATACTGTAATAATATGTACCTCTTTTAACACGGTTATGAGAGTAGTTTTTATCTTCCTTTCAGAGAAAGTTTCCTTGCAAGAAAAAAACTGAGTGATATCGAACAAAAACAGTGAAAACTATATCTGAACAAAAAAAGGGTCTCTTTTTCAGTTCACTCACTAATAAATAATTTGTTAATCACAACACACATATATAAATGATAAGAAATTTATTAGTATATTTTAATTTCTTCCGAAATATTAGTTTTCAATAATGCACAAGATGTTGTAATTCTTTGAAGGATGCAACCTGTTCTCTTCAAAAGAACAACCTGTTCTTTTGAACTGATTCCTTTAAAACAGTGGTCTCCACCCCACCCCACCCCAGACTGCTGACTGGTACTGGTCCGTAGAACAAATGGTTCCGGGCCACCCAAGGAACATCAAATTACTTCTATCCTATTTACTATGGTGTATTTTTCTCGTATTTGTGGGACTTTCCACGGAAATCACTTTACATTCAATAATAAATCACCCTTTATTTTCCTTTCTTCCTTTGGTGTAGTTGTATTTTATTTGGAAGGCACATTAAAATACAATTAAATTTAAATTCTTAGGTTAAAACAATCTAAAATGTAAACAATCAATATTCCCCTTTTCAGTGGCCCGTGGTAAAATTATCAAACGTTGAACGGGCCTCACGATTAAAAGGTTGGGTAGCAATGCTTTAAAAGAGCGGAAGCACACCCAAAAAAATCCGTACTCTACTAGAAACTGCTCTTTGTTGTACCTAACCGATTCCTGTCATTGCGAAGGGCAGATAACTAGGGCAGACAAGTTTTCAACTTTTTTTAATCTGCTCAGATTTTTTTTTCCGCGCTGCGGAGAACAGAAGACACGACATACAAATCTTCACTTCTTTTGCTGTTCCAAACTGATTTTTTTGCTAAGATTATGAGGTGAAAAAGATCAAAATATACTTTTTGTTCATTTTTTTGCTCCGAACCAAATTTTGACGAACTGTTGTTTATTGATATATATTTATGCCCCAACCTCTTTTATTTTAAATACACTATTTATTATTTTTAAATATATAGTTATTTTAAAACTAGAACCACTCTAAAATTTTGGGACTTATTTTTTATTTGTGATTATGTAAACATATGTCGCAGAAAAGCAATAATATTTCAAACGTAGAATACTATAAGCAGCAGTAACCATCAACGTTTCTCTAAAAAAACTGAGAAAATTGCCACAGAAATTAATTATTTTTTCATTCATTAAATGTAAATTGGGAAATTTTGAATTAATAATTTTAAAGACAATGAAATTCATGTCAATTTTTTCAATAATTGTTCAAA
Organism: Trichonephila clavipes; assembly: GCA_019973935.1. Taxonomy (NCBI): domain Eukaryota; kingdom Metazoa; phylum Arthropoda; class Arachnida; order Araneae; family Nephilidae; genus Trichonephila; species Trichonephila clavipes. The sequence goes on from BMAU01017904.1 coordinate 148,015, forward strand.
ACTACTTTTCTTTAATGCGATATTAATGAGAGCTTTTTCAGTGGCACTCTTTGAATTGAGCAATTTATATGAATTAAATCATTATAGAGCTTCTAACATATTCCCAAGTATGTTGAAATTTTTAATTAAAAAAATTGAGTCCGTTTCATAATCGATTTCTGCATCTAATGGAAATCTCTCTCAAACCGGGATTTTCTTTTTAATTTTATTTCCAATTTACAATCTTATTTGTTTTCTTATATTTTCATTAGTATAAATTATTTCTAATATTTTGAAATTTAATTATGTATTAAGAAAGCAAGCATATTAATGTGCAAATATTTAGTACTTATACTTTTATTTTCCCAAAAATAATTTTTTGAATGTCGAGAGGAGTTTTAAGGTGTATTCTATATGCTTAATTAAAGGAAAAGTTACGTTGATTTGCTGTGTAGGGGGAGTTATGATCCATGTTAAACTCAAAGACTCTAGGCTAATAAATTATCAATTAGTGGCAGCCGGTTTATTTTAGGTTGAGAGAAAAGAAATCCGGGTTTTTTTTTCACATGAATTTAAAGACTTTATTTAAAATGTTTTCGAGTATCAATTTTGATAAAATATGCTCCGCTTTGTTCTATAATTTGTTGTTGTTTTAAAGGTAACTTCACTATGCCTATCTCTTAGAAGATTTGGTCCCAATTGGCGAAAAACTCTAGTAATCAATTTTCACAATCTTCCCTTGATGCTAATTTCTTATCACTAGGAAAGTTTTGCAATGCAAGAAAATTTGATAGTCGTTTGATGACAGGTCCAGACTATATGGTGGATGAATCAAAACTTTCCATCCAAGCTTCGGGAGTTTCTGGCCAGTCACGATAGATGTGCGTGCTCTGTGGTTGTCCTGACGAAACACAACACCTCTTCTGTTGACTAATTCTGGCCGTTTCTGGTCAACCGCTAGCTTCAAACGGTACACTTGTTGACAGTAGATATCCAAATTTGGTGTTTGGCCATATGGAAGCCACTCATAATAAATTATTCCTTTCCAGTCCCCCTAAATGTACTGTACAACCTTCCTGGTTTGGCTACCGTTTGAGTTTCTTCACCGTACTTTGACCACAATCGTTTTCACTCAATGTTGTCAAAATTGACCCATTTCTCACCCCCAGTCACCATTCGCTTAAGAAAGGGGTCGATTTCATTCCATTTGGCAAAGGTTTCACAAACGGAAATTCGATCCATCATGTTTTTGTGTCAATTGGTGTGTCACTCAAGCATCAAGCTTCGTTTTGAATCCAGCTTTGTTTATAAATGGTTTTAAACTATTTAATGGTCGATCTTCAACTCCTACTACTAATATATAAGTCAATTTCGAGCATTTCTGTAATTCTAAAGACATTTTTGACAACGATCATATCTGAACGGAATCAAAATTGCACCTAATTGGCTGTTACAGTCTCGGGATCAAAAACACCACTCATAATTTCAGTCACCTGGCTTGCACTTTCACCTTTATCAAAGAAAAACTGTAAAATCTACCTAATGTTCTCTTTGCTGACTTCGATTTTTAAACAACCTCACTACTCAAAAAAGACTAAACGAAAAACAGTACAAAAATTTCTTAAGGGCGAAATTCCAACTTTCCATAGAGCCTAAATCTAATATTGTTTGATTGAAATTTCACGGGATATCGATCACTACAACCATCTACTGAAGAAATAATGAATTTCTTTTTCTGCAAACTAAAATAAATACACCGGTGTCCAATTAAACTAGAAGCATCTAACAATATTATTCTAAAAAATTATGTTTATATAGTGTAGTTTATTGCGCGATTATCAACAGCTGTAACAAAAAAAGAGGGTGCAATTGCACAAAATGGTAACAATCACTAAGCATCGAAAGCTCTATCCATCTCAATTATATCAAATAGTATAATTATCTATCTCGCTCTTTCACTCAGTTTTTTTATTGGCCTCCACACGGGTTCTCATTGTACTATCTCTTCGAATCTTTGAGTGCCCACTGGTATTGTTTTGGTGTTTGGTTTTAAGATTGTAGATGTCTTGCAAGTAAAATAATTTGCACTATATGTTATGGATGGGAAAAAAGCGAGTGTTGTACCATTTTGGAGTCTGTCTAAATAGGTCATCTTTTGAAATAACTTGCTTAGGGCAGCATGTTATGTTTTTCTTTTTATGAAGATTCAAAGTTATATGACATCTTTTTCTCAACCTCCGACTCAAACTACGTTAATTTTAACAAGACCAGTAAAGTTTTTGCTCCATTTGTGATTGACTGATAGCCTGGCTATGTAAGATGACGTTAGTGAAAAAGTCATGGCAAAATTTGGACATTTTTGGTCATGGTACCTAATGATGTGATGGAAGGTTCACTTTTTCCCCTTTTCTCAAAATATACTAGTCATCACTTAATTAAGTGATATGGAATTTTTTTTATTTTTCCCTTTCACGCAGTGTGTGCTTGACGTTGCATTTCGGGACACTATGTATGTAATAATTCTGTAGTGTTAAAATTATTTGATATTTGGGGCTCTTTAATTTAAGGAACAACCAAGCAAAAAAAAACATTTAAATTGAAAAACGGTGTGTGTTTTTTTCAAGAAAAAGGAGCTTAAACGGATAAAAATGATTCATCTAAAAATCAAACTCTCATTCCTAAGTACACAGTATGAAACAGCAGAATCTGTGTCTAAGAAAGGCAGCAAACCTTAAATTATACGTTAAGATATCCGACTATGTTCGGAACCGTGATTTTAAAAAAGCGCATAAATGGATAATTTCCATGATATTTAGTGTCACTCAGATTAGAATACATGCATAAAATTGTTTTAATGACATTTTGACAAAAAAAATTTATTTAAATATAATATTTTGGCAAAAAATTAACTTATAATAATCTTTTTTCCAAATGTCCTCCTTTTGTGACAAATAGTTCTATTATAATAATATTTTGCCTGTATATGGCTCAAACCTCTCTATAGAGGTTCAACTAGAATTTTTGAAAAATTCACATTATTTTCAGAGTTACAACGAATTGAAATAATTATTGGCGTTTTTCTTAAAGTTCTCCCCTCTGGTGTCGTAAAATATGAATAAACCCACTTCTAAGTTATATATTTCAAAATTTCTAGTTGAGCCTCTGAACTGAGGTCTGAGCTATATATTCTATAGGCAAAATATTATTCTAATAGAAGCATTTTTCACAAAAGGAGAACATTTGGAAAAAAGATTATTCTAAGTTAATGTTTTGTCAAAATGTTGTATTTAAATAAATTTTTTTTTGTCAAAATGTCCTTAAAACAATTTTATGCATGTATTCTAATCTGAGGGACACTAAATATCACGGAAATTATCCATTTATGTGCTTTTTTAAAATCACGGTTCGGAATGTAGTCGGACACCTTAAAGTTACCGCCTTTTGAAATCTAATCTGTGTATAAATCAAAACCTCGTGCGGTTTGATCCATTCCTCCTGCATTCGCAAGTCAGTTTGCAAAGCACTCTAAAAAAAAAAATATCTCACTTCGTTTAAAATTCCTAACTGCTTTTTCAAAGCTCGGAACAAGAACATTGAAAGGTAGAATTTTTGTAAAAGGAAAAAAAATGAAACGTTTTGTTTTTTTTTTCATTACACATTCAACAACTTCTTTCCAAACTATTAACTTGAAATAGTGTTCCCCAAATAGATACATTTATCGCTTTATGTCCTACAGAACATTATTTTATAAGGACTTTGCTATAGCTTGTCTAAAGGATTACCATAAGCAACATACTTTAAGCATAAAAACATATTGCACTATAATTCACAACCCCAAATCAAGATGTTAATGCTTAAAAAATAAATTTCAATGCATTTTTTAAAGTTAGAAAATTTATTGTATTTGCTCTTTTCTGTTACAGAACTTCCTTCCTTCCTCGGGCTCGACAGCCCAGGGTTGGCCTTGGCCTTATCAAAAATCCTTTTTCAGCCCAGCCCTCTTCTTGCTAGAGTTCTCCAGTTTTTAGTTCTAACAATTAGGAGCTCATTTTCTAGGCCATCAATCCATGTTAGATTTGGCCTGCCTTTTTCCGTGTGCCAACTGGTTTGACAATGTAAACATTTTAGTGGCGCGGTCTTCGTCCATTTTGATAGCGTGTCCTGCTCATTTAATTGTTTTTGTTTTGATGAAGTTAACGATGTCAGATTCTTTATATGAATGATAGAACTCGAAATTTGATCATAGCCACGTTCCATTCTCCCGAATTCCTCCAAAATAGCTCTTAAAATCTTCCTTTCGTAGATACTTATGCTTTCATCTGTTCGAGACATGGACCAAGTTTCGCATGCATAAGTTAATACTGTTCTTGAAAGACTTTTACACGATAGAACCTTTGTTTTTCTCTTGATTACATTGGATTCCATATATTTTCGTATTCCATTAAGAGGACTTAGTACCCCAAAAATGACCGACCTATCGTTTTTTTTAACTTTTATTTAATCATATTTTTTGCATTATTATCTTTCGATTGATATATCACTTGTGCAAATCGGAAAGTTAGAAATTGAATAAAACTTCATTTTAAAACAAATTAGGCAATTCGGCCACGCCCCCTTTTTAGAAAAAAAGCTAAAAAAAGGCGTTATGATAAAAAAATCTATTTTATAAAGAGAAATAATAATTATAAAAAAGAATGTGTAATATATAAAGCAGAACAGTGGCGCAGACAGGAATTTTTCAAGGGGGTCCGTGGTTTGAAAGTTCACCATTCTTGTATCATGCTCATTTTGATTTTCGTCGATTTTCGGGAACAAAACACAGTAAAAAACTAATTATTGAATAAATAATTAGCATTAATTAATAAGATTAATCATTAATAACAAATACTTAATTAAATTTTACGTACTATATATTTAGAATTATAATCAATCGGAAAAAAATCAAAGGTTTTGGGGGGACTCCCAGGACTCCCCCTATATGTGCGTCACTGAAGCAGAATATTTCCGAGGCAATACAATAATGTAATTTAACTTCTTTGTGAAATATGTACATGTAAAATTTTTGAATTAAGGCATTTTATATTAATAATTTCATAATTTCAGTTCTTATATTCCTGATATGTTTTCCATACAAATGTAATACTTCAATATTATGTGAAGAAAAATACTAAACTTTCTGTCGTGACAGAAAAAAGAAATTTTTAACATTTTTCTTGAATTTTCTTGTGCAATTAACACCTTCTTAAAATTTATCATTTATAAAAATGTGTGGGTTGAAAAAATACTAAAATGCCATTATTTTAAAGAAAAATAAATAACTAATATCTTAAAGTGGTATTTTAAGTTTATTTAAGCTTATTATAATTTTTTTCAGAATTATGAACTTTACTGTGGTTTTTCTCAGTTTGTGTTTTTGAATCATTAGTGCATTCAAAATGCTACTCCTTCCACAACTATTTACCAATCACTTCCATTTGTTCCTGTGTGTTGCATATAAAGCATGTAACAATATTAGGATCCATTTTGGTGTAAACTGAATACTTTTTTATAAAAAAATTAAATTGTAAGAAATATTGGCTTTTTCATTGATTTTTAGCATGCACATCAACATTTTATTTTTTTCTCAAAACCGAATTACGTTATTGTAAAATCAATCTCTAAAGTTGTTTATAATATCTATAAGAATATTACAAAAAAATTTCAGGTAAAAAAATTAATAATTACAAAAGGAGTAGGATTTTAAAATTTTCCAAATTTTCTTCAAAAAGTTTAAATATTTAAAATTAAGTGAATAGTATGTGAAAAAATTTTTCATCTCGTATCATTTTCTTGAATAGAAACATTATATAAAATGCTAAACTATAATTTTTTAATACATAAGAAAGTAGTTCGAAGGGTACCAAGTCGCCTTAAGACATCTATCAGCCATTGTAATTGTCTTTTGGATTTAATTAGTTCAATCGTTCTTATGTTGTTAATTTCAGAACTCATATAAATGAAAAACTGTCAACAACTTCAAAATTATACTCTTCAATTTTAATTATATTACATAGTTAACTTAATTTAGAACACTTAATATATCTTGTACTTAACTGATAAGCTGTTTTTTATAAATAATAAGCATTTCTCTTCGCATTCTATGTCGACTTTTTTTATCTTAATTTTTAGTAACTTAATGTTGAACACTGATAACCGTTCAAAATTATTGTTGTTAACGTTAGAAACTCTTAGTATTCACAAAAAAAAAAGTATTAGCACTGTTGTTCAAGCTGTTAAATGCAAATTAAACTGCGTTTTTATTTATTATTTTTATCTCTTTTTTTATTTTTTATTCTACTACTAATTTATTCGTTTGAATGATCATGCCCTTTGCAATCGAATCTGTTACATGCGATGTGTTTCAAAATCATTCTCCCATTCACAGATTTTGAAATACAGTGAATCTTCAAATAAAAAATGAGATGGATGTACATATATAAATAATTAAAGCCGGATATTGGCAACGAAAACATGATTCGTACGTAGAATGGAAAATATTAAGAAGTGTCACATAGTTTATTTCCAGTATAACTTAATTTTATCAATTAATCTACAATATTGGCTTGGCTACATGCTTTGAATTTTGAAATAAATGAACTCAAATGAACAAATGTTCAGCATTTGAACTTTTTATTCAGTAGCAGTTAATATATATTGTTAGAATGGAATAAAAATTATCTTCGCAACAAAGCGCTCCCAACTGAAGGTGAATTTAGACGCAGCGGAGTTCACGGCGAGGGCAACAACCTTTATATTGCCCATGGGTGCCTACAAGAATGCAAATTCGGTCAAGCCAATCTGAATATTGATTGTATATTGTGATATACAGACTAGTTATGATTCGCTTTCCGCATAATGAACTTATTACATTTAAAATGGGTGAGCACCACCACCAAATTTGGTATATGAACTATGCATAAAGAATTTCAGCAGAAAAATTAGTTCAATACTGTCTTCCAAGGGTATTCTGCGTGGAAAAATCTCAACTTTAAGGTATCCGACTACGTTCGGAACCGTGATTTTGCAAGCGTATAAATGGATAATATTTATGATATTTAGTGTCACTTAGATTAGAAAATATACATAAAATTGTTTTAAGAATGGTATTACAATAAAAAATTATTTAAGTACAATATTTTGACAAAAAATGAACATAGAATGAACAATTTTCAAAATATTCTCCTTTTGGTAAAAATGCTTCTATTATAATAATATTTTGCCTGTATATAGCTCAGACCTCTGTACAGAGGCTCAACTAGAATTTTAGAAATATATAACTTAGAAGTGGGTTTATCCATGTTTTACGACAACAGAGTGGAGAAATTTTAAGAAAAAAACGCCGATAATTATTTCAATTCGTTGTAACTCTGAAAAAAAAATTTTTTTAATCATAGTTGAGTCCATGTACAGAGGTCTGAGCTATACACAGGCAAAAATATTATTATAATAGAAGCATTTTTCCCAAAAGGAGAACATTTTGAAAAAAGGTTGTTATAAGTTAATTTTTTGCCAAAATATTGTATTTAAATAATTATTTTTGTCAAAATGTGTCCTTAAAACAATTTTATACATGTAATCTAATCTAAGTGACACTAATTATCATAAATATTATCCACTTATACACTTTTGAAAAATCACGGTTCCGAACGTAGTCGGATACCTTAACAAAATAAATGACCTACATGGAATGCATAAGCTATTCGAACAGTTCAGAAGAAGGATTAAAAGCATAAGAATGTTAAGCCGATTTATGTATAAGATGGTTACGAGTTCTGAAAAGAAAAAAAGTCCCAGGGAAAATGTGCGATTTCTGAATATGGGGGCATTAAAAGAGGGTTTGGTCCAACATAGAAGTGTTGCAACGTTGGCTAACGTAAAAGACTATATTACATTTCATGTGGAAAACATTATACGAGACCAATTACGACCTACAGTTAAGCTCATTGTCCGTCCCTCGCAGATGAAAAAGATGGTGGCCACATTCAGTAACTTTCTTTATATCCTTAACATTAACAACTACCCCTCTTGTGACATTTGACCATAATCTGCACCTGCTCAGATTTTCCCCATTCAGTACAGGTTGTGCCGACTATATATTCCCTATATTTATACAGGGTGGTCCCTCATGGTACAAACTCTAAGGGTAGATAAAGAACATTGTAACAATCATTTATTTTACAGGAATGTATGAGCGAAAGTGACGTGGTGAGCTGCAAACTGTTGAAATAAAACAAAAGAGAAATATAGTTATCGGTTGGTTACGATGAAGGTAGGCGGCTGTAGATATCTTGCCACCATTCAGCATAATGTATCTCAGTAGAGAAAAGTGCTATTCGCAATCAATGGGGCTGACATATACAATGAGAGACTTTACACCTGCCGAAAAGCATACATGCATTACATGTGCAACCTTGGATATGGCAACGGAAGTGTTGCGCTACGAATGTATCACGCGCAATTTCCTGATCAAAGAATGCCGGATCACAGAACTTTTCAGCGGTTACATCGTCAACTTCCAGAAACACGTTCACTCCACGTCACATAGCATAATGCTGGTTGTCGAAGAGTAGTACACAGCCCAAGCCTGGAAGAAAGCATCTTGAATGATGTGGCTGATAGACCAATGTAAAAGTACAATAGTTGTTGCTCATCAGTTAAGTGTGAGTCATCAAACAGTTAATAGTGTTAAGCGAAAATCGCTTACACCTCTTCCATTTTCAGCGAGTACAAGCTTTAAACCCGGCAGACTATCTTCTACAAATGCCATTGGATGGTACAGCAATGTGAGCTGCAGCTGGACATCATAGCTCATCTTCAGAACAGTTATGAATAGTTATTGCAAACATTTCACTTGCCAACGACGCTTTCAATAAACACTTTGCCTTTTCTTTCGTCTCCTATGTTTTGTGTTTATGCCTCACCGCGTCATTTGCATCTATACTACAATAAATGATTGTTACAATGTCCTGTACCTACTCTTAAAGTTTGTACCATGAAATAGGAATGTATAATGCAATTTGATGACATGATAATTAAAAAATAATCAGTAAATGTTTAAATTGTTTGCACATTCCTTGGATGGCCGAGGTATCCTAATGATTATGGACACGGATTTATGATTAGCATGTCATGAGTTGGAGTCTAAGTGCCACCGAAAACCCGTGGTGTTTGTGGCGGTTTCGACCAAAGGACCGATTTCCTGTTAGGAGCCAAATGATGTCTCAACGGTCACGTAGTTTCGCGTGGAAAGTATCCCAGACCGGACGATCCAACACTTATGCTCTAATGCTAATTCATCTTTAACCTCTCTTTATCCAGCCGACAGAGAAGTGCCCGACGCAGTTCCCACGCCAAGCTGTGGCTTCAAAGTCCAACACACGAGGGGTAACAAGGACAAATGACCGAATAGTAATCTAAAAAGAAGTGATCCTGCGTCACATGTGGCTTGGAAGAGCGTGACGTATTCCATCTTTAAAGAGACATCAAAACAGGAAACCTAGACTAGACTTTCTCTCAGCCTGGTTTCTAATTTGGCTTTTACTCTCTCTCTCTCTCTCTCTCTCTCTCTCTCTCTCTCTATCTATCTATCTACAGTAGCCTATCAAGGCTCTAGACAACGAGCTTCACAATGTCCTCCTAACGCAGCCTTCACATCAGTAATTCTGTCTTAAAAGCACCTCAACAATTGTGACAAATCTGTACGGAACTTTATCACTAACCTTCTGAGACGTCTTTTTTAGGGAAATTTAATTCCCCTACCTATTTCCAATCAACTCCAAAAAGAGGACAGGGATTCCTTATTATGCAGATTAGATAAAGTATTTAAGTCAAACGGAATAGTAAAGTGAGAGGCAGTAGGAGAAAGAGATTGAAGCAAGAAGATTTAATAGTGAAGTTAGAGATTTATTATTGAAGATTTCTAGGTGGATAAATTATTCTCAGGAAGAGCTGAGATTCAGTGTGGTAAATATTGATTTATAATTAAAGTCTCATTAAAGTTTTATATTAGGAGTGAGATTAAAGTTAAATGTTCAGTAAGAACATTATTGAATATAATTCTGGGATCTCTGCGTGATCTCGATATTCTAATTGTTAAATAATTGGATCATTAAATATTTAAGTTAATATAAAGGAAAGTCCCTTTTAAACCTCATAAAGCTATTTTGATTTATTTGTTATTAAAAGTCTTTGATTCTATTTGGGAAAGATAACCAAATAAAGAAAGTTATTTACAAAAATGGCTACTGGTTCTACTTTGACTCAAAATTATTCTCGTTCTCAAAGTGAGATCCAAGGGGATCTTCACACAGTGCAGTGCCTAAATAGGTTGGTGTATGTTAATCTATTGTGACTTAAAGTCCTTCCGTGGGCGTAGTGTGGAAGTTAGGATAGTGAGATGTCAGCTAAGGTATGATCTTCGCCACTGGATCGTGGTTCAAAATTACGAGGTCTCGGATAGCTTTATAGTGCAAAGTTGACTAAGACTCACTTGTTTTCCATGAAATCAAGAAGAGAAATACATAAAATGAAACGAAAATAGAAATGTTTAATGTAACTGGTCAAATTGATCCGATTTTTTTTATTTCCTTGTTTAATATTCAATCACTTTCTTAAAAAAATGTTTTTATAAATGGGAAATGCTTACCTTATTTTAACTCAATCTACACGTAAAACCATTCAGCGAAGAAACAAAGTAGAGCAAAATACGACACAAATGTACTTATGTATACTTAGAAAATCAAACCCATTTAAAACTTAATTGTTAACCTTAATCTAGACTCTGATTTCTCTACTTGCAAACCGCAATGAAACTGAAGTCATTCATAGTGAAAAGTTCCCCCGGCACCCTTTGAAACCATGAGAGCCCCTCCGCCCAAGAACTGGTCGCAATTAGAGGATAAAGAGGCCAACCGCTATACCTTCCCGCAACTCTAGAGAGGATAGAGAGATAAGACGGTTTGAAAACTTCGCTTACAACGGATACAATCTCCTCCCTCACAAACAACAGAATTTGAACTCTAACGAACTAAGAAATCGATTTAATAACTTCAATGTATATACTGTAATTAATAGCTGTGACGTATAAATCAAATATTTAAATTAATAAATATCCCGCTACCATTATTTATCTCCCATGTCACAACAGAAATATACATATTACTACAAATTAAATGACATATACATGCAGAGAATTTCTCAGAATTGTACAGAACAGAAAATGTTATTCAAAAAATACCCAGCAAAAACATTAAATTTTCATGCCGCCAGAACACTTCCTATAGGGTGAGTTGAAAATATATGTGTTTTGAGCACCTTTTCTCAAAATGGTTTTGAATCAATAATTTATGACGTCGCTATGAACGCATACATATGCAATTTCATGCCTTAAACGTTTTATCAAATGGTCCAAAAACTATATTCGCTTTTAAATTCTGATTTTCCTAAAAGAGAATCTGGTTCTTTTATTCCGGATATGTTGTTTTCGAGCCCGTTCTAAAATTCTACTCTGAGCAGAAAAGTTTTCAACATTTATGTAATGCATGATATCCATTTTGACCTTGAACGCGTTGCTGACCTTCGGGCTTTCCAGAATTAGTCTTAAGTTCAAAAATTCAAAGAGAGCGCATAGCCATTAAAATGGAAGAGTTTTGCTTGCATGGCAAATTAAAATAGCGCTTCGCTTTTACGCTTTGAATAACTTTGTTAACTAACATGTTCTTGAGAAAACTTTTGGCGCGACGTTCCTAACATTTAGTCAAGTTGAAAAAATAAGAAAACTTTAAGCTTAAAGACTTATAACTTGATTTTTCATTTGTTTAGATTTAGATACTTCAAAATTTCCCTGTAAGGTTTTAAATTTGTTGTGTTTCAAGAAAATAACTATAGTATTTTCCCTTTGTTACAATTATTATTAATATGAAATAAATACATTAATGGGAACCCTTTTTTTTATTTCAAATGTACGCATTTTAGCACAGATTTTTTTAATATTACCTTCTGTGTTCATGAGGCCGTGGTAGCCGTGTAGTCAAGGTAACGGACTCGTTAACGGCGTGTCATGAGTTCCAGCTTAGTACCGCTGAAGTACCACTGAAAGAGGGGCCGCTGCACGTTAACCCCTTAACTGGTTTACCCGTATATCGTACGGGCTACCGAAAGCTAGCCGCAACTACTTTGCTTGTATGGGTACTAATGTTTCCTTCTTTCTATCTTTGATTTGTACACATTATTCGTTTTAAGGTATCCGACTACTTGCAAAAACTTTTTTTTTAAGAAAATGGAGATAGGTGGATTTTTTTTGTAGTTTTTAGGTTTGTTTAGTACATTTTAAGAAAAATATGCTAAAATTAAGAAGAGAAAAATAAATTATTATTACTAAAATGGGAAATAATTGGTAAAAATTTAGAAAAAATAACATAAACGGAGTTCATTCTGTACAAAAAGATTATGAACTAATTTTCAACTTTTCAATTCTGATGTGTAGCTAAGTTATTCATTTTTTAAATGCTCTTCAGTATAAGAGATATTTTAATTTTTACCAAAACAAGAGCACTTTATCTTAGTTATTATATGAAATTGCTTTAAAAAACAGTGTTTACATTCACATAAGGGACTGTAAATTTTGTATTAAAACAATTAATGATAAATCTGAAGGATAAAACACTTTTACAAAAAATAACATACACAAAACATACAGAACATACACAAAAAATGTCAGCTAATTATTTTCAAAACTTTTTGAGAAATTGCTGTCCCGGTTTGAGCATTTTCAAAAAAAAACACACATTTCGAGTAAAACGCATTTTAAAGAGTATGATATCTTGCTTAAAGTAATGACATCTGCTTTCACTAAAACACGTGTAGTTTTTGTTCTAGTTAACGGAAAATAACAAACTTGGTATTTTTATAAGGCTTACAAGATGGCTAAAAAAATTTAAATCTGCAAAAAATTGTCAATTTTTTGCAAAATTCACAATTTTAGGGTAGTCGGATCTTAAAGATATGCAGCTTGTACATGGTACTGAAATACTTCTCATTCGGAATTTTCTTTGTGGTGAAGGCGGAAATTTTTCATTAGGCATGAATTTAGTTTCTTGAAAATTTTCAATAAAGAATAGGGATTGGCAAGGCACTGTGCTATTGGTTGCTTAAGAAAAAATGAAAATGGAAAAATAATCCAAAAAAGTTGATATTATTTCAGTCCACATTGCAATATAAAACTTAGTATTACATCATTCTTCAAATTTTGTATATATACACAATTTGACACACAAAATCCTCAACCGTTTGAAAAAGAGGTACGAATACGTACCCATATAAAATGTTTTTTTTAAATTTCAAAAAAGCAGAAATCCCAAAGCGTCTTAAGATATGTATGAAACTTTCTTCATAGCCTGCAGCAATATAAAAAATAAACATTTAGGGATTTTTGTGTTCCCCAATTATAAAATAAAAAATGTATGAAGTTTCAAAATTGAAAATTAAAGTAAAATTCTTCCATTTTTGCATTCTGTTAAATATTAAGCTTAGTTATTTGCAATAAAAAAATGTGATGTTTTTCGGAAGCGAAAAATTAACCGCTTAAGGGGTTAAAAATATCGGGGCTCAAACGCCCTCCCGTTGGTGTGGTGCGGAACTTAGAAGAGGGGAGTGTCAGCTCAAATATAGTCCTTGTCACTTGACCATGGTTCAAAATTACGAGGTACGTCGCCAAAAGTCATCAAGTAGCTGAATACTCTGCTGCTACGTTAATATTCACTCACTTCCTCTGCATTCATACACACTTCATTGGCTACAATCTAGTTAACAAGCAGGCTAACAGTTAACTAACAGCATTATAGCCTACATTACTAGAATTTCTCAATAACTAGTTCCATTATATAATACGACTTAATAGAATCTTACTAAAATTATGTTAACTTGTTCAAGAGTGGAAATTTTTAAAATTTCCGTCGAGGGAGGAGAAAAAAATCTCTAAAAGATGAATATTTTAGCTGTTAAATCTCATATGTGCTTGATGTTGATTTTTTAAAAAATAGGTGATGCATTCAAGAAACGCTTTCGAATGAAGATGAGATTTAGTTACACAAGATGTATTGAATATTAACATTATTTCACTCACATAAAGTTTTATTCATTATGTACAACATGTTTTACACAAAAATAATGAACTTTCCATTCTTATATATTTATTGAAATTCCTGGCAAAAATCCCATAGAGAGACTAATTTGTAATAAAAGGAACCTCATTTAAATTTGTTACCAGATATCAGGATACTATTCCATTAAAATGTCTTGAAATCACGCCAAATTTTGAAGTTACACAAATCATTCTTTAAAAATATATTTAAATGGTGTCTCTGAGAGTTTTAAATACTCTTCGGTAAAAAGAGTTAAGAGAATAAATTGAACCAAGTACTTAAGAGTCATTTACTGAACACCAAAAAAAGTTGCAATAGTTTAAAAAAAATTCGACATTAAAAGACTGTTAAAGACACTCCAAGGCAAAGAACTAAGTGAAGAATTCCAAAACGTTTTGATATAATTGAGTTTATTCAGTACTGATAGTTCCCGTAACCTAGATTTGATGAAGTAAATGTAAGTGTTTGTGAAAACCCTTTTACCACCAAACTCAAAAGATGGTAAACTCTTTTATCTTGTTACACAAAAGGTCTGGAAGCACTGTAGGGACTAGAGTTAAAAAAAATGCTAAAAATAACTTGCTTTTATTTCTTAACCAAAAAAATGAGGATATGCAAAGAGAAAAATGAAGCTTTAATTCAAAATATTATTTATTTCTAGAAGTATATTTTCCCACTCTAATACAATTCATTGAAATTTGAACTCGGTTTTGAGAAAGAAAAAAGGGTGAGGCTTAGACTTATAAAAAAACTCAATAAATCAAAAAAATTATTCTTTTAAAGTACTTCATTTATTATTTATTAAAATACTTTCCGTCATCATTGTCATCTTGCAAAAAAAAACTAAGGGAAAGATTTATAAAATTGTGGTGTAAGTGTGGTTTCTATCATCTCTTGCCCCTTTTTAATTTTTAAACTATGTTTAAAATAAAGTAATGTATAATTCATTTTGTATGTGCCATATTGCTGTTAATACGGGGAAATTTTCTTCATTCTCCATTTAAATAACATTTTATGTTATTCTTTAATCTTAAAATCTGGTTCTAAAAAAAGTCAGAGATTATAAATATATCTTTCGAAGAGTGGTTTATAAATAAAGAAAAAAAATAGAAATACATTTACGTATAAGATACTGTGATATTTTTAAGTTAAAAATTTGGCATTCCTTAGAGTATTGATTATATAAATTTACTTTTAGAGCAGAAACTTCAATCTGATTGAAAGTTTTATAGATAATTAAGAAAAAAAAGCAGATGCTTTTTTTAAAAAATAGTCTACTTTCAATTTTTTTTGATTGATGTCTGTCAATAATAGTTTTTTAGAGAACTTTTTTCTTTAATTTTGTCCCATTAATAATGAAAGTACGATAAAAAAAAACAAGATGATGAAGTCGACATCTGAGCTGACACCCCACTCACTCTAGGGGACTTAGATTCTCAGCATTTCAAAAAGTTCTACGAAAAACTTCGCAAAGACCTTTTTAGCCACCGATGGTCTATGTTGTTAAAAAATATATATTTCAAGAGTCTAAATTCATGACGATCACGTGATAAATATAATCACGCATTCTCGATTGAAATGAAAGCAAACTGACATTAGACTTGTATTTGAACATTTATTTTTCAATCTTTCACGAATCAGCTGTGAATTAATTCATTTTTACCAGTTCTAATATATCATCTCCACGCGTTTCACGGCATTTAATTCATTATTAGTCCTCTCAATATTCCAAATTGTTGTTGTGTACCTGGGAAAGCTCGCAAAAGAAAGCCCTTTGTTCCCCCTCTTAAAGGCGGAACTCATTTTTTTTTTTTACTTTATGTTCCTTTTCTTTCCAATTAGCTACTCTCTCTACCATTCTTCAACTGTATCCCGCCTTACGGAAGATCAGTGTGTTTTTTTTTATTACGTGCCTTTCGCATTTTAATATTTTTGATAGCGCACGAATCAATTTTTATATGCTTCCACTTATATATATATATATATATATATATATATATATATATATATATATATATATATATATATATTCTATTACTTATATTAATTATGATGAGAGAGTTAAGTTAAATTTTAAGTAGTTACCTCGTAATTTTGAGCCATGGACCGTGATAGACTTGTAAAGGGTGTTTTTTTTAGAGGTATAGAATTTTCAATTGCAATAAAACAACGATGTATTATTCGATTGACATGAATTTTTTTTATTCGAAAAATAATCTTGTGCCATTACATTTTAAATATGATTTCTGGCATAGGACTGCCACGGCTGGCTCGGATGTAGTCCAATCTGGACGTCCAATTTTCGATGACTTTTTCCAATATTTGTGGCCGTATCTCGGCAATAACACGGCAAATGTTGTCTTCCAAATGGTCAAGCGTTTGTGGCTTATCCGCATAGACCAATGACTTTACATAGCCACACAGAAAATAGTCTAGCGGTGTTAAATCACAAGATCTTGGAGGCCAATTCACAGGTCCAAAACGTGTAATTAGGTGGTCACCAAACGTGTCTTTCAATAAATCGATTGTGGCACGAGCTGTGTGACATGTTGCGCCGTCTTGTTGGAACCACAGCTCCTGGACATCATGATTGTTCAATACAGGAATGAAAAGGTTAGTAATCTTGGCTCTATACCGATCACCATTGACTGTAACGTTGTGGCCTTCATCGTTTTTGAAGAAGGATTCCACCAGCCCATAAAGCGCACCAAACAGTCAGTTTTTCTGGATGTAACGTTGTTTCGACATACACTTGTGGATTAGCTTCACTCCAAATGCGGCAGTTTTGTTTGTTGACGTAGCCATTCAACTAGAAGTGCGCTTCATCGCTAAACAAAATTCGCATATGAAAATCGGGAACAACGGCATTCTCGTTTTGGGCCCATTCGACGAATCTACGCCTTGCTTGATCATATTTAAAATGTAATGCCACAAGATTATCTTTCGAATAAAAAAAATTCATGTCAATCGAATAATACATCGTTGTTTTATTGCAGTTTTAAGTTCTATACCTCTAAAAAACACCCTTTATTTGCTGTTCTACTTGTAAAATTTAAAAACTTCGAACTTGGTAATTGGGTAAAGATGTTCAAATGTTAAATTACTTCGAAAAAATTGCCAAAATTAATATATATTCTATACGTATACTTTTAAATCGAGCGTATTTTGTTTACCTATGTGTGTTATACTTGTTGAAAAATGTGTACTTTTTAAAAGAAAGTTTCCTCAAATAAGCAAACGTTGGCAACAGCAAAGCACATCATCCGATTGGCTGGAAACATGTGATTGTTGTTATCGTGTGACTATGACGTCATATGAATTTAGCTCATTGAATATCACATCAAAAATAATTTTTTGACATAATTTATTTTTTAAAATTCAGTTCTTTATTGGTGAAAGCTGAAGCCAATTGAAAATTTTTCAGCTGATGAGTTAACAAATTTATTGGTGGAGGACCCCGCCCAACCATCACTGGTATGAAAACAAACATCCAGGATCCTCATTCCTACTAAAATGGGGCAGAGCCACTCATACTGCAATCTCTAGATTGAAAAGTGGCCACATAAAGAGTCTTTCCTTTTGTGGAGGCAGGATGACTTTTGCTCTTTGCACCAAGTGCAAGATTCCGCAAGCCTAACAGATCACATCTTGGACTGCTTGAGACTTTCGAGGAAAGACATTTATCCTCTCCCCTCCTGGTATTGGACTTCTTAAGGGTCAATGGTCTTTTGTGTCTTGTCTGACTCCGTCAGACAGACTGAGAATTAGCCACAACAACAGCAACAAATTTATTGGTAATTGAGACAATAGCTCCATTGTTGGCAAATAAATTATAATTATCTGACTTGAGAAAATTATTCAGCATACATACCTTTTTTAATATGTCATTTTTTATTTACGTCAGTATTATTATGATTTTATTTTTTTTATCGGGGTTATACCTCTTTCAAGTTCATTTACCAAAATTAATGCAAAATACATAGAGAATTTAAGGCATCCGACTACGTTTGGAATCGTGATTTTGCAAAAGCGTATAACTGATAATATTTATTATAATACTATGATTAAAGTGTGTAAAGTAAGAACCGTAACGAGAGTAAAACTTATAACTATTGTTACGAATTTTGTGTAATTAATGCTTAAAATAGTGTAAATAATTTATATCTTGATATGTAATACGTTAAAATTACTTTCTGTTTGTATTTATTTTATGTTAAAACAGTAATATTGACAAGCAACACCACTCCTTACATTATAAAAGCGATTCAAGGGAAACATAGTGAAATGTTGGTGATACAGCCAAGTTGGCATCATTTTTGGTGACAATGTTGGCAACTTGGCGATTGATTGAACGGTGCAGAAGTTTACATGCTGTAGAGCCACCTGGTAGGGAGCTGCAACCAAGAGGGTAGCACCAAAACCTTATCCGTAAAAAAATACAAATACATGCCAAATTTCGTAGTGACCGGTTGAACGGTGCTGGAGCGAAGCGAGGTCATATACACAAACATGAATTTAATATATGTTTATAGATATGATAATAAATGTATACTTAAAACTGTTGAGGAGGAAACTCAAAAACTTTTATTACATATTTAATAAACTAAACAAAATTTTGTTTCAATTTGGCGTTCTGTTTTGAAAATCTCACTAAATCTACAGTTAACTGGTTAAATCTTTTTATGGGAAATTTTTTGATGTTACCATAAGAGAAGTTTTCCGGAAATGTATAGTTTCCGGGGAAAAAATCTTATCTTTCCCCACCCTTTTATTGGCTTCCTGCTATTATATTAAATAACAAACCAGAGGAGTCCTTTTTTTGTTGTTGTTGTTACGTATAATATAATAAAACCCACCCTAAACGTCTGTTAGATACAAAAATAAACACTTCCCAACATGATTATGAAAGTATAGAAACTGCTATCTATGGAATTAAGAGGAGAATAGAAAAACTATTTTCCTCGTGTTTCACTAAGATACAGTTCTTTTATCTATTGCTTGTGAGTAATGCATAAAGATATGGCATCAAGAAACTGAAACTAGATGAGAAAAGTATAGATAAGATTTATGTGTCTCATATTTAATACATAGAGAGTTTTATATCGGGGCTATTTTCATTTCCTAGCATTTGAACTTAACATAACACAAAAATACATGATTTATATATATATTAAAATTGCTTGATTCTTTGTGTACAATGCATGATAAACAAAAATTGCAAGAAACGTACAGAAGGTGGTTCTCACTTTATGGAAACGATTTTGATATAGTTAATTTTTATTAATAAATACCGTATTTTTTGTGGCAATTTTTTTCTATCTGATAACCATAATTCTGAACAGTAGCTCTAACTTGAATTTTTCATGAAAGTAAACTTTTTCTTAGTACTATCATGCGAATTTTACTCCACTCCTCCTAAACCATTTTCCAAAGTCCGTTCTGTATTATTGGATGCCGTTTTTGAAGGACTCGCTTTAATAAACCGAAAGCCCAAAAGTCCATTGCAGAAACGTAGGGTGATTTTACACGCATTTCATCCAAAGGGATACACTTTAGTCCTCTTTCTGTTTCTTTCTTTGCTAAGTGAGCGGCAGTTGACTTAGACGTGTGATCAGAGACTTTGTCCATACGAAACTCCACTTTATCAATGCCCTTTCCATATAAAGTTGGAATTTCTTCTTCAAACATTGATTCTAAAACAGTGCTTCTCAAACTTTCAATATTGGCGACCCAATATTCAATCGTAATTTTCATCCCGCCCCCTTTATACAATAATGATGCATTGAATTCAATAATACTACACTGGTGTGAAAAAATTAAGGACGAAGTCGAAAAATTAGCATATCAGCTGAACGAAGAGGCAGAGCGGACAGAAAGACCAATCAGGAGATTAAGTAAGGTGATGTACGGCAGCACATGCGCAGATATGCAGGTAGACGTAATGGGGGAGTGTCTGAGTAGTATAAAGCATGTTGTCGGTGTAAGATCGGTATTTCTGGCAAAGAGATTGCACGCCGTACAGCAGTTAAAATCACACCGAATTGCTGCCTCAGCGAATAATCAATCTGTTAGACGACATCTGGATGCTTTTACCCGAGGTCGAATCATTGGGAAGTTGGAGGAAGGCCGCAGTGTGACAAGTGTGGCTGCAGAGTTCGGAATTGCTCACAGCATCGTTTCACGACTTTGGAGACAATTTCAAACTACAGGAACAGCTATCCGGGGGTTCAGTAGTGGTCGTCCACGAGGAACCACACCCGCAGATGACCGGTACATTGTCTTACAGGCCAGAAGAAACAGGCGGCAGACAGCGGGAGAAATCGCTAGACACACGACACAGGCGACTGGACGACCGATATCGCGTTTTACCGTGGCCAGAAGACTGCACGGTGGTGGTCTGTTTGCACGACGCCCTGTACGGTGTGTACCTTTAACGCCTGTCCATCGGAGAAGGCGTTCTCTGAGGTGCCGGGAACACCGGAATTCGAGAGACAATGAATGGGGACGAGTACTCTTTACAGATGAGAGCAGATTCAGTTTGAGTAGCGATTCCCATCGCATACTCATCTGGAGAGAGCGGGGAAGCCGCAATCATCCCTCAAACATCATTGAAAGGGACAGGTATCTAGGCCGCGGTGTTCTCGTTTGGGGAGGCATCATGATTGGTAGTCGTACAGACCTTCACATCTTCGACGCAGGTTCAGTCAACGGGACCCGTTATTGTAACGAGATTCTTCTTCCATATGTGCGTCTTTTTAGAGGCGCTATGGGTCTGCAGTTCCTTTTCATGGACGACAATGCACCATGTCATCGCACAGTAGCTTCCGAACAGCTCTTAGGGAGTGAGGATATTGAACGTATGGATTGGCCGGCACGATCTCCGGATCTCAATCCCATCGAGCATGTATGGGATTTTCTAGGCAGACGCTTGGCAGCTCGTACCTTACCACCAGTAACGATTCGGGAGCTTCGATTGGCGCTGCAAGACGAATGGGCAGCAATGCCTCAACAACTCATTGACACCCTCATTCTTAGCATGGGCAGACGCTGTGAAACCTGCCTAGCAGTCAGGGGAGATCATATCCCCTACTAAAGACCGGATGTTTCTTGCTGGACACCCATCACAGGGATGTTTCGGCCTTCAGTCGCATTGCGCTCCATGCTACTTTTTCAATCAAGCTTCTTTTTATCCCTCTGATTTCTCTTTTAGTAAGTGTTGCTTACATTACACATGTCCTTACGTATTGGGGATCTTACGGTATTAAATGTGTTGATTTAGAAAGCTTTTGTACAAAGTTATATTGAAAAAACCGTCTCGTCCTTAATTTTTGCACACTAGTGTATACTTTGATGCTACAACTTCAACACGACTAAAACGTCTTAAGTGCCACTGATGTAGATAAACGTCTCACTCAGCCAAAGCGTTAATTGCCCTGGACGTATATATACGCCTTTTTGAAGTACGATCTTTTCTGTGCATTGCTATCCATAAAATTATTCCAAAGGTTTTAGAATGTAATAAAAGGAACTTGACGCCGTTAGCGAAGGATTTAACTCATTTCAGATGATTTGCCTATTTAATCCCCTCCCCTTATATCACACACGCGTGCCTACGTGGAAACGGTGGCATTGTGGAGCGAATCGCGTAATTTTTGGTCGACAGTTAAGGGATTAATTATCAAGATAAGTGTTAGTTTTTGCATATTTTATGTACGACAAGCCTATGGGTCGCTGGTAATTATTAAACTGGTTCTTAACTCAGTAATGTTAAATTAATCATGAAATATACTGTGCAGTGCTGATACATTTATAAGTGTATAATATCAGTGTAAATGTCTATTTTTTATTATGTCAGAATGTATTTTGTATGTTTACTTTCAGTAATTTAGTAATTTTTTAAAATAATCTTTTGTTTTCGACTTTTCGATATGCTCGCGCGCCCCTCGTAGAATTACCCCGCCCTCCAAGGGGGGCGCGCCCCACAGTTTGAGAAACACTGTTCTAAAATATTCTGTTGTTAGTAGAGTGAATAATTTTTTGTTTTGTTGAGACATTTTTGTTTTTTAATTTGCCGTTCTAACGAATTCCTGCAACTATCCCTTTGGAAACTTTTCTGTACACTGACGAATCCATTCCCTACAGTCATTCCCGTCAGTTCTGCAATAGAAAATTGATCTTTTATTACAGCTTCTTAAATATACTCATGCCTCATCAAGTGTTACCAGAAATTCCCCTTTTTCGGCAGTTAGATGTTTTTCATATAATTTTTGACAATTTGCTTTTCTTTCAGCAATCTGTTTTAGCAAAAGCAGATGGACTTTAGTTTTATAGACATCTGTTTCAACTTTAAATTCTTCAGAATGATTTTAATTACAGTTCAGGAAGACATTCCTAGTTTCGATACAATAAATCTTTGAGTGACCAGATTTTCTTTTAGAATCAGAGACTTCCCTTTCTTGAACAGTCTTAGGGTGAAATTTCGTGGTCATGTTTTCATTTTTACTTACTGCTAGACGCTTTTCTCCTTTCAAATTTAATATATTATAAGTACGTGAGTGCGTGCACTGAAATGCAATAACCGAAATTTGTTAACCGTTTTTTAATTTTTTTAATTCGAGTATTTCTCCTTCGAAAGCGTAACTAAGTAACCTTCGAGTCATATATAATTTTTAAAACACATTTTTAAAATAGATCTTTTACTTTGCATTCCTATTTATAGTAGAGTCCTGAAAATTCTCGATCTTATGTGGACAGAGTTTGTGTAAGTACGCGCCGGAGCAGCTCTTCAGAAAATATTGTACTGCACTTTCATATATTGTTTGCTTGAGAACACACAAAAAAATAAACTGTCCAAATAACCTTAAACAAATGCAAAGTACGTACGTTATGATGGCATAAAACCTTCGCTACATGAAAATGAAAATTAATGAATACACAGTATGTATAAATTAACTGACCAAACACACCTTAGAAAAAATACTTTATGAAGGAACAAAGCTGTCTATATATATATATATATATATATACACTGCTGGCCACCTTAAATGCAACACCCTGAAGGAAGCATGCAAATAACATGAAATTTACTACATGCATTAGCGGAGGTGAGATATACAAATGATTAGAATTTCAGCGCCGACACTCATCACGCGTGCCTGTGGCGCCACCTCAAAGCGCTATTTAAGACTTGGAGATTTCGACGATTTCAAGTTCGGTAATTGTACTTTTCTTGTGGTTTTTTCAAAAAACTATCAGTTATATCTCGTAGAAAACAGTGATCAGCGTTTGATCAAGTATCCGAGTTCGACAGAGGAAGGATAGAGGCCTAACGAGATTGTGGATTATCTTTCAGGGAAAGTGGTAGTAATGTTGGACGAAACCAAACAACTGTAATGCGGATATGTGACCGTTGGATGCAGGAGGGTACGACGGACCGACGTGGTCGATCACATCCACCTCGGTGCATCTCTTCACGTTAGGACAGGCAAAATGTGCGAGTGGTAGTGACGGATCACTCAGTCACATCACGAACCGTAGCACAGCATATTGAGTCTGTAACGCATCATTCATGTGTCTGTGCGTACCATTCGACGCCGTTTACAGCAGAGTGGTCTGTCCGCAAGACGTCCATTGCTTGGTCTACCCTTGAGGCAGAACACAGACGTCTTCTCCGCCAATGGTGCGATGAAAGAAGGTTGTGGGCGGCAGAATGGAATGAAGTTGTCTTTACTGACGAGTCACGCATCTGTCTGCAACACCACAATGGTTGGATTCGAGTCTGGAGACGCCGTGGAGAGAGGATGCTGAACAGCTGCGTTATGCACCACCACAATGGTCCTGCATCGAGTATTATGGTATGGGATGGTATTGGATATCACTCTCACGCTCCTCTAGTGTGCATTGCCGGTACTTTAAACAGCCAGCGCTACATCTCCGAGGTGTTGGAGCCAGCTGTTCTTCCTTACCTTCAGGTCTTGGCCAAAGCCGTATTTCAACAGGATAATGCGCGACCACACGTGGCACGCATTGTCCAAAGGTTCTTCGTCAATCACCAGATTGAATTGCTTCCCTGGCCGGCTTGCTCTCCGGATCTTTCACCTATAGAAAACATGTGGTCCATGATTGCTCAACGATTGACCCAGATTACACCCCCCAGCTGCCACACCAGATCAACTTTGGTAACGCGTGGAAGCTGCTTGGTCTGCTGTACCCCAAAAACACATCCAAAGTCTCTTTGAATCAATGCCAAGGCGTGTGGCAGCGGTGATCTCCAACAATGCCGGCTACTCTGGCCACTGATTCTGGCAGGAACCACACTTTCAAAGAAGTCTATAAATTTAATCATTTGATACTTGGTCAACATGTTGTATACAAAATAATTTTTGTTGTTCTATCTCTTGTTTTTCTTGGGGTTGCATTTACGGTGGCCAGCAGTGTATAATGAAAATTAAATGGCCGAGTTTTTGCAGAAACTGGCTACTTTTTTTTGAAGAAATACGTTATATCCTGTTGTCTTCTGTACAGCATTCTGCGTTTTTCTACTTCATCACGAAAATAACGAAGAAACAATAAGTCCATTACTGACACACATTGTTCAAAATACTAAAGAGCGTTTTCTATAGTCTTCAGTCCCTCACTATGTGATATTTTTCGATGTATGGTATCCTCAATGATAATGTCTTCGTAATTTTCCGGCAATTTTTCATTAAGTATGACAGCAGCAATAATTCATGCACCGGACATAATAAACGAGTCTGTATGTTGGGTTTTTCCGACCGGACCAAATTATCCGGACTACCGGATTATCGAAAGCCGAGTTTACTTGACTCTACCGTATTATGTTTGAAAGTGAGTGTACTAATCCTTGCTGTATTGTTATCGAAAACTGACTCGTTAGATTGTACAAACAGGGACATTTTAAGGCATGGGTTAACTGAGCCCAAGTCCTCAACTTCAAGGGAGATCAGGGGCATGTCTAGCTCACGACTTGGCCACAAGAACATTATGAACCGAATAATTTCAATCGTTAAGTGGTATTCCTCAACAAATTCTCCGAAATACTGGGAATTTCGAACTATATATCAACTGGCAACAGGTAAAGAGTGTTTTTTTCAGGTATAGAAGTTTAAGTTGGCATTACTTTCCAAGATGGCGACCGATTTAACAGCTGTCAAGTGATTTATTCTCAGTTTGGTTTGGCAATTCATCAAAACGATCATCAAGCAAGGCGTAGATTCGTCGAATGGGTCCAAAACGAGATTGCCGTTGTTCCCGATATTCATAAGCGAATTTTGTTTAGCGATGAAGCGCACTTCTGGTTGAATGGCTACGTCAACAAGCAAAACTGCCGCATCTGGAGTGAAGCTAATCCACAAGTGTATGTCGAAACAACGTTACATCCAGAAAAACTGACTGTTTGGTGCGCTTTATGGGCTGGTGGAATCATTGGTCCGTACTTCTTCAAAAACGATGAAGGCCACAACGTTACTGTCAATGGTGATCGGTATAGAGCCATGATTACTATCTTTTTCATTCCTGTATTGAACAATCATGATGTCCAGGAGCTGTGGTTCCAACAAGATGGCGCAACATATCACACAGCTCGTGCCACAATCGATTTATTGAAAGACACGTTCGGTGACCGCCTAATTTCACGTTTTGGACCTGTGAATTGGCCTCCAAGATCTTGTGATTTAACACCGCTAGACTATTTTCTGTGGGGCTGTGTAAAGTCATTGGTCTATGCGGATAAGCCACAAACGCTTGACCATTTGGAAGACAACATTCGCCGTGTTATTGCCGATATACGGCCACAAATGGTGGAAAAAGTCATCGAAAATTGGATGTCCAGATTGGACTACATCCGAGCCAGCTGTGGCAGTCCTATGCCAGAAATCATATTTAAAATGTAATGCCATAAGATTATCTTTCGAATAAAAAAAATTCATGTCAATCGAATGATACATTGTTGTTTTATTGCAATTGAAAGCTCTATACCTCTAAAAAAACACTCTTTACAAGACAGCATTGTTAAGTCATTTCCGTTGTCCTTGTTTTGGCTTAGACATAGCACCAAACACCATTATCACTCATTTAGTCGAGGGTCGGTTTGTGAGATTATGAGTCATGCACTTTTTTTTCACAGTACTAGTATTTGACAACGTATGCTAAACTGTCGACATAGAAGAGTCGTATCTTTTGCCTACTTTTACATAGGATTCCAGAGCTTCGAGACGTCTTAATATGTCACTGAAGCGAGGTCGTGTGTTATTCTAGTCATTTGATTGTGGTGTAAAACCATTGGGTCTGCTGCCAATAACTCGTTATACAATTTTTGTTTGATATTAATTTTGAATTGTACACTTTCTCGTAAGCTATTAATATTACAAATATAATCTATTGATACACCTTTATAGACTAATGACAGCTATGACACCAGAAGCAATGTAAGGAAACTATACAGTCTTTTTTATTCGGAAGAACATAGGAATCTGAAGCGGTATAGGATCATGTTAATATTTTTTGTAAATGAAAATGATTACACCCATGAACTTCACATAAATATGTTTGAAAATTACGCATTATGTTCTAAAGTATTTTATTTACTATACATTCTAATTTTTTGCTCTCTTTTATTTTAATAATTAGAATTTAATTTAATTAATATATGATAAGAATTAATAGTAAAGAGGGTAACTAATGTATATTTTAGTTACTTGGGAGTGGCAACTCAAGTGAAAGGTATGTAAATAAATCTAATAAGTATAATCGGATTAAAGTAACTGCAGCCTTAACGGCACGTGTGGCCTATAAGGTCAACAAGCTTTACTTTTGATTAATTCGGGTTTTTCTTTTTTTTCCCCTAATTTTTACTCTTTTTTCACCGTCTATCATCATTATTTTCCGGCAGTAAAACGTTGATTGAATTATCCCTTTAATTTCATTATTACAAAATCCTGTTTTATGATGTTACTTATATCTAAAATCTTCTCACACACATACGACATCTTCTGTATTTTATGTTTTCACTATAGATTTATTAAATAAAAAAATATTTTCTTGCTGTAAAAGGTTCATTTACTCTAACAGCCTTTCAGAATTGAAAAACGTTGGATATATTGTGAAAATCTAGTTAAATTTATATGAAACAATGAACATTTTTAAAAAAGAAACACACAACCGAATATTTTCTGCGCATCCTTGTTTAAACAATAGGTAAATTAAAACCTTTTTTCTTCTCTTAAGCTATAAATGGCCACATTTTATCATATCCTAGAAAGGTTTTACGCCCTTGATAAAGATAAATAGAAAGAGATATGCATAATTTATACTAAGATCTTAATTTGGGATAATAGTTAAGTATTAATCTTTTAATGAATCAGCCATGGTTAAAAAAGGAAAACAAAGGATTCATAGAACTCGTTCCGCAAAATATGAACCCATTTAAAAAGTGGAACTTCCTTCCACAAATAGAAAAGTGATCCATCATTAATATTGTATTCTGTTTTGCTGTTTTACTAATTTTTAGCTTTGAACTATATATTGTGAAATAAATCGTATATCATATTTCGTCTCCTATATCGTAACGGCAAATGAATTTTTATTTTCCTTCCTTCCTCAGTGGCTCGATAGCCCAGGATAGGCCTTGACCTTCTCAATAAGCCTTTTCCAAGCCAGCTTTCTTCTTCCTAGTGTTCTCGAATTCTTAGTTCTCAAAACTAGGAGATTTTTTTCTTGGCCATCAATCCATCAAAAATTTGGCCTCTTCTTTCTACGTGTGCCAATTGGTTGGGCTTTGAAGACTTTTAGTGGGGCGGTCTTCATCCATTATGACAACGTGACCTGCCCATTTAACTTGTTGTATTTTGATGAAATTTACAATGTCAGATTCTTTATAGGATTGATAGAATTCTCATTTCATCTCTGAAAAAAGAAAAAGAATTGCTTATTTTTATGGAATGTTTTCAAATTTTGATTCCAAATATCAAACAGATATATGAGCTACAACATCGGGAATTTTCACAAATATTGAAGTATTTTTGATCTGATGTAGTTAGAGTTTTATATTTGGTATAGACAGAGCCTTAAAACTATTTTTGCCAAATGTAAAAGAAGATAAAAACTCGAAATATTTTTACTGACAAAAAATGACTCAATGAGAGTGTCACATTCACAAGCAAATACAGAGTATCATATTTTTATAATGTTACTCTTTTTTTTGTTTTTCGAATCAAACCATTCTTCTTGCGTAAAATACACCCCCTGTTTCATCTTCTATTGCAGAAGTCGGCAAACTTCCAGGAGAGAAGAACTAATTTGTAAGTGACACAGGTATCAAAGAACCATTCATATGGTTCCAGATTCTCGTTAGTCCAACAACTTTCTGGAATCCTTTTGCGAACAAAATTTGAACTCATTAATAAAGAAATACAGACAACCATGCATTCCCACTGAAATGTATGCAGGTGTAATTAAACCTTCAGTAGCTTGAAGCTTACTTACAACCTTGGATGTCTTTTGCATGCAAATTTAATCTGATTTCTTGGGACAATTTACAAAATATTGAATTTTTGTCCGTTTAAATGAGCAATGTATTTTTATCATCAAACAATCTTACTTATTTTTTAATAATTACTTGTACACAGTGAAATCTTAAAACTTATTAAGGTATCCGACTACGTTCGGAACCGTGATTTTCAAAAGCTCATAAATGGATACATTTCATGATATTTAGAGTGTCACTTAGATTAGAATATAATCATAAAATTGTTTTAAGGGCATTTTGACAAAAAAAATTTATTTAAATACAATATTTTGGCAAAAAATTAACTTAGAATAATCTTTTTTCCAAATGTTCTCCTTTTGTGAAAAATGCTTCTATTAGAATAATATTTTGCCTGTATATAGCTCAGACCTCTATTCAGAGGCTCAACTAGAATTTTTTTAAATATATAACTTAGAAGTGGGTTTATTCATATTTTACGACAACAGAGGGGAGCAATTTTAAGAAAAAAAAACGCGAATAATTATTTCAATTGGTGGTAACTCTGAAAATAATTTAAATTTTTCAAAAATTCTAGTTGAGTCTCTGTAGAGAGAGGTCTGAGTTATATACAGGTAAAATATTATTATAATAGAACCATTTTTCACAAAAGGAGAACATTTGGAAAAAAGATTATTCTAAGTTAATTTTTTGCCAAAATATTATATTTAAATAAATGTTTTTGTCAAAATGCCCTTAAAACAATTTTATGCATGTATTCTATTCTGAGTGACACTAAATATCATGAAAATTATCCATTTATGCGCTTTTTTTAAAATCACGGTTCCGAACATAGTCGGATACCTTAACGTAGCCGACTAGGTTGAAAAATTGCTTTTTAGGTGTTTGATGTTTTGTGTTGTTTGAGTCATTAGGGAAAAAAGAATTTAATTATTGAAAAAGGAGGACTAATGCATAAAACTAGAGAGTGTTTTAAGTTTTTTTATAGCATTTACTTTATCTAACTAATAAAAATATTTTTTTAATTCGTTTTTTGAAGAATGAACTTTTTATGATAATTTGTGCACGAAAAACGGGATATCTTCTAAATAATCCAATCAAAGGCAATGAAATTCATAACATATATGCTATGGGCCCTTCGGAGTGTAACAAACCGCAGGTTTTAATACAGCTACATTTAATCGCATTTTACAGCCATTTTTATCTTAGAACATGCAGTAATTTTGACGAAAAATCATGACCATCAAATTAATATAATATTTATTTCTGATAAAAAATATTTTCTTATAAATATTTTCTTTCTTCTAATAAAATATTTATTTCTTAAGCTAAACTATTTTTTATCCTGCGGTTTGTGACACTTCAGAGGGATCAAGAAGTATACCAATGACGTTAAAATTGCATAATGTGCAATTTATATTTATTCGTCACGTTTTTCTTAACTTAAAAAATTTTTGCTAAATTTTCCTAAAAATATTTTTTTTTTCAAAAAAAAAGGTGATACATGTTAGTTATTTAATAGTTATAACTTTTTATGCCTATTTATGTTCTTTAAACAATAAGATTATTCAGAAAACATATTTTAGAAAAATTTATCTCCGAACCTAGTCAGATACCTTAAGGTTCTGGGTCCTTATGATAGGATGCGCTCCATCTGCGACTCTTTTAAGAAGACAGCATATTGCATTCGTTGTCAAATACTAGAACAAACAGTAACGGCAACAAATAACTGGGCCGTGACTCATAGTCTCACAAATCTAGGCACAAACGGACTATCGACTAATTGAGTTGTGAGGATCCCCTTGGATCTCACTTTGAGAACGAGAATAACTTTGAGTCAAAGAAGAACTAGTAGCCATTTTTATAAATAACTCTCTTTATTTGGTTATCTTTCCCAAATAGAATCAAAGACTTTTGATAACAAATAAATCAAAATAGCTTTATGGGGTTTAAAAGGGACTTTCCTTTATATTAACTTAAATATTTAATGTTTCAATTAATTAACAATTACAATATCTATCACGCAGAGATTACCGCAATAAGAGATCCCAGAATTATATTCAGTAATGTTCCTATTGAACATTTAACTTTAATCTCACTCCTAATATAAAACTTTAATGAGACTTTAATTATAAATCAATATTTACCACACTGAATCTCAGCTCTTCCTGAGAATAATTTATCCACCTAGAAATCCTCAATAATAAATCTCTAACTTCACTATTATAACTTCCTGCTTCAATCTCTTTCTCCTACTGCCTCTTACTTTACTATTCCGTTTGACTTAAATACTTTATCTAATCTGCATATAAGAAGGAATCCCTGTCCTCTTTTTGGAGCTGATTGGAAATAGGTAGGGAATTAAATTTCCCTAAAAAAAGACGTCTCAGAAGGTTAGTGATAAAGTTCCGTATAGGTTTGTCACAGAGTTATAATGGTGTATGGTGGTAGGTCTAAAAGACAAGGAAGGTGGATATGACCTAATGATGCTGTCTTGTCACTGTTTCCAGTTGGCATATAATTCGAAATGCCCAGAGTTTTGGAGAGTATCTTCTGGAATAACATTTGACGATGAAAAATTTTTTTGCATCATGATCTTATTGAAGTCGAGTAGAAAACGAGGTTATTCTCCCCTCGAGGCTAAGGCCTTGGACCTGGTCCAAGTTGCCGAATGCCTTAAGACACCCCTGCCTTGCTTATCAAACACCTAACTCCCTCAAATTAACGTGATTGATGAAAACATACACCCTTACACCAATGCTTCGCAAACATTCAATATTTGCGACCCAATATTCAATCGTAATTTTCATCGCCTCCCCTTTTCCATACAGATAACAATACAGTGAATTCAATAATACTATACTGTGACACCAAAACTAATACATCACTTAAACCTCTTAAGTGTCACCGGCGTACAAATACATCTCGTTTAACCGGTGCGTTAAATACCCCGGACGTATAAATAAGTCTTTCCAAAGTACGATCTTTTCAGTGCACTGCTATCCATAACATTATTTTGAAGGCTTTGGAATGCAATAAAAGGATCTTGACAGTCTTTGTGAAGAATTTAATTATAAAGGGTGTTTTCTTAGAGGTATAGAACTTTAAATTGCAATAAAACAACGATGTATTATTCGATTGACATGAATTTTTTTTATTCGAAAGATAATCTTGTGGCATTACATTTTAAATATGATTTCTGGCATAGGACTGCCACAGCTGTCTCGGATGTAGTCCAATCTGGACGTCCAATTTTCGATGACTTTTTCCAACATTTGTGGCCGTTATCGGCAATAACACGGCGAATGTTGTCTTCCAAATGGTCAAGCGTTTGTGGCTTATCCGCATAGACCAATGACTTTACATAGCCCCACAGAAAATAGTCTAGCGGTGTTAAATCACAAGATCTTGGAGGCCAGTTCACAGGTCCAAAACGTGAAATTAGGCGGTCACCCAACGTGTCTTTCAATAAATCGATTATGGCACGAGCTGTGTGACATGTTGCGCCGTCTTGTTGGAACCACAGCTCCTGGACATCATGATTGTTCAATACAGGAATGAAAAAGTTAGTAATCATGGCTCTATACCGATCACCATTGACTGTAACGTTGTCGCCTTCGTCGTTTTTGAAGAAGGATTCCACCAGCCCATAAAGCGCACCAAACAGTCAGTTTTTCTGGATGTAACGGTGTTTCGACATACACTTGTGGATTAGCTTCACTCCAGATGCGGCAGCTTTGTTTGTTGACGTAGCCATTCAACCAGAAGTGCGCTTCATCGCTAAACAAAATTCCCTTATGAAAATCGAAAATTATTTTCGAAATAAAATTGCACAATTTGAAAGCTTTGCTCAGGCGTGAGTCTATTCATGATGAATTGCCAAACCAAACTGAGAATGAATCACTTGACAGCTGTTAAATCGGTCGCCATCTTGGAAAGTAATGCCAACTTAAACTTCTGTACCTGGAAAAAAAAACACTCTGTATCACAGGATTTGCTTGTTTACTTTCTTACTCCCCCCTCCCAATCCATCCCATACGCACGCCTACGTGGAAAAAGGAAGAATTAGGGAGCGAATTGCGTAACTTTTAATCGGCAGTTAAGGGATTTTTTTTAGAAATCGTACAAATTATCAAGATAAGTGTTGATTTTTGTAGATAATTTTATATATGACAAGCCCATGGGGTCACTGGTAATTATTAAACGTGTTCTTAACTTAGTCTTCACTTAGTATAATTATAAAATTCCTTGAGAAGTACTGAGACATTTATAAGAGTATTGTATCAGTGTAAATGTTAATTTTATTTGTTATTATGTCGGAATGTATATTTGTTTGTTTTCAGTAAATTAATATTTTTTTAATAATCTTTTGTTTTCGACTTTTCAATAGGCTCGCTCCCTCCTCGAAGAGTTATCACACCCTCTAGGGAGGTGCTTCCCGTAGTTTGAGAAACGCTGCCCTTACCCTATACTGCAGTTCATAATAAAATCGGGACTTTGAGAGAACTCATGATCAATAGTTTATTGAAAATCCCTCATTTATTTATTGTTTGTCATCGCGCCTTGACTATGTGTGAGCATTCTAAAACTATCTCTAATCGTCCATTCTATATATCTGATGTCATGCAGAATACACTTAAAAAAATTCAACACTTTACAAACGTGCTTATATTGTATAAAAAAAATTAGTGAATACATATTCTTCTCAAATTGAGACTTTCAATCCTTTTCCTACGTGCCATATACCCCCAAAGAGCAAAAAATGGGAAAAAACACAACCTTTAAGGTATCCGACTACGTTCGGAGCTGTTGTTTTGCAAAAGCGTATAAATGGATACTTTTTATGATATTTAGTGTCACTTAGATTGGAATACGTGTATAAAATGGGCTCAGTTCATAAAGTCACATGATAAAAACAAACACGTGTACAACAAACATTAAACTAATTGTACTTGTTGTTCTATTTTTTTGTAAAACTCAGATAAAGTTTCTAATTTCATATTTGGGTAAAGATGTTTAAATGTTAGGAAAAAAAATTTCTTCAAAAAGATTTTTTTTAAATTAAAAAAAATAATATTTTATGTTTATACTTTTAAATAAAATGCATTTTGTATACAATGTACTTTTTAAGAGAAAGTTTCTGCAAACAGTAAAACATGGGAACACGGGAGCGCGTGAGCGCGTGAGCTGATAAGCTGGAAACACTAGATAGTTTTTATCGTGTGACTATGACGTCGCATGAGTTTTTAAATTGATTGGCTAGAATCACGTGGCTTTCACTATCATGTGACTATGACGTCACATGAATTGAGCCCATGTTTTAAGAATATTGTTACAGTAAAAAACTATTTAAATGCAATATTTTGGCAAAAAATAAACATAGAATTCCATATTTTCAAAATATTTTCGTTATATGGAAAATGCTTCTATAATAATAATATTTTTCCTATCTTAGCTCCAATCTCTGTAAAGAGTCTGAACTAGCATTTTCGAAAATTATAACTTAGCAGTGGACTTGTCCATATTTTAATACAATAGAGTAGAGAAATTTTAAGAAAAAGACACCGATAATTATTTCAATTGGTCTTAACTCTGAAAATAATGTGAATTTTTCAAAAATCCTTGTTCTAGCCCTCTGGAAAAATCTTTGCTTTATATAAGGAAAATATTATATTTATAGAAGCATTTTTCATCAAAGGAGAATATTTTGAAAATAGATAATTCTAAGTTCTCCCATTTCTTGCCAAAATATTGCATTTAAATAATTTTTCATCCTAATAATATTCTTAAAACAATTTTATACATATATTCTAATCCAAATGACACTAAATGTCATGAAAATTATCCATTTACTCGCTTTTTTTTAAATAACGTTTTCGAACGTAGTCGGATTCCTTAAGAATTTCTTTGTTAAAATCAAAATCTTCCTCGCTAAATAACTTCCGCATTTAGTCGATTTAAATAATGCCAATATTTACATATTTCTGTTTCACCAGCAAATCATATAAATATCTTGTTAGTCAAAAAAATTTATGTTTCATTCAATAAGAAAATGTTAAATTCAATATCATACATGCAAAAAGCAAGAACACGCTTCTCCTTTACTTTATTTTCCTTAGCTTAAATTTTCTTCACTTCGATTTATTGGATTTCAATACACTCAATCGATAGCTGGGATATCAGATTTGTTTAACAAGTGTTAGTCTATCTGTTTTGCAAGTCCAATGTTGTAATATTAGCTTCTATTTTGAATTTTTCATAATTTATTTATTTTCACGGTGCGTTAATATTAGTTTTTGTCATCGTATTGTTTGATAGAAACACATTACGGGTTAGTTATATTAGTTAAGTTTGCTTGCAATGAATAGATATCACAAAATGAGTAAAAAGAAATCCCTGTTTGAATATTGTATGATGTTACCTTGCTCACTGGGTGGGATTAAAAGTATGTTTTAGAAATATTTTCTTTCAAGTTACCAAACTGCGGTGGGCGTATCCAGTAGTATAAAAGTTGCCATTAAAGTGTATAATTCAGTTATTCCACACACAGAACTAACTGGCAAAGTCAGTTAAAGTATACAATAGATAAAAAATCTCATATTTTACCTAGTTATTCTGAGAAATAAGTCATGATAAACCATTAAAGTGAAAAAATAGAAATTTGAAAGTAATTTTATAAATTAATCGATCTTAAACAGCTAAAATCTCTCGAAAAATATACTTTATCATCCTATTTCGGGTGATTAATTGATAATAATGAAAAGCAAATGATATAATTTTTTTTGCTTATATTGCTAACATTAGTTAAACAGAAAGGGAAAAAAAGAATATGTGTGTTTTGCACAGAAATAGTTATATTTAAATATTATTTTAAAAATAAACACATACGGGAAGAAAAACTGTTGCATCACAAAAACATTGTGTAAACTTTTTCAAACAAAATTGTAAGAGAATACTAATATATATTTTATGAAACACCTTTATTTTACTTTTTGTTCATTTATTAGAGCAAGAATTACAGTAATGATACTTTGGATTACGGTTCAAAATTGACTAAAAGCAACTAGACCGGTTCAAAGAACTTTCGAGTGCAGTATTTCATACTTTACCAATCAAGTAATCGTTAATCTATAGAATACCAAGTTAAGAAGTAGAATTCAATAATTTTATACACTTTAACTGACTTGTATAATTATTTCATGAAATACCTAGTTATTCTATGAAATAACGGATTTCACACTTTAACGGTAACATATACATACCTCTCTTATGGAAGGGATATTACATTCTAAAAAACGCGTAGAAGAAAGCACTAAGGGGTAATATCTATGGTGGAAAATAAAAATTTGTTGGTCTGGAGGGTTATATATATATATATATATCCAATATATCCACTACCACTAGGATACGGTATCTCCAGACGCGGGGAGGGATAATTCTTTCATGTAATTAGAAAGATATTGTAGGGGGGTAATTGTCATTCAAATTTATTGCTTCATCCTATTTTAAAGTGCTCAAAATTCAACATCGAGTAAAAGTATTAAAGTAAGTTTCAAATTAGTAAATATTGCTAACTGTTTTTGGTGCTATAGTAAAATAATAAAAATACTAACTGGGATTTTTTATTCATCTCTAACATTACTACTTTTGATATAAATCAATGAAGGATAAAGAATACATGCTTCGTTTCCGGAGATTTTCTTTTTACTGTTTTTCAATTTCTACTGTTAGTTCACACTTTCCCACTTTTCTTATATGTATATATATATACATTCAATCGTTGATAAGATACTTTTTATTCATCCTCTTAAGTTCAAATACATTTTTTAAACTTGTATTGAACGACACTTGATGTTAATACAGTTTTTCAAATATTAGTTCATTAATTTTTGAATAATTAATTAATAAATAATAACAAACAAAAATAATATTCCAACACAATATATAAAAAGGAAAATCATTCGTTGTGTCCCTGTAGCGCAATGGAAAGCGCGTTGAACATTTAATCCAAAGGTCGTGGGTTCGAATTCCACCTGGGAGGACCTAATTTCTCTGAGAATGTGATTTCCTTTTTACAAAACTATTTTATAGGAATAATTAAATTGAATTAATTAATAGATAGTAACCACAACAAAAATAATAGTTAATACCATACATAGAAAATCATTTTTTATTTTTCCACTTAATATTGTGATTCTGTCATATGTACATACATATTTATATTAATTTTAATTGTTTAATAAAAAGTAAATAAAATTTAAAAAATTTTGTTGACCTAAGTAGGAATTGACTTTAAAAAAAAATTCTTTATATTACTTGTTTCTACTACTCTTTCATTCCCACGTTCAATTCTGGGAGTCAAACATTATAATTCTTCATGTGTGTCTCATATTTTATTTCACTTATATAAATATAGTTTTACTGAAAGAAAAGCAAGAGATGAAATAATAAAAACAATCTCAAAAGACGGCGAAGTTTTATACCTTCCCTAAAAGTCATCCACGCACGTAAAATATTTATTCTCTTGCTCATAACTTGCTTTGGGGTCTATGAATCCTATTTATATTATTACCATAGACTAAACACAAATACAGACACATTTGGATCCATATGAGAGCTCTATATTGAGTTGGAAAGAAAGTAATTTCGGTTTGCACAAATAGATAGCGTTATGTGTGTTTTATTATTCTTCTGTCAATGTTATAATTTCTTTCTTTTATCATTTGACAGTTGACACTTTTTGGTCGGTATAGAAACTCAGTCCGGTTAATTATGTTTTCAGCTGTTAATTTAAGGTCAATTTTAACATGGAGTGTAAAAATAAGCATTTTTGATGTATTTCTTTTTTTTTATTTATTTACATAAAGACAAGAAATTGGTTCAGGACCACAAAGAGATACAACGCTTGATACAAAAAAACGAGAATAAGTGTGTAAATTAAAAAAGGAATGGAGTTGGCAACAACTGTTTTGGTGACGTTGACCGTTTGACAACAACTCACGCACCATCTCTATCCATGTGGCCAGTTGCGCCTTCATCGATCACGCCAGTTGGGAGTACTGCGTGATTGAGTGAGCTCGTGCAACTGCGTACTGCCAAAAAAATGTCGAATCAACATCAAGTTTCTTGAGAAGAAATCAGCCAAGAAAACATTGTAAACATTAACCTAGGCTTATGGAGATGAAATTTTGTCTAGTGCACATGTGTTAGAATGATGTAAGCGTTTTTCAGTAGAAAGGATCAGCGTGGAAGATGATGAACCTGCTGGGCGCCAAAGGTCAGCGATTTCCCACCAAAACATCGTCAAAATTCGTGATATAAGTGGGTTCCCACTCGCATCAGTTCTTAGACTGTTAATCAACACTACTAAATTAAAGTACTAAAAAAACTTCACGAAAAATTTAGGAAATAAGGCCAAAATAGGAAAATGATAGATGGCTGCTGCACCAAGACAATGCACCCGCTCACATGGCTTTACCTGTCAGTTTCTAACCAGAAAAAAACATTACTGTGCTGAGGCATCCTCATTCACCTGATTTGACACCATGTGACTTTTTTTTTATTTCGTACAGTTAAATCTATCTCAAAAGGAACCCATTTTACCTCAGTTGAAGAGAATCACGCAAAAACGAAGAATCTCCTGAAGGGCCTTCCGAAAACCTCGTTCCAGAACTCTTACCAGATATGCTAGCCCCGAATGCAGAAGTGTGAGAATACTGAAGCCGTTATCACTTTGAAGGTGATACTGTCACGGAGAACTGATACTGCAAGTGCACTCATGGACTAAAAAAATTAGCGCACCAAAGAAATAATTGCGGGATCGTAATGAAACTTTCCCATGATGGTACATGTCGGGAAGATATGCAAATGATTAGAAATGCAGAGTGATTGCGCATTACGTATAGCCGGTAGACGGCATTAAAAGTCGTTCTCCGTGGAGTATAAAACAGGTAAGCAAAGCTTATTTGAATGGGCTGAATCGTTTACAGCTGAGGTAGACATACCATTACGCTGTTTTCGAAGACAATATGAGCAGATATCACAGTTTGAGAGGCAGAGAATCATCGGCATGATGGAAGCTGGGTGGGGAGCTAGGCGAGTAGCTCGTCAATTAGGCCGCTCTGTGTTATGAGGAGGTTTTGAGATCAGTGGATCCAAAAGATGTCATTTACACGAAGACCAGACTCAGGACGCCCTCAACAGACCAGTCGTCAGGAAGACTGCCACATCGTAAGAAATGCACACTTACAGACCACTGCTTCATCGGCCGCTATCCAGCACAGGGCTTCCTTTGCTAGGGGCCTATGAGTCTTCTCGAACCACACGAAGGCGCCTGGCTGAATGACATTTGGGATCGCGGCGCCCATTACGTGCGCTGCCCTTGACGCTCACCCATCGACGCCTCCGTTTGGAGTGGTGCCGTGCACGAGGAAACTTAACTGCAGCTGAATGGAACCAAGGCTTCTTTAGCGACGAATCCAGATTGAATCTCAGCAGGGGTGACAATCGTGTTCGTGTGTGGAGACCCCGTGGTGAACGCCTTAATCCTGCCTTTGCTTTACAGCGACACACCGCTCCCACAGCTGGTGTGGTATGGGGTGTCATTGCCAACAATACACAGTCCCCCCTAGTATTGATCCATGGCACCATAAACAGCCCAGCCGTATGTCCATGACAGCCCGCAACCACATGTATTGTCATTCATGCAACGACTCCCAAGTGCCATTTTTCACCATGGCAATGCTCGGCCTCACACTGCAAAGGTGTCACAAGGCTGTCTCCGCACTGCAACTACCCTTCCTTGACCTGCGCGATCCCCAGATTTGGCTCCAATCGACCATATCTCTGATCATTTGGGACGGCTAGTTGGGCATCCCATGAGTTTGAACGAACTTGAGGCACGGTTACAACAAATACGGAACGAAATGTCTCAAGACATCATACACAACTTGTATGTCTCAATGCCCGATTGTATCGCTTCGTGCATTCACGCTAGAGGGGTTTCAACGGGTATTAAATCTTCTGTTCTTTTGCCTTTTGTCTGAAATTAATTATCCTTTTTCTTTGATTTTCTAATCGTTTACTTATATCAAAGTAGTCATTACGTATGTAAAATTTCGTTTCATTTTGACGACTCCTTCTTGGTGCGCTAATTTTTTTGTCCATGAGTGTACAACAATTTATTAGACCAGTGTCGGGTTTTTTTGCCCACACCTCGTATGTGAAGTTTACGATATTGAATGCTTAACAGAACGTATGACTTAGAATTGATTTAAAAAATTTCATTGTGGACATTTTCATCACCAAAACGCCCTGATGAATCTTCAGTAGTAGCCGTTACCAAGATACCTAAAAACTCGTTAAGAAGTTCTACATTTGGATTCCCCAAGAATTGAATGGAAAATCACATAACACAAGTGTGGTAAATTTAACCAGAATCAAATTATAAAAGACTGTATGTGTGAGATCAAAGTACAGTCCAACCTCCATATTACAAACCTCTATATAACGAACTTTTTCTCTTGAGATTCAATTTTTCACCTCCCTTTTTTTTTAGAAAAATGAAATATTTCTGAGCATCTCTAGTTGTTCACTCTTTTAACACATTTTATGTTGGTCATAAATCTTGAAGTGGCTTTATTAGGTGCCCAACTCACCGAGTAGAATAGGATTCTGGACGTTTCATCCAAGCAGTGCAACCTTTAACCCACACTGTCCAGTTCACTGAAACATCTTCGATATCCTCTTTCCCACTCAGTGAAGTTGTCTCGTGTCTTTGAACTAGTCTCTGTCCATTTACAGTGTTCATCAGTTGTACTGGGAACTTCGCATCTTGTAGCTCGAAAATGTCAAAACGTAAATGTTTGATCATCAAAGAAAAAAAATTAAATTAGTTAGGAAGTGGATAAAGGCGTCTTGAAAGTTTCCTTGCAGTTTTTCTTTTTTTTTTTTATAGGTAAGATACATCAAATAAATAATTATTAATTTACCAAAAATACGCGAATAATTAATTTTTAATATATAGTCTTTTTATGAATTTAAAATTTGTTTTATGTGGTTTATAAAGAAAATTGGAAGATGGACCTCTATATAACGAATCTTCCATGCAACGAACTTTTTTCGGGATTTAGCGACTTCGTTATATAGAGGTCCGACTGTATAATTATAATCTATGGAATTTATGAGAAGGAACTATAAGCTAAAAATTTAGAAAACAAATGCAGACATTTTACATGATTTATCCGAATATTCCATAAAATACTACTAATAAAATACAACACACTTAAACATACTCATATATATTGCAGTTAAATCATACAAATAATAGCATCGAAAAGAGTGGCATTTAAGGCATCCAAGTTGTGAGCGATTTGCACCCGAAGTTGCTCTCTCACTGTCTTGCCTACCTAAGGTTGTAGAAAGAATGAAAGCAGAACCAGAGAATTCCATAATCACAATTATTTATTTAATCAAACAACATAACTAATAACCCTCTATTATCTGTCCGGAGTGAGCATTGAGTCGATCGCGATCGACCGGTGGACCGCCAAGAGCTTTTAGGGTGACCGCTTTCACTAAGACCTAATAACCATTCCATCATACGAAGGACTAGAAATACCATATTTATTCGAATTTAAGCCACCATCGATTCTAAGCCTCACCCAAAATTCTCCACAAGATTTTGAGAAAATTGAAAAATATTCTAAAATGGTTTATCGATATCCAATTTTATGAAATTAAAATAAATTTACTAGCAAAACTAATTTGGAGTGAATAATTAGTTATTTTATCAGTGTCATAAACACATGAATGAATCTGTAATTGCTCTAAATACCCCATTCAAAAAAAAATCCCTTCGAATCTAAGCCGCACCTGATTTTCAGTAGCATTAACATTAGGAAAAAGTGCGACTTAGATTTGAGTAAATACGGTATTTTAAAAAATACGGAGAAAAAGATCGTATCATAAGAAAGTATTTCGTTAAATAGAAAAATGCTCCGCGCTCTTTAGAGGTTATTTTACGAAGAAAACCTGTAAGATGTTC
Source organism: Trichonephila clavipes (assembly GCA_019973935.1). Taxonomy (NCBI): domain Eukaryota; kingdom Metazoa; phylum Arthropoda; class Arachnida; order Araneae; family Nephilidae; genus Trichonephila; species Trichonephila clavipes. Next base: position 189,722 of record BMAU01017904.1, read on the forward strand.
TTGATTTCAGAAAAAAGTTCGCTAAATAGAGCTCGGAAAATAGAGGTTCGTAAAATGGAGATCCCATTGTATTGTATTTTTTTTTTAACTCACTACACCTACACTCCTGAGGGAACCGCAACACCTAGAAAAAATTAGAAACAGCCCGTACTCTGGAAAAGTCTGCCCACCCCTGCTCTCAGTGAATGACTAATTAGTAACACGGAGAAAGCAATGATTTTTTAGCAAATATCTGGAATCAACTAATCTAACTCAATGTAATCTATCGTTGATTCCTAACGTCAAACGGGTGTTTTGCCACGGAGTTGAATTAGTAAATTCAACTCTAATTCAACTCCGTGGCAAAACACCCCTTTTAATGCTTACATGCGAAAGTAAACCTTTATTCCATCTCACCTGCGTAGCTGCTTCCGACCTCCTTCTCCATAATTACCAAAACTCTGACTTTATATTTATATACTTTATGACTAATCTGAATATCACGGTTTCTTCTTGAGAGGGATGGCTGTGAATTAGCACGAATGGTAGCTCAAAGATTCCCCAAGAAGATTAGTGAGAGAACGCGTATAGATTTGTCACAAAGTTTCGCAAAAACAATCACTGAATTTCAACATATAGGTTCGAACAATATGAAGCGAATACAGGTAGAAAAAATCTGTTGCCGGATATTTGAATATATATCCAATGCAGGCAGAAAAAGTGTTGTCAGAAACTTGAATCCCGCTGTATTCAAGAGAATTGATAGGATAAATACAAATGAAGGCATGTGACAATTGTATATTTTTTACAAATATAAGTAACAAAAAGCCCCACTGAAAAACATTGAATAATCTTAAATTTAGTTCAAAATCAAACAACAAAGAATCAATATTTGCGTTACTAGATTCTAACATAATGCAATCGATTATTTTTTCGAATGATTTATCTCTAGTGGTGAAGAATGGATCAGCTACAATTTAATTAATCGGAAAAAGATCGTGGTTCAAGAGTGGAATGACTTTACTATGCATTTTTAGACGCACATACGAAATTATTGGAGCTTAGTTGCGAAATATAGCTCCGACCTTGGCTCATCATTTATTTCAAACTCTACAAAACTCTTTAAAAGATAAATATCGTATTTACTCGAATCTAAGCTACCATCGATTCTAAGCCATCCCGAATTCTCAAAATGTTTTGGGGAAAAAATGTTGTCATCGAGATTCTAAGCCCCCTCCCCCCAATTATCTACATGCTCTTGAGAAAAATAAAAAATGTGTAAAGGGTTCTTAGCGGTATCCGATACTTAAGAAATTTAAAAAAATAATTAATGAAAAATAATAGGAAGTTAATAATTATATATATATATATATAGTGTAATAAAATAAAAGTGAAGAATAACTAGAACCCACCCCACAGTGCTAAAGAAGTAAGAAATTGGAATTCAGCAAACACAACAAAGTTACAACAAATGGTTATTTTTTCTATAGATATATATATTTGACCAAGGTTAAATACATTCAAATACAGACGGACCTCTATATAACGAAGCCGCTAAATCCCGAAAAAAAGTTCATTACATGGAAAATTCGTTATATAGAGGTTCATCTTTCTGTTTTCTTTAGAAACAACACAAAAAAAATTTCAAACTCATAAACACTATACATTCACTTTTTGTAAAATTAATATGTATTTATTTTATAAACCTTACTTATCAGAAAAAGAAAAGAGAGAAAGAAAACTGGAAGGAAAGTTTCTTGACGCCTTTATCCACTTTCTGAAGAATTGAGGTTTTTCTTTGATGCCCAAACACTTAGGTTTTGACTTTTTCGTGCCACCAGAAACAAAGTTATCAGTACGACGGATCAGCACTACAAATGAAAACTATTCAAATACAAGGGGGCACGAGACAACTCCACTGAGGGTGCAAGGGGATATCGAAGATGTGTCTAGTGAATTGGATCATGGGGGTTAAGGGTTGCACTTCTTGGTTGAAATTCCCAGAATTATATTCCTGTAGCCGAGTTAGGCACCTAATAAATCCAGTTCAAGATCCATGACCACCATAAAATGTGTTAAAAGAGAGAATAACTTAAAATGTCCAGAAATACTTCAAAAATAGAGAGAGAGAAAATTGAATCACAAGAGAAAAAGTTCGTTATATAGAAAATGCATTTCGCTGTAGGGAGGTTATTTTACGAAGAAAATCGTGAAATGTTCTTGGTTCCGGGAAAAATTTCGCTATATAGAAAAATTTGCAATAAAGAGGCTCTTAATATGGAGGTTCGACTGTACTTACTTGAACCTATGATTACTCTAACACAGTGTTTCTCAAAGTGTGGGGCGCGCCCCCCTGGGGGGCGCGATGACCCTACAAGGGGGGCGCGAGCGTATCGAAAATTTAAAGATTTTTTTTTAAAAAAAATAACCGGAAAGAGAAGTAAAAACAAAATGCTTTCTTCCATAATAAAAAAATACACACAACACACTGGCATAATTTATATTTATTATCTAGCTTTTTTTCCGTCATCAAATAGCTATCTTTGATCCCAAAACCAAATTAAAGAAAAAAAAACATTTTGTTTTATTTGCTGTTTTTCCTCAATGAGAGATTTTTTTATTACGTTTTAACATAAAATATTACTCGTTAAAAGAAAAAAACGAAACCCAGACCCTGAGAAAAATTCTAAGAAGATAAACAGTTCACCGCTGCAATTATTATTGAAATACTGTACATTAGTTGTAGAAAAAGAAAAGGAAGTCATGATTCACTTTTCAGCCAGGCTGCATAGTACGTTCAGTTCAGTTCAGGTTTTGTGGGATATGGAGCAACAAAGGCTATGATCCCCTAAAAGACAGATGTTTCTTAAAAATTAGTAGATGTCAAAATATTTCAGTTTCTGGATAAAAAATCTGAATGTTAATTTGACCTTCAATCTTATGGTATGGTTATTATCAATATTAGTTCCCTCCCATCTTTCATGTGTTTGCTTTTCGCTTAAGGAAATTGTAAATAATTGAGTTTTGCGATATTTGGGTCTTGTACTTTTGAATCATTTTAGTTCAGTTTTATTGGATTTTTTCTCAAATCATCAAAGAATTGAATAGTCCTTGAAAGAAGGTAAGTATACTTTCTATAAATTAAAATATTCACTAGAATTCCGATTTGTATCGTGTACAGTAAAAATAATTCTAAACAAATGATTGGGGTGACTGAGTCCCCCCGCACTACCATTAATGTTAGTATCGAGTACGCGCCTGCTCCCGGGTTAAACTTTTTGAAGTCTTCTCGCTTTAAATGTTAAAAAGTAACACAATTATTCTTCATCGGAATTTTATATTCTTTTTCATAATTTAACATTAATTCTAAATGCTAATTGTGTGAGGTTTAAAATTACAGTTCTTTTAAACAGTTATTTACAATTATAGCATTTATCTAAAAAAAAAATCATTTTACATTTTTGTATACAATGTCGTGCACACAGTTTTACTCTCCTTACAGTTCAGCTATTATATCAAGAATAATGTTTTATTTTTAAAAAAATAAACTCGTGCGAAGAGTCGGTGTTTCAGCCAGCATACACGTTTTATGTATCAGTATAGGTATCGGATCGTGGCTTGCCTTGTCACGAGTTCGATCCCAGTACCACTAAAGACCCGCCGTGTAGGACAGCGTTGCACGTTAAATCTGTCGAGAGCTGAAACGTCCTCCCGTTGGTGTGGTGTGGTAGTTAGGAGAGGGGGTGCCAGCTCAGGTGTCATCCACGTCACTTGACCATGGTTCAAAATTACGTGGTCCGTCGTCAAAAGCCCTCGTGCAGCTGAACAGTGCGACGTTAATATTCAATCAATCAATCTTATTACTAAATTAAGAACAAGTTTAATAATTATTAGGACTTTCACGGGCTTTTCTTGTAGAGGAAAGTTTTTCAAAGGAAGGTTTTAATATCAGAAATTGACACTTAAAGAGTTATTTTTCTATATTTAGCTGAGATCTATATTTTGTCTTCAAGGCATCCACTGCAGAAAATCCGGTTTGCAAAAAGGTAGATGTTGAAAATGGTAATAGTATACGAAGTGCTTTTGTTTTCAGTACAGATAATTCCTCATCCACCTCTACCCCAAATTCAAAGAGCGATTTATTACAAAATTGCCTTTTAATTTTTTCACTGCATGTGAAATCTATGAAGATTTCTTCTTCGGAAGTTGAGAGCCCTTCTGGAGTATCTTGAAATAGATCCCTAATCCACTCGTAACTTGCTACCAAGCTGTCCTCATCCAGAAAATACTTTTTAAAATTCTTTGCCAACATAGCTAAATGATTTTACATGTTTTAAAAACAACTTTCACATGTTGTTCTACAGATTTGTAAGTTTTAACACATATCGAGCTGGGGCTTTTTTCCATCATTTACTTCAGTAGTGGTAAATCCAAAATTTAAGTATTTTTGAGAAGATCGCCTTGATTTAATTTTCGGAACCATGCTCATTCGTCTGTGTACTTGTTGATTCTTTATTATGGTCGAATGTTTGCTTACGACTTAAAAATGTATGTATGATATTGTTTTAATTTACTGCCGTAAATACTTAATTACCGTGAATTACAATTAACGTGGAAATTTAAAAAATGTACATTCAAGCTAGATTCGGTAGCTATAGGAGTATCGAGTCGACCAAAACTGACTGGAATTGTACGAGAAAAAGCATTTTTACATGTTTTGCGCAGACGTCCGATAGGTTGCCCAGACTCACGCAAACGTACCCTATAATGCCAGATGTGATGGATATGATAGAGAGCGACATTGACTAGACTATTTTTCTAATGACATTTGTGCTTTGAGAAATGAATGCTGAAGGAAATAAATCCTTAATTAAATGCATCATTTTGCGATCTGTTCCAATTTAAAATTAGAGAAAGAAAAATAACATAATTCTCTAAGTAATATATATATTTTAAGTAATTTTCTTAAAATATATATATATATATATATATATATATATATATATATATATATATTACTTAAAATATACACAAAATTTAATATACTTATCGTATTAATTTGTACGGTTTATAATTAAGATCGTATTGTAACACTTTAGCGTCTCTCTCTCAAAGTGCATTTTTATTGCAGTAAATACATTATTGTTGTACAGGGGGCGAGACAAAAATTATGATTGAAAATTGGGTCGCCAGTATTGAAAGTTTGAGAAACACTGCTTTTAATGTATGAGTGGCGCACAGAGTATTTTAGGACTAATTAATTAATACTAAATTAAGAACAAGTTTAATAATTATTAGCTACTTCCATGGGCTTGTCTTACAGAGCAAAGTTTTTGAAAGGAGTTATAAGATAAGAAATTGAGCCTCTGAGTTCATTTTCTATATTTAGCTGATATCTATATTTTGTCTTCTAAGCAACCACCGCATTTTGTAATATGTTCCAATTTAAAAATCAGAGAAAGGAAAAATAACTTAGTAATTTACTATTACTTTAACTTTTTTTTGCTTAAAAGTAACATATACAAAATTTAATACTTATGTCATGAATTTGTACGGTTTATAATAAATATTGTTGCTTTATCGTAAAAGTGCATTATTATTGCATTCAGTAAATTATTATGTATAAGGGGGGGCGCAATAAAAATTGTGATTGAAAAGGGGGGCGCCAGTATTGAAAGTTTGAGAAGCACTGCTCTAACAATCAGTATCATGTTTCGAAAAGGATTCGTCGCTCCCATCTGTGACAGCTGACTTCGTAATAGTTGACGGCATCGCCATTTTCACTCGTTGTTGTCTTCCATGTCATCCAATGCATTTGTTATGCAACATTTTTTTAAATAATGTATTATAGAAGAATATAAAAGAATTATATTAACCCAGCATCTCTCGCGCGAAAAAAAACGACTGAAAGTTCACGCGCAGGGTATTTGATATACAAGGGTATTTACATTCTGTTTTTTCCGTAAAGTTTGTATATAAAAGTTAAAAAGGAAGAAAAGTAAGGATTATACACACAATACGTTTATTACATTCTTCAAATGTAAATTTAGTTTTTCTGTTCTTTTTATAAAGGCATTCAGTACATTGTTTATACACTCTTTTAATCTCGTCGTGAGTGAGTGCGATGTTTTTACTGGATCTTAATTTTTTTTTAATCTGTACCTTTTTAAATAGAAGTAAACTTCTCTATTATGTAACTTCAAAAATTTTAGAGCTTCTTTTTTATTTTCTCATGTTGTTCCAGCAATAGTTTTTTTTTTCAAAAATACATCTGAAAGTGGATAAGATGTGTACCAGTTGTCTCCTTTAAAATTACGTTCTTCCCAAATGTTTCTGTGTCTACACATAAACATTTATTTTCAACAGTGTGTCACTCTTCGAAATCTGGATCGATTTCATTAGAGGAATCATACTTGCTGTTATACTCTTGATCATTTGATTTTTCCTCATCATAACCGCAAAAAGATTTTCTTCATCCGAAAAGACTGTTGTACTATATCTGTTAAATACTGTATCTGCTAAATTACTTAAATATTACGTTTTTTCATCATAACTACAATAATACGCCATAGCATAAGGAATATTTAAAACGTGCTCATGCATTCAGAACCGTAACAGCGATTCACGCGCAGAGTATGACATACCCGAAGAGGCGGTATCCAAAAATATATATTTAGAATTCGTTTACTAGCTAAGGCCCCTCAAAGAATATGACCTTAAAGGCAGTACACGAGAAACTATCCATTTTCAAAAAAAGGTTTAGTAGAACGGTTGACAAAGTTAGACGGTGGGTATGACATACCCTGCACGAGAAGTGCCGGGTTAAGGACGAATGAACATTTACAAGCAAAAATTATATTATTTTGCTTACGCCATCGCCGTGCATTCGTATCCTCTGTGTCATATTTTCAGTGGCTGTTGTTCTGTTTCCGTTTTTTTTTTCATGTAAAATTACCTCCCTTTTCATACTTGCGTCATAGTGAACTCGTCTTGATGATATAACCGATATCTTTGATGTTTAGAATAGTCTGAATTACACACACTGGAGATAAACTTCGGAATGGGATAAGTCGTTGATGCAAGTGGCCAGAATGGACGCTTGCATTTTTCCTTTTGAAAAAGGCTCTGCAACTCAATTTCTTCCATCCAACAAAAAGTCTGCCTTCGATTCATTGACTCACCCAATTTTCAATAGCATTAACACTGGAAAAATGCTGCGGCTTAGATTCGAGTAAATACGGTATTTTAGTAATAATAATTATCTCAAATCTCCCTTGGTTAAGCTTCTAGCTGTAAGGACCAGATATTCTATGAGAACGTAATCATGTTGCCAGAAACAAAAAATGGGGATAGATCATCGAACAAATTGAAAGTATTTGAATGATTTAACTCCATGTTATTTTTATAGAAAAAAAATCGAAATTTATTTTACACTAAAAACTGAAATTATTTTCTTGCCTGCCCAATATAAAGATAGAATATTAATGCGGCATTATTTAAGTAGGTTAGAACTAATTAAAATTACTTAAGTATTTTAACAAGACAAGAGAAATTTTGTAGAAATTATGTGATAAAAATAAATAAGTAAACTACGACAGCAAATAATTTAAAACTTAATTCCCTGATTGAGTTTTTTCTACATTATTATATTCTGACATTCCTGGAGGAATTTTTCAAGAAATTACTCACACAGTTGCTATATAGTCATTAATATTTTACTTATACATTTCACAACATGCAGACAGTTCTTTTTTATGTGTTTATTCGAATCATTAACTTCAGAGAGAAGAAAAAGAAATAAATTCTTATAATTTCGCTCCAAAATATTAAGAAACAAAACTTAATCATTGAGTTTCGTCACGTTTTTTTTAAATGATACAATTCCTATAATGATCTCTTTGATGTTTGCTTTGTTATTTAATTAGCGGATTGTTGCGTATGGGTAGAATAAACACGAGAGGGAAAAAAATATTTCATAAGTAATATTAGTACAATATAGTTTTCTGAAATTATCCGAAAAAAATGCACTACCTAATGCGTCATTCTATCTAATGACTTTTAGAATTGTTTTTACATATCATTTTAGTTAAATTATTCTTAATACTTAAGGTATCCGACTACGTTCAGAACCGTGATTCTCAAAAGCGCATAAATGGATAATTTTCATGATATTTAGTGTCATTTAGATTAGAATATATATACATAAAATTGTTTTAAGGACATTTTGACAACAAAAATTTATTTAAATACACTATTTTGGCAAAAAATCAACATAGAATAATCTTTTTTCCAATTGTTCTCTTTTTGTGAAAAATGCTTCTACTATAATAATATTTTGCCTGTATATAGCTCAAACCTCTGTTCAGAGGCTCAAGTAGAATTTTTGAAATATACAACTTAGAAGTGGGTTTATTCATATTTTACACGACAGAGGGGAGCAATTTTAAGAAAAAAACGCGAATAATTATTTCAATTGTTTGTAACTTTGAAAATAATGTGAATTTTTCAAACATTTTAACTGAGCCTCTGTAGAGAGGTCTAAAATATATACAGGCAAAATATTATTATAATAGAACCATTTTTCACAAAAGGAGAACATTTGGAAAAAAGATTATTCTAAGTTAAGTTTTTGCCAAAATATTATATTTAAATAAATTTTTTTTGTCAAAATGTCCTTAAAACAATTTTGTGATTGTATTCTATTCTGAGTGACACTAACTATCATGAAAATTATCCATTTATGTGCTTTTTTAAAAGCATGGTTCGGAACCTAGTCGGATACCTTAACCTATTTATATCGTTCAAAAGTGGGGGGTCAAACTAAACTTTGACAACTGATTTTTGGCCTGTGTTCTTCACAATCCGATCAGGATTCCTTTAAGATGAGGTTAGCCCAAAAAGGAAAAACAAAAATTGTGACGGGTTCTATCCCCGTGTCCTTCAAATAAACATCTTGGGTAAATTATTCTTTAACTATGGTTTGAGTTTGAAAGCGCTTTCCGTAGAGATGACTTAATTTTATGTTAATGTAAAAGCTATTTAAACCTGTCAAGAGGAATGAAATTAATCGTTGTTTGTGAGTGGCTAGTAGTTAATCGTTATTTGAGTGTCGTTCGTCCTTAAGTTATCATTCAATGTAGACTTACCATTCGGAGAAGTGGAAATAATTGAGAAGCTAATTTGAAGAAGAGAGAGAGAGAGACTGTAGTACTTTAGGAAATAGTTGAAAAAAATAATCTACAATCGGATCAAGAGACAAGCATACATTTGATAATCTTATAATCTTCGATTAGGAAGCTAATTGTGATTGCTACCAAGGTTATTAAACTTGAATTAATCATAAGTTGATCAGTTTTTAAGTAAAAAGTACTTATTTTGATAACAATGTCAGCTCCCTCGATGACCAAAACTACACCTGTAACCTTCGGAGATTGCGACAGAATGACCTTTGCAGTAAATGCTTGAGGACAATATTGTGGAAAGAATGCTTGTACATACATTATTAATAAGAAACATGATACTCAGACTTCTTTTTAACTAATTTATTCACTCCTTGAATAATCAATATCAAAATTAATTAAATGTGTAGAGAGCTTTCATTTAACCTGACTCTCTCAAACATAAGGATTACAATTTTTATTTATTTTGAGATCTCTTTTAGCAGTACACATTTAATAACAAATTCTATTTTGTTGCTCTAAATCTCTCCTAATGAGGTTGCTCTGACCTCAGTGTAACACTTCATAGTGTCTTTTAAATCTTCTATTATTCTTCTAACCTTTTTTTCTATCTTCCATCTGTCTTTCCAAAAATTCATTCACTATGCTTCTTCATAAATAGAAATTCTCATATGCATACGTCAGGGCTCCTTCACAAGGCGAGGTGCTCATATCAATCATCGTAATAAAGTATCCTCAGAGGTCAGTTAGAAATAAATTATAGTTTTTAAAAAACTATAAAAAAACATGCTTTTATAGTTTGTTTTTATTATTAATCAAACTTAAAAGTAAAAAATAATTTTTAATATAAGAATAAAATGATTAACGAGAAAATTAATGTCATTGTGATAAAAGCGTGGGGTGCTCGATATTAATTGTTATAATTTCTTACGAGTTCTATACTGAAATGCAGAGTTGGTGTGAAAATGTAGTATGAAGCACCCCGCGCGCTTTTATCTCAATGACATTATATATAATTTTCTAATTAATCATTTTATTCTTATATTAAATTATTTTTTTACTTTTTAGTTCCTATTGTATATATATACACTATATAAGCATGTAAGCATGTTTTTTAGTTCTTTTAAATTATAATTTATTTTTTCATTTTTTAGTTCAAATTACAATAAAAGCGGGCTTTTTTTAAATTTTTTAAACTCTCATTTATTTATTTCCATTTTTCAGAAAAACTGGGCAATTGTTTATATTATAGTAAGAAATTGCTGACGTGAGAGTGTTTTCGCCTTAGGGTTGTAACTTAACTTTTTTGTCGCCAAATCTGTGGAATTGAGAAATCGTTAATCCAAATGAACCTTATCAGGACAATAGAACAAAATTATTATATTGCCATCGGTCATTGACAAGTGTGCAAAATTTCGAATTAATTTGACCTTTTAAAGTGGTTAAAAATCGAGTTCAAAGATTCCGTTACATACAAGTGAAGCTTATAAAAAAGCGTATTAAAAATCCGCTTGAAACCGCACCAAGATGAAGACTGGTCAAGTCCGAATCTCAGTTCTCAAACAAGCCCACGCCAGACCTCTTATGATAGAAGGTGTTGTTTCCATTCTAAGTAGTTTGCCAAATAGCAGCATTTTCTATTTCAATTATAGCCAATCAACACAAAATGTATGGTCGCGTAATGTTTGAAGAGATATAGCAAACTTCCTTCCATACTTATGCTTCGGAAGGGATAGAAAGATATTTCAGACGTTTATGAGAGCGAGCTTGTTCAGGTTAAAAATGTCGCAACTGTCGACAAACACTTTATTTTCAAATGCAATTACTACCGTACATTAACGTCAAATTATATTGAACAAGCAATATTAAAAAAATGTATGTCAATTCCTACTTTGGTCAACAAAGAAAAGTCCATCAATCTCTTGTAATGCTTGAAAAACAAATTGAACATTTCATACCTGGTAGTAGGATAATCAATGTATACTGTCGCTATACATTGCCTTCATTTGGAAATTTAATTTTTTTCTCCCATAAAAAACTAAAATTATTTAATTAAATTTAATTAATAAAGTAATATTTGAAAAAAATGTGTTAACATCAAGTGTCATCCACTACAAGTTTAAAAAAATATATTTGAACTTGAGTGGATGAACATAAAGTATTTTTATTATAAATTTAAAATTTGAACAAGATATATATATATAGAAAGAGAAAGAACTAATAGAAGGAATCGAAAAATGTCGATGTAACGAGCATTGATATATTTTTTACTTAGACTATGATCTTTGTTTTAATATTGTGTAAATAAATGGGTGCAAATAGATTTTTGGATCAATTTATTATCAAAGATTGTCAAATGTATGAGTGAGTGCTTCTTATCATCGAAATATAAAGTAACACGAGGTCTTTTGGCAATGTAATTTTGATCCACGATTAAGTGACGCGAATGACACCAGAGCTGAAATCCTTCTTTCCAAACTACCACACTAACGGGAAGAGTTTTAATCCCGACAAGTTTAACGTGCATCAGCCCTTCAACACGGCTGATTTTCAATGGTACTAGGACTCGAACTCATGACACCCCAGCCACGTGTTCGAATGGCTACCATGACCTCATCGCCTTGTAAGAGTTATAGCATGTTAAATATACCTCAGGTTCAAAGTTTTAAACTTTATGGAAAATTAAGTAGTAACAATACCAAAGAAATTGTTTTTCATGTTATCTAGTCAACTTCCATTACATTAAAATTCTCTTATAATCATTCTAAACCCATAATAATAAGTCTATGTTAATGGAGGTAAACTAATTATAACTTTAAACTCTTTTTTCCATGAGTTTTTTCAAGCCATTAGTTCTCTTAAAATCAATGAGAAAACTGTTATAACGATTTTACTGTAATCTCAACAATAAGTACTATACATACAGTTTTGAATTTTTACATACTTTCATGAGATATTTTTGAGTGCAATAATTTCCACGCACAAGATAAATATTCAGTTTATCAGCCATTTCAAATTCATAAGCGTAATCTTACTAATTTAATGGAATTGCTAATAATCTTAGTTGTAAATGTGATGCCTTTATTGGAATACTATAAAAGACACTCAAAAAAGTAGAAACTAGGATTTCTGCTTGGTTACATTTTTTCACCGAATGTTTTTATAAAGATTATTTTCGCTAACGTAATCTTTTGGAATTTTTCTACCTTCGGTGATCTTAACTATCTTATTTATTGGAATACAATATTTTTTCAATTGTCCTTCTGAAATCTTAACTATTTTATTTATTGAAATACAATAAATGGAATCAGAGAAAGAACAAAGACTAAAGAAGATACTTCTGTTTATCTCCTATTTTATCAAGCATTTTTAAAGATCTGAAAACCTGAGATAAATCACTAAATGAAACCAAAAAAACACGGATGGATGAAAGCTAAATAGAAAGAAATGTTTCTAATTATTTTTTCTTTCGAAGAAATTCGGTGATTAGGTCAAGAAAGAGGCGATCCGCTTATAGGGGTGTAAATTAAAATTTTATTCACTTTTAGTCACACACCTAAAACTAGGAATTATTTCAAAAAGAACGTAAAGACTCCACGGGATTAATGCTAATATTGTATTGCTCACATTCTAAATTGTCTTAAAGTATCTTTAAGTTTGTTATACATAAGCATTTCAATTCACTTTTGATTCTGCTCAAATATTTTTCAGAATGTGTAAACAAAAGACAAATTTATGATCTGTGTGAAAACTTCGCAGGATTCTGAAATATTCCGAAGACTATAATGTAAAATATCCTTTTGCTAAAAAGTATTCATATATTAATATTTGAACTGAAGTTATTCAAATATATTAAAATGCTTTAATTCATATTTTTTTTTTTCCTCTAGCGGGACTGTGTACTGGTATTTTTTACCTTTTCAAACCTAGTTCCTTCCCTAGGAGCTGGTATCACTTTTTTTTATTTCGGCACCATATAGGCGATGCCAATTGCCGCAAGTAATTTTGACGCCCAGTTTCCTCCCCAGAGGGAGGCACCTGAGCTCTGACGATGCGAAATTGAACTTAGGGATTTAATTTTACCGAGTGCACCTAAGCCAAACGGGCACTCCAAGGGATTTTTTACATGCTGCATAAACATACGACATTGCCGCTGTCGATTTTCTGCATGATGAAAATCAACTTGAACCAAGGTTGAACTTGCAACCTTGAGTGCTTAGTTGATATCAGGAATTACATTATGTTAAATATTTCATGAAAATATAACTCAAATTATAACACAAAACTGATTTCAAAAGATTAGCTTTGATGTTATTTCTTAGTTTATACGAGGGTTGGGGCAAAAGTCACGGCAACTATTTTTTTCTTGAAAATACCAATCCGGTTGGGAAAATGTGACATATACAAACGAAAGGACAAGGTGTTGACTACATGTGTAGACAATGAATAGCACTGAATAATACTGTAATACACTAATTCATTACGGTAGTATACAGGGCAATATGGCCTTCACGGTGTAAAAGAATGACAACATAGTACACATAAAGTTGACATGACAAACCTGGCCCTAAAGATCCTCAATGCAGTAACCACAAACAAATTATGCAAATTTGTCCAAATGATGTAGCATGAAAGACAAAATTTATCTATTTTAAATACCAGAAGCGTTAAAAGTATTTATTTTGTTTTAAGGATCAATTTGTTACCACCAAATGTGCAAAACAAAATCATAAAAATCGTGCATAGTAATAAATTAACAATTTTTATTGTATTTATGATTCACTATTTTAGCGATAGTTGCTTACACATGAAAAAAATCAATAGTAGCTATTCAAATAAAGAGAGACTTATATACAACACAACCTCTCCCTTCAAAATCTAGTTTCCTTCTAAAATAAAAAAGTAGTCATTACACTGATCAAAATTAGAATCGAGCGCTTGGCGTAGACAAAACAAAAAGGGAAAATTTTCCTTCACACATAAAAGATAGATATATGCTGTTGCGGGCTTTTTTTGCAGCACATGCCAAAATAGCTTGCAGATGGCAGAAATTTTTCCTACTTACTTGACAATTATCGTTATATTTTGTATACTTCACACAATACCTTTATAAATTATAGTCTATGTTATCGCGTTCAGTTTCATTAAAATCCATTCAGTTGATTTTGCATAAAAGAGTAACAATCATTAAAAAATACAAAGTTTCGCCTATATAATATTAGTAAGGATTATAAATAGAATAATTGTAGATAAAAAATAGAATCCAAATTATATTAAGAATTTTATAACAGTTATTAGGCAGTCATATTTATCTCAAGAAATGATTCTTCATCATTTGGCTTCCTTTTGGGCTCATGATTTTCTCCTTGTAATTTTTGCTTTAACATTGGATTTAGCGAAAATTATTGCTCGACGTCGTCATTATAGTAACTTTACCACTGAAACACCATCTTAGTAGATTACAAAGTATAATCACAGCAAGAAAAATAAATTCGATCGTTAAATATATAAAATATGTTTTGCAATTTTTATTAAAATTTGAGTTAACTTTTTAAACACTTTTATGTACTACTCTTTTTATTTTTATTTAATTTCCTATTTTAACTTTTAGATTGAAGCGATTTCGTAACTGATTACAAAACTTTCAATATTTCATCCTCCAGACCAAACACAACATAAAAAATTAAGGCAATTGTTATTTTATTCTGGTTGAAGGTGAGTTCAACCTTAAAAATGTCATTCGATAGTTGATTGAAGTAGCATAAAACAATAACTTTAATTATTATTGTCTTAGCAAGTATGCATATCCCATTCTCTCTTTGAATTATACACATTCGGTAAATCACGTCGCTAAAAATATTTCATTGTCGATTCCTGCTCGATTTTACAGTTGCATCGCTTGTAGTTAACGATCTATTGTTGCATTAAGAAATTCAGGGCAAACAGATATAAAAATGTTCGCTTACGGTATTTAACGGAAGCTTCAATTAGATACTTAATGGTAAATATGTTAGAACTCTAGTAATATATAAAAAAATTTAATTTAATTCCTACTTAGACTAACAAAGAAAAATTTTATGTCAGTTACTTTTTTATTAAATAGTTGCAATTAATATAAATATGTATATACATATGACAGAATCCCAATATTAAATGACAAAATAGAAAGCGATTTTCCTTGCTGTACATGGTGTTGGACTATTTTTGTGTTTGTTACTATTCATCCATTAATTAAATTTAATTATTCTAATAAAATAGTACAATAAGAAAGAAATCCCATTCTCAGAAATTAGGACATCCCGGATGAGATTCGAACCAACGACCTTTGGATTAGAAGTCTAATGCGATATCAATAGCCCTACAGAGACACGACAAACAATTTCCATTTCTATACATGCTGTTGAACTATTATTTTATTTGTTACTATTTACTCATTAATTAAATAGAATTATTGAATTAATATTTGAAAAAACTGTATTAACATCAAGTGTGATCCACTACAAGCTTAAAAAAATGTATTTGAACTTGAACGGATGGATTGTGAAAGTATTTTATTAACGATTGAAAATTTGGACAAGATATATATATTATATATATATATATACATAAATATATATAGAGAGAGAGAGTGAACTAATAGGAGAAATTGAACAAAAGCATGCATAATTGAGTGGATCTTGCATATATGGAGAACAAAAATTACAAATGAAACTTACCTATGATGATAAAGATACTCTATAGCGGTGCTCCCAGCCGCTTTATCGTCACGGATTGATTAACTTTTGATAATTTTACAGCGGTGCGCTGAAGGTGGAACATGGATTGTTTATGTTTTAGATTGTTTTAATTTAGTAATATATATATATATAAATTTAATTGTTTTTAAATATGTCTTCAGGATAAAATACATTTACTCCCAAAAAATGAATGTAAAGGAATTTAATATGAAATATAAAGTGATTTTCATTTAAAAAAAACCTGCACAAACCCTAGAGAAATACACTACAGTAAATAAAATAGAAATAATTTAATGTTCCTTGGGCGGCTCGGTACAATTTGATCCACAGACCAATACTTATCCGCGGCCTGGGGTTGAGGATCACTGCCCCATGGTATAGAGCAGGGTTTGGCAACTTATAGCACGTATGCCACATATGGCACTCGGCACAATTCTCAGTGGCACTCTGCACTACCCTAAAAATTTGTAAATTTTTGAGTGGTTGGTAGCTGATATTTGACAAACATCTTCAGAGAGTCATGGACCTATATGGAGTTACGAGAAAATCTGAAGGATTTCTAAAGATAAATCTACAGGTATTTTGTAAATTATTGAATGTCATTGCTGGAGAGATTTAATTGCTTGAAGAAAGAAAAGTACATATACTCTGCTTTCCATTTTGGTTCTACATATCTATGTGGACAAATCCTTCCTCATATGAAAAGTATTAGGAGCCCACAAGAAGCTGTTTAACATCTGAATATCCAGAATCGTGTCAAATTGAAAGTCACACATTATAATCCTGATATTGCGATATGAAGTAGAGCGCTGCGCAGAGACAAGGTTCGCATTAAAACATTTATTTTTTAAGTTGACAATATTGAAGGGGGATATCTATATTTTATGCTGTTTATTTATTATTTTGATAAATATTTTTAAAAGATATATAATATATGTACAATTTTATTATTTTTATTTATGTTGAAAGAATAGTATCTTGTTCATTTTTTCTCAATAAATAACTTTAAATGAAGCAAAATTAATATATAATAAGATGGTAAATCTGCTCGTATGTTATGGACCTCTATTCTCTAACGCTATGTGCATTATCGCGGAATCAATTGTTTCAAAACTATCCTACTCTGCGGCACGTGGAATCATATTGGTTGATTGGTTTGGCACGCCACAGCTTAAAAGTAGCCAATCACTGGTGTTGAGCTTAGGATAAAAATAATTGTAAAAATTTAATGAAAGGGTTGCATTTTTTTGGGGGGGGGAAAGATTTAATTTTTTTTAGTTAGATGGCTTTAGACTCAAAATAATTATTCTCCTATAATGTAAGTACCAAAAGTTACTGATAAATGAGTACTGAATAGAACAATCATATATTTTAATTTTGTGTGGGATAATACTTTATCATAGACAACAATTTGCACACGCACACACATAAACTCAAACTGAGTGGCGCAACAGCCCATAAGGGCCAGGGCCTACTGTACCCATCCCAGTATACGTGACCATTGGTCACTGAGGTGCATGAGCAAATGTCCCGATCAGGTGGTCAGTCTGAAGCAAGACCCCCAGTGTTTAAGTCCCCAAGCAAGCTTGGTACTCATTTAACGACCGACTGCACACACACATAAGGGTAATCTTTTATTTAGAATTCAATTCTGTGGATTTTCATCTCGTATCACTTCGGCGTAGTTTGGCACTTTGAGGAGGAGGTGCTAGCACTCGTATCGTTTTTGTCTTTGGACTTGGTTGAAATTTACGAGGTCAGTCGTTAAGCTTTCGAATTATTTCATAATGCGACATAAATGAGCAATTAATCAGCCAATCAACCTCCTACCACGTGATGCCATTTACATTAGTTTGAATATAGTATGTCAAACTACAGCTACTAGGGATAGACTCCGCCTCATAATGGGCTATTTACGAGGAGGACACTAGAGTTGGTACATATTCCATATCCGCCAACTGCCACAGTAGCCAAATAGTCGTAATGTAGAATCCTAATCAGTGGTGGTCGGTCCTGATGTCTTTAAAGACGTTTCGATAAGAAGATCTGATTCACATTAAATCTGTCATCCTTTATAATCCTTATGTTGGTGTGCTGTGGAAGTTTGGATAATAGGGGGCAATTAGATGTCTTTCTCGTCCATTGACCGTACTCAAGGTTCAAACGGAGGTAAGGGAGGGAATATTAACGTCACACTGTTCA
Organism: Trichonephila clavipes; assembly: GCA_019973935.1. Taxonomy (NCBI): domain Eukaryota; kingdom Metazoa; phylum Arthropoda; class Arachnida; order Araneae; family Nephilidae; genus Trichonephila; species Trichonephila clavipes. The sequence goes on from BMAU01017904.1 coordinate 207,819, forward strand.
ACTACTCTAGGGCTTTTAGTGACGGACCTCGTTACTTTGAGCCATGGTCAAGTGACGAGGATGTCATCTGAACTGACACCCCTCCCCCCTATCCTAAGTACTTCACCACACCAACGGGAGGACGTTTGAGCTTCGACAAATTTAACGTGCATCGTCCCCTACACGGTGGCTCTTCAGTGGTACTAGGGTCGAACTCATGGCACGTGGTCGCCAGTCCGTTTTTTGACGTTAATAAGTAATAAATCAATCGATACTTACCATTTGGAAAAACAAGTCACAATTTATTTAAAGAACTACACTCCCCCCACCCACCCCCACACATGATTTTGCATAATGCTTCAGTGGATTCAAAACTTGGAGTTCGTGATTTGATTCGTATACTGCTTAAACCTTAAAAATATTCTATTTTTAGAATATTTTATGCAATCACTTACAGGTTAAAATTCGTTCAAATTTATCTCGATAAAACGACACTTTTATTGCAGACAATTCTTTTTCCTTGAAATTCTCTCTACTTTAGTATTTTGGGATTCTCTGACGGTATATAATCGCTTATTTTTGTCACACTTTACTGGAAGGCTATTCGAGACTGACCTCGTAAATTTTAGCCTCAGTTAAGTGACGAGGATGACACATGTGCTTGAACCTTTCTCACCAAACTTCCGCATTACGCCATCGTGAAAACTTAGAACCTCGACAGATTTAACGTGCATCAAATTCTTTGCCTTGGGACTCTCTTAATAATCTATATATATAAAAATGGGGTTTTTTTTGTATATATGTACACGCTTCGCTCTAACGCAGTTCAACCAATCACTATGAAAATTGGCATATATATGTATTTTTTGTGGAAAAGATTTTTGTGCTATCCTCTTTGTTGCAGCTCCCCTCCAGGTGGCGCTACAACATATCAAGTTCTACACCGTTCAATCAAACGCCAAGTTGCCATCATGGTCGCCAAAAATGATGTCAACATTTCACTATGTTTCTATTGTTGTGTTTTGTTAAAAATGCCATCTGATCGGCAAATACCAGATCGAGGCCCACGAAATTCATCATGGCAATAGGCTACGTGACGCCTGTCGTTAACCGTATCTTTGAGCACCATGCAGGTGACAGTACGATTTGGCACGGTTCCACCCCAATTTAGAGGGAGAACACTTTGGGAGTGGTCAGGGCCTCCCACCTCTCTTCCCCCAACCTCACGAGAGGACTTGCGGCTCGACGGCTATTTAGAGTACCCCCATGCCGCGATGGCATTTACAAACATCCATGTCTTCTCCGGGATCCAAACCCAGTCCTTAAGGCACAGCAGTCAGCGTCATTAACCATTATACCAGATGGGCGACCTATGTTTCTATTGAATCACCATTATAATGTAAGGAACGACGTTGCTTGCGATTCTTACAATTTTAACATAAAATAATACATACAGAAAGTAATATTAACGCGTATTACACATCCAGATATAAATTATTTACACTATTTTAAGCGTTCATTACGCATAATTTGTAACAATGTGTTACTTTTGCTGAGCAGAGATCAGCTTAGGAAGGTGTTTTCAAAAATCGACTGACAAGAGAGTTATGGGGCGTTGTAAATAAAAAAAAATCCTTTTTATCATCTATTAGATCTACAGACATAAAATTTAACAAGGGTTTTGTTGATCAGCTGAGATATCCAAAAAGCTTTTTTTGTTGTTGTTGTTTAATTTGCAATTTACGTAAAGTTAACTCACTAAAAACTTCTTTATCCTTCAATTTCTATTGTTTAAATCTTCAATTTACCCGTGCGAAGAACGGGTATACTAGCTAGTCTTAAATATTTTTTCAAACATAAATTCCTGAATTGTAGTTGTCACACACACAGCCCTGGCTTGTCCTTTTCTTTTTTCCCCTTATTACTTCGATTATTTTTTCAAGATACATTTATTTTATTTTCGAAAAATGACGAAATATCCAATTTTATAATTTTTTTAAAAAAAGAAAAAAACTTTTAAAGAAAAGCAGAATTTATAAATGCAGTCGGACCCCGATTTAACGAATTCAATGGGACCGAACCTTTTGTTCGTTAATTCGGTGTTATTCGATATATTGAGCTCCAAACAAAACACAATTTTTTGCATTTATCTTTTGGTAATACTATAAGTAACTACACAAAAAATATCCATATTTAGAAAGTACACACTTTATTCAACAGCTAAAAATGGCCGCGGTAGCCGAGTGGTATGGACATCGGATCGTGGCTGGTTTTGCCACGAGATCGAGCCCAGTACCACTAAAGACACGCCGTGTAGGGTAGCTATGCATGCTAAATCTGTTGAGAGCTGAAACGTCCTCTCGTCGGGGTGGTGTGGTAATTAGGAGAGGGGGTGCTGACACAGGTGTCGTCTTCGCCACTTGACCATGGTTTAAAATTACGAGGTCCGTCGCCCAAAGCCCTCATGTAGCTGAACAGTGCGACGTTAATATTCGCTCACTCAACAGCTCAAAATGCTATTAGTGAATTACTACGCACCAGTTAATTGGAAAGTTTGAAATACTGTCAAAATCTTTTTGATTCCTTTTTCGGCTCTATACAGAGAAGAAAATACTGCATCATTTACATTATGTTGCATAGGTTCCAAACTATGTAAGACATTAGAAAATGAGACAGTTTTGATTGGAGTTTCATTATCGTTTTCTGCATTTGAATCGTTATTCATTGGCTCCGACAAATCAACCATTTCCTCAACTTCAGCTGCACAAATAGGCAGTCCGTCAGAAAATGTAGCATAATCGTTAAAATCTTAAAACAGTGATTCTCAACCTTTTTTTTTTGTTGCGGCACATATTTAACGATTTCAAAATTTGGCGGCACACAAAGAAAAAGATAAAAATTATTTACTTACTACAACACACTGCATAAATAGTTTATGACAAAAATTTTAAATATACGAAATAAACTAATATATACTACAATAATAACTAAACGTTTATTAAGGGATTAATTACAAGCTAATAATAAAAATATTTTTAATGCGAAATTTCAGCTTGATGTTTTTTGATAATTTCATTTATATTTGGTCGTAAAAATGACAATGCTACTCCCATATCGTCTTCTACATTTAACAATCTTGATCTTTTTTTAGTTTTAATGTTGGCCAATGCTGAAAATCCGAATTCACAAATAAGATGTGGAAAATTGTAATAATATGTTTAAAGCTTTTTTGGCTATCATTGGATAATCGCATCTGATGTTAATCCAAAATGAATTAATTGATTCTTCTGAATGTTTTAAAATTAAATCTCGATTATTGGAAAGCAAAATGAGAGTTCTTCCTCTTCATTCAAAGTTAAGTCAAATACAGAAGTATACGTTATGAGAAATGGATTACGAACCCAATAAAATTTCTTAATATCTAATTTTGGGAAATAATGAATAATTCTCTCCTCTAATGTTGTCAAATGATCAACAACAATTAATTTAATAGTTTTACAACTGTCTTTAGGGACTGACTCAAACTTTTCTAAATTGCCTTCCTGAGCTTTATTTTTCCATAAAGTTATTTGTTTTTTTTAATCCCACCAGCTTATCGGTTGAGTTTAAGATATTTTCATTAGGCCCTTGCATACTTGAATTGATGTTGTTAAGAATAACAAAAATGTCTGATAAGTAAGCCAGTTTAGTACACCATATTTTATCTTCCAACAAATGAACAAATTTATAACTTTTATTTTGTTCAAAAAATATTTTCATTTCGTCTTTTAATTTCAGCACACGAGATATAACTTTTCCTCTGGACAACCATCTTACTTCTGATTGGAGTAACAAGGATTCGTACTTGGCTTCCATAGCTTGGCATAATTTACTAAATAATCTACTTTTTAATGGTCTTGATTTGATATAATTAACCATTTTAACACATTGTTCCAGAACTATTTTCAAATCTGATGGCAAAAATTTTGTAACAAATGCTTCTCGATGCAAAAAACAATGGGTAACTAATATATCCTCATTCAGTTCTTTAACATGTGCTACAAATCCTTTTAGATGTCCAGTCATAATAGCTGGAGCACCATCTGTGCAAATGTCAATACATGACTTCCAAGAAACTTTAATTTCTTCTAAATATGAACTAATTACTTGGAAAAATATGTTTACCAGTTGTAAAATCAGGTAACTCCCGACAACATAAAAATTGATTAATTATATCATTTTCGTGAATAAATCTAACGAATGCAATTAATTGAGCATTTCCTGTAATATCTGTTGTTTCGTCGACTTGTAGAGCAAAATTCGAATTTGCAAGAGTTTTTGCAGTATTTTGCTCAATATTTTCTGACATATCTTTAATTCTGCGATGGATTGTATCATTTGAAAGTGGTATTTGGCAAATATCAATATCAGCTGATCCACCAATCATTGTTTTTACAATTTTGCGACAAGCAGGTAATATAATTTCTTCAGCCAAATTGTGAGGTTTTAAGTTAACAGCAATCAATTCAGCTATTTCGTAAGAAGCTACTTGAGCCTTTTCAGACACACATACTTGTTTTTCAAAAACTTTTACTTGCTTAATTTTTGATGATAAAGACCTTTCAAAGTAGCTTTTATCTTTTGTTGAAATCGAAGAATGATTAGTCACCAAGTGACGTTGGAGTTTGCTAGGAACCATAGCACTATTTGATAATTTAAAACCACATATCACACACTCGGGAACAACTATGTCATTTTCCATTGTAGAGGTAAATCCAAATTTCAAAAAATCATCATTATATTTCCGATGGACAACGTATTTTTTGAGCAAGAAGTATTTTTACTTGTGCCGGGGGTTGGCTCATTAACTTGGTCCCTAACGTTATCATTATCACTATTATCATCATTAAACTTTCTTCTTTTTAACCATTTATCCATTTTCAGAAGGATCTGCAAATAAATTAATGCAAAATATTACTACATGCAAATAAATTAATATTAAACCGAATCACATACATTTGCCAATTTTAACGAAAGAAAAGGTGCAGTAACTACTATTCAACACCTTGTGAATCCCAACTATCACTAAAACAACACGTTTTGTGGCAAGTGTGCGCCGACTTGAGACATACTCTATTGCTATGCACGCCGCTTCATCATAATTTGGCACTAAGAAAAAACGCGTTTCAAAGCAAATAATAAAATAATTTATTTTTTTGTGGATTTAAATATATATTCATGTTAAAAATATTTTTCTTTTTAAATGATATAATTTAATAATATTAACATTATTATATATTTGCAAAATTTGGCGGCACACTTTTGAAATTTGGCGGCACACAAAAGTGCCGCGGCACAGTGGTTGAGAATCACTGTCTTAAAATGTACCCTGGGATAGGGATGAGATAAGAAACAAATTTCCTGTCCCATTCAAAACTCACACGACAGGATACACTCATGATTCATCTGCACTTGTAAAGTCTAATAGGGGTCTTCTTCCTTTCCCGTTGAAATTTGCTGCGAACAAGAAAAAGCTTTTTTCGGTTCCGGACGAAAAGGATATGTCATTTGAAGGGGAAAAAAACCTCTTTTTTTTCTAATACAAACTAATAAAAAAAATTTTCCAACTGCTGAAATAATTTGTTAATTCAGGGTCTATTATTCGTTAAAAAGGGAGTGCCTTTATTTTAATAGAGGAAAGAAAAGAAAACGTTAAATTGCAAAATTCGTTAAATATGGGTTCGTTAAACTGTATACTCGCTTTCTTAATAAGGCGTTTACATTTAAATTCATGTTTTTCGAATTACATATTAATATGTTTCCTTTTCCCTTTGGGTTCTTTCGGCAAAATTAAATCCTAGTACAGGTTCGCATCGTCAGAGCCGAAGTGCCTCCCTCTAATAAGGAAACTGGGCATCAAAATTATCTGAGGTGATTGGTATTCTATATGGTGTCGACCTAAAAAGAGATACCAGCTTCCGGGGATGTACTAGGTCTGCAACGGTAAAACACCAATCCGCACCCCATTAGAAATAGAAAAAAAATGTTTTCTTTTCCGACAGCTTTCTTAGCAATTTTTATAAAAATTTTAAATTTTACTTTATAGTTATCAAACTGACTCCTCTTTTGCATTGAATTTCTCATCAGTTATTTCTTCAACCGTTTTCAGTTTTTAGTCAGTTTTCTTCCTTCTAAACGACACATTCAATCAAGTAAACAAATATACTTTCTGGTGTTCGTAATCTTTTGTATCCGGCTACATAAAATGCACTACTATATAGATTTTACATCAGATTACGTATGCGTAAATTTAAATTCTAACATTGATTTCCACAAACTGTCAGACATTTCACATTACCGTACTGGGATGTAAATTTTCTTTATTATTTTATAAAAAAATTTACATTGAAGTAACCTTAAAGAAATTCGGCTGTCATTTGAATCTCTTGGGTGATTTTTAAAAATAGCCGAAAAATTCCCATTTTGTACAGGGCTACTCTACATTCTCTTCAAAGCAAGCTTTACATCAGAATTCTTTATACAAAATGTTTTCAAAAGCTCTTATCATTCAAAAGAGATCTTGCAGATGCTGTTCCGCGGCCGTGTCTGTGAATTTTACGCCTTTTTCGATTTTTCGAGAGGCAATCTGATCATCAACATTTTTCAAGCATTCTCTTTGTACAGAAGGTAAATAACTTAACCAATGCTTTTAGCCCACCACGCTCGTGTTCTTTATATTCCATTCTGGCTTATTCGTATTGCTTCGTGTTTCGAAGAAAACGTCGAAAAGGGATTTTCTAACTGTAACTGTGGAGTTGTTTTTCTTTTTTTACTTTTATTTTATTTTCGAATACCTAAGAGAAGAAATCTGTTCATATACTATTCAAATGAACGGTAGATGGAAGAAAATGCCATATACCATTTACTAGCGGTTAAAGAAATTTTATTTGAATCATTTAAGTTTATACAATGGAGTGAATGCGATGTTGAGTTCCTATCCTTTTCAGTGAATAAGATTCATGCTATTTCGAAAGACGAATTCAAGTACTTTATCTTTTCGTAACGAAAGTTGCACTAACCATTCGAGAGGATTTATATGGTATTTTAAACATTATGTTGTAGGGTTCCATAAAATAAATAGCGACAGCTATATTAGTTCGAAATTATGTCATTTTATTACCTAATGAAAAAGACAAGTTTACGTATGTTTTACTACATAAAACAGCTGCAGTTAAATTATGTAATACAAAATTATGCTGAGAAGAGTGCTCATTTCTTTAATAAAAACGGGTCACTTAAAATAACATTTCCTCTATCCCCGAAACGACAGGAGTGTCAAACTCAAAGTCTAATTTGGATCAAACAAACAAGGTTTAACTTTAGGTGAACCGCAAAAAAATCAGTATTCATAGAAACGTAGATTTATTTCGAATAATACATCATAATAAGCATTTATAATAGAACAAGAAAAATTAAACTTTACGTCCTGACACTTGGCATCTACTATTTTTCCTATTTATGGCAAATTTTCTTAATTTCACTATATGTTATTGTGTGCCGATATATTGACCGGACCGTAAAAATGTTCGCTGTGGGCCGCAAGTTTGACACCCCTGTCCTAACAACTATATATATGGTTGAAAATAATAATTAAAAAAAAACATGTGTTTTAAGGGGACATCGTACGATTTACGCAAAAAATTTTAATTTAAGGATTTTTAAAAATTTTTTGATTGCCTCCTATGTGTGTATACTATGTAAAACAGATTTTGTGCTCAAAATTTCATAAAATGCTGGCCGTATAATTTTTTTAACGTAAAAACTTAAAATTTGTAAAGCGATTTTAAAATGCTACTCCTCCTACAAAAATTTACGTATATGCATGAAATTTGATTTACAAGTACGTCAAACTATGTATAACAAAAGTTGGTATGGGTTTTGCGATAACAAGATTGGTATTTATACAATATCTCCCTTTATGAATGCTTATTGAAAATTCCTTAAAAAACCTATAAAATTCTGAGTTCAATTATTTTTTAAAAAATAAATATTGCTTTGATTCAAAAATGCATACCAACTTTTGTTACATGTATTATTGGCAATAGGTAAAAAAAATTCAAAGCATTAGGCACAATAGAAAAAAAAGCCTTAGCATTTTAAATGTGAAGACAAACTAGTTATTTTATCTTTCTGAGATAAGCAAGTTTAATGCTTTGATTTGCCATAGGGATGTGAATAAAAACGAACATAAAAGCTATCCTAATTGTGCGTTTCTTAAGTGTAGAGCTTTCAAGTTTTGTGAGGTTATAGAAAAGTATATAAAGAATAAATTATATAGGCTAATAAAATTAGATTTGATTTTGATTTCTTGACCGATTTTGGTCAACTGAATCGTATTGTGTACCCTTAAAAAATTATCTTGTGGATATTTATTAGACATACACGATTCAGTTCCCTTCTGATTTCTATGAAATAAACTAAATAATGTTTTCAAAAATAGCTGTAAGAAAGCTTAGCATAAATAAGAAATTGTATAAGATCTAATTACAAGAGATCAAAACTTTCAGCCTCTTTTCATTATTACCATAAATAAAGAATCCCTTAAATATCTAATAACAAAACTTTTCCTTCGTTGCTTCCTTAATATTCTTGTATGCCGATCCGACACTCTTCTTATAGGCTCAATCTTAAACTAACTACATAAAAATAGCGGAAGAATTTTCTAATGCATATTATTTTCTTTGCTTCCAAGAGTAAGAATTTTGCGCTTTCAAGAGATTTTCCTAAGTATTAATTGAGAAGATGTTTTAGGAAATGGAAGAACTGCATCAAAAGATGAATGTCAGAGACGAATAAAGGACAAATGATTGGCTTAGAAATATTGAACTCATCTTTTCAATGAAAGCAAGATTTTAATAAGAGATGGCTTATTGTATTGAAAAGGCACGAATATTTGAAGAGAAAAGAATGAATGCATATTTTAATAATATTACGTTGTAATTGATTTCATTGTTTGTATTGATCCGCTGAGTTTCTTTTTCCAAAATGAAAATTATTCAACAAAGGGTTATTGACAATGATTTTCACTCACCTTTTCTATACCTTTAAAAATGACTTGTATATCTCTAAAAACATGATTTGAAATATATTTATAAAATATGCTGTAACATTACATAGAATTTAGGAATAAAATAACTACTCTTTAAAAAAATTGTTTCATTTTCATACAATTATTTGCTTAATTTTTTTTCAAAATTCAACTCACTTTTTAATATAAATAAATGAATTCAAAATTAGTGAGAAGCCTGCAGAAAAAAAAATTTCAGAACAATTTCAGGAAATTTGGACATGAGATGATGGGAATTTTTTCTAGTACAAAAAGCAATATTTCCCCAAACCACCACTAGATGGCGTATAATACTTCTTTACAAAACACCACAAAATTTACCAATATCATGCGGATGAAACAAGTTCAAATTGCTACTACCTTTTAACCGTGAAAGATCACATGTTCAACAGTTGAAAACAATATGTGCCTTGGACTTAAGCGCACCCAACGACTATACTGACTTTATTGTCGGAGGGATGTAATAGAATTCCTACAGATAAACTATTTCAGGTATCGTCACAATCCAAAAGTCCGCTTCAATTCTGGGGATCCGGCAGGCCAAAACGTTGGAAAATTGAGAACCAATCATTCCGTCATCAGTAAAATGGCAGATTACGTGTAGGGTAGCGTTTCTCAAACTGTGGGGCGTGAGGATTCTACGACGGAGGCGCAAGCATATTAAAAAATCAAAAACAAAAAAATATTTTGAAAAAATTATTAATTTACTGAAAGTAAACAAACAAAAACATTTTGACATGATAAAAAATAAAATACACTGACACATTTACACTGATATAACACACTCATGGACAAAAAATTAGCACACCAAGAAATAATTGCGGAATCGTAACGAAACTTGGCACAAAGGTACATGTCGGGGAGATATGCAAATAGTTAGAAAGGCAGTGGAATTGCACATTACGTATAGCCGGCAGAGGGCGATTAACATAATTCTCTGTGGAGTATATAACAGATAACCAAAGCTTTTTTGAGTGTGCTGAATTGTTTACAAAGGAAAGGCTGAGGTAGACATGCCATTACACCATTTTCGAAGACAATATGAGCAGCTGTCACAGTTTGAGAGGGGAGAGGGGGCAGTTTGAGTGAGGGATCATCGACATGATGGAAGCTGGGTGGTGAGCTAGGCGAGTAGCTCATCAATTAGGCCACTCTGGTTGTGTTGTGAGGAGGTGTTGCGTCCAGTTGATCCGAGAGACGTCATTAACACGAAGACCAGGCTCAGTACGCCCTCGACAAACCAGTCATCCAGAAGACCGCCACATTGTACGAAATGACGCGTACAGCTAACTGCTTCATCAAATGCTATCCAGGTACAGGTAGCACCTTCATTAGGGGCCCCTGTGTCTTCTCGAACCATACGAAGGCACCTGGCTGAAGGACATTCGGGATCTCAGCGTCCATTACGTGTGCTGCCCTGGATGCTCACCAATCGACGCCTCCCTTTGGAGTGGTGCCGCGTACGAGGAAACTGGACTGCATTGGAATGGAACCAGGTCATCTTTAGCGACGCGCGCGAGAGAATCCAGATTCAATCTCAGCAGTGATGACAATCGTGTTCGTGTGTGGTGACCCCGTGGTGAATGCATCAATCCTGCCTTTGCTTTACAGCGACCCACCGCTTCCACAGCTGGTGTGATGGTATGGGGGTCATTGCCTACAATACACGCTCACCCCTAGTATTGATCTGTGGCACCATGATAGCCCCGCGGTATGTCCATGACATCCTTGTGTCGTCACTCATGCAACGGCTCCCAGGAGCTCTTTTTCAACAAGACAATGCTCGGCCTCACACGGCAAGGGTGTCACAAGACTGCCTCCGCACTGTTACTCCCCTTCCTTGGCCAGCCCGATCCCCAGATTTGACTCCAATCGAGCCTATCTGGGATCATTTGGGATGGTGAGTTGAGAGTCCCACAAGTTTGAACGAACTAGGGGCAAGGTTTGAGCAAATATGGAACGAAATGTCTCAAGACATCATACAAAACTTGCATACCTCAATGCCCGATCGTATCGCATCGTACATTCGCGCTAGAGGGGGGGGTCAACAAGATATTAAATCCTTCGTTCTTTTGCCTTTTTCTATGAAATAAACTATCCTTTTTCTTTGATTTTCTAATAATTTACTTATATCAAAGTAGTCATTACGTATATAAAATTTCGTTTCATTTTCACGACTCCTTCTTGATGCGCTAATTTTTTTGTCCATGAGTGTATATTTAAAAATGTATGAGTACTGCACAATGTATTTGATAATTAATTTTACCAATACTAAATTAAGAACAAGCTTAATAATTACCAGTGACTTCATTGGCTTGTCATATATAAAGTTATATACAAAAATTAACAGTTTCTTAATAATTTGTACTGTTTATAATTAACTGCTGATTAAAATTTACGCAATTTGTACCTCAATGCCACCGATTTCCTTGCAGGCGCGCGTATATGATGTATTGGGAATTGGAGGGGGAGAGAAAAGGAATAAACAAGCAAATTCTCTGAAATAAGTAAATCCTTCGCTTATGCACACAAATTAACATTTATCTTGATAATTTGTATGGTTTATAAATAATACCTTAACTTCTGATTAAAAGTTACGTGATTCGCTAATGAATACCACGGTTATCCATGTAGGTGTGCGTATGTGATGTATTGGGGTAGTGGTGCAAGACATGGAATTAATAATGAATCCTATAAAATAAATAAATCCTTCGTAAACGCTTTCAAGATCCTTTTATTGCACTTCAAAGCCTTCGGAAGAATTTTATCGATAGCAGTGCGCAGAAAAGATCGTACATCGGAAAGACGTATATATACGTCCGGGGCAATTAACTTTTTGGCTGAACGAAACGTTTATATGCACTTGTCGTATATAAATGTCGTTTGTCGTATTGTAGCTTTAGCGTCACAATATAGTATTATTGAATTCAATAAATTGTTATTGTAAGACAGGGGGGCGCGATGAAAATTATGATTGAATATTGGGTCGCATGTATTGAAAGTTTGAGAAGCACAGGTGTGAGGAACACGATCGCCGGGCTTACAGAGACGGAATCCTGGTTTGCTGCAGTAAATGTACATAGTCATTAAGGTTTTAGTTAACCATTAAGGTTGCAAGTCCACTCTTCTAAAAAAATGGCCCAGAAAGAATAGGACAATAAAGATACAGCACATGCGAAGAGTGTAACGAAATCTGAAAATATTCGTGTGTTTTTTCTGCTGTCCAACTGTGATAATTATGCGCGTCAACTCCAAACATCCAAATGAAAGTGGCCTTCGTCTGTCCTCATAATGTTCCATGGTCATACAATATGGAATATACATCGTGAAAGATATTCCAACGAAAAAGTAGTGGAATATTAAAATCTTGAGATAAGACCTGCTACGTAAGCTTTCAAGGATAGTAATGTAAGAAAGTTTGGAAGAATCTTATGAATAATGGAAAGATATTGGTCAACAGTTTTTTTCCCCAAATGCAACACACTAGTTCATACGTCAAAAAACGCCATTGTATTTTAAACTAGAAAATGTGTGTAGTTAGCCTCAGTTTTACGCATGTTTATATAAGCAATTCAGAAAGATTAGAGTAGGTTTCTCGAAGCAGAATAAAAAGAACAAAAAACAATCCCTCACGAAAAAAATTTGAAGAACTAGAAATGAGAGCGAATTTTACAGTTCTGCCATTAATAGAAATTCATTTCTTTGGTTGAATAAGAACTATTATATATTTTAAACTGTCCGCGCGCGTGTATTCCTCATTAATATTTCCATAAAATTATCTCTCTCTTTATCTCCGACTAATTTTTTCTATCTTTCTCCATTTTCTCCCTTTTTACTATCTTTTCCTCTCCTTTTATCTCCGTTTCTCCCCTTTTTTTCTCTCTCAGTCTTTCTTTTTATGAATCTCTTTTCCTCTCTTTCTCTCTCTCTCTCTCTCTCTGTCTTTCTCTCTGTCACACATTGACTTTTCTCACACTCTCTTTTCGCTCTTTTCTTTGTCTCTCTCTCTCTCTTCTCCCCCTCTCTTCTTTCTCTCCCTCTTCTCTCCTCTCTCTTCTTTCCCTCTCTTTCTTTTCTCCCTCTCTCTTTTATATTTGGCCGCAGTAGTAGAACTATCTTACTTTTACGCACCTCTTATTTTACATTTCTATTACTTTTCATTCCAGTTATATTGAATTGTCTGCATAAGTTACAAAGTTATTGCAAAGTGTTAAAAATTGTTTATAGAAGTAAAAAATACTAATAAAGTTATAGCGTTCTATATAAGACTTTTTAAAAATTAAAATATTGATATTTATTAGCAAAATAGGAAAGAATCGCACACAAAAGAAAAATGGATTATGTTTATGGAATGCTTAAAAGTTCAACGCCCTGCATTACCTTAATATTACTCCTACGCTAATTCCATTTTAAAGTAATACCACACGTAAATGCAATTTGATATCCAGACTATTAAATTACTCTTTAGAGTAGTAATATCGAACAAAACGCAGTTGGAATTTTAAACACATTTAAAGGGTAATCATTGTATATTTTCCTCTTTTATTAAACAAAATAAACTAAATACGCTACTGAAACAATAATATTAAATCCAATAAATGAGTACAAACATAAAAGCCAAAGTTACATACTTAACAATTGAATAGTTACGTATCCCTTTAATATCAACTCTTATAAATGTACGATTGCATTAAAATGGTAGTTATGTAGTGTCTCTTATTCATTTTCCAATACTTTTAAATGGCTATAAAGACCATGAATATCTTTACAAAATATTTTTTCTGTATATACAATGAACTATTTCAGTAATGTTTTCAAACTTGATCCTTTTAGAAGGGCAACGGTATATAATTCAGTAGTTTAAATTTATGAGCTAAAAAAAAAGCTGACGGAGACATTCGAGTCAGTTTTAATTTTCATACAGAATATAAATACCTGTAGTAGAAAATGCAACTTGAAGGTATAAATCAATACTATTACACATGATTCATTCATATATTTATCCTCCTTGTGTGGTGCATTCTTTTTGTAAAACGACTCTTTTGAGGGGAGCAGTAACTCTTTCCTGAAGTTTATGAGCTAAGCTTCGTAGACGATGTCACTCAAAGTCAGTTTAGATTTCGGCATGCTTCGAATGTTTGGTACAGAATACAAATAAATCAACTCGAGAGATTTATCAATAGAGTTACTCATTTCTTTAAAAGTACGGTCTTGACTTATTCCCATATTTCATTAAATATATTCATCTGAATTGAGTAACAGCATCTAAAGAAGTACATTTTATACATAATGTAGAAGAGTCTCGAAAACTCGGCCTAATGTGAACCGAAAGGTGGACGAGTTTGTGAAAATGCCGACTTATAGAAAAAGGATTAAAAAAGAATAAGTACAAACGTTTCCGCAGAAAATACTGTATTGCACTAGTGTGTATTGTTTGCTTGAGAATACGACAGAAAACAAGAAATATAAAAAAATTTGAATCAATTCCTACTTAGATCAACAAAGAAAAATTTTATTTAAGCTACTTTTTATTAAATAGTTACAATTAATACAAATATGTATATACATATGACAGAATCACAACATTAAGTGGTAATTAATTTTTATTAATTATCATTAAAGTATCGTATTGTCATCCAAAACAATCGTGTATATAAAATTTCAGTTCAACTGAATGCTTTAAAACGTGAGAAAAAAACCATTTCAAGTTTGGACACAAGTCGCCAAAAGGGTCGCTAAAAATAATGCCAACGTGGCTGTATTTGTAATTCTTTAAATAATTAGTTTTAATCAATTAATTTTTATTAATTATAATTAAATGATTGCATTTTCATCCAAAATAATCATGTATATAAACTTTCAGCTCAATAATGGGCTGCGGTTCCGAGGGTGCCTTGAGCAAGCCCCTCATGAGACGTACGGTGCGCAAGGGACCCACGCGAGCCCAAGCCGTGCGTCTCGGACGTACCGCTCCTCGAAAAGTTATTTCGAGAAAACCGACTTTTCGGAGGTCAAATTTCGAAATTTCGCACGGATTTTCGCGTTTCAGTGCTTTAATGTTTTTAATTAACGATTGAAAATTCCACCAAGATAAATAAATAAATATAGAGAGAGTGTATCATAATAGTAGGAATTGAATAAACTGCTTAAATACCCTTAACAAAGGAAAAGCACGTACTTTATAAAGGCATAGAGCATGTAGTACATGAAAATGAAAATTCATGAATACATACCGGTTGATTCATAAATAGTGGGACCAATTTCAGATGGTCGTAAATTTTTATGGAATAAAGTTATTTCAGGGAATTTTCAATGTGTTTTTCGCTAGCGCAGTACACTTTTCTTAAGCATTTTGCTAAGCTTAAAGAGTTTTTCGGTCATTTTTGTGGTATTGTTTTCAATTCCCTCTTAAATTGCTTTTTGAAGCCCTTGAAATGCTCTTCCCTTTCGTCTATTTAATTGTTGTTTTTTAGTATCCCCATAAAAAATAATCACAAATAACACAGGCAGGGGATAGTGATAGTCCTTTATCAGGAGGCAGAAAATTTATTTTTTTAATCTTTCAGCCATTTTATAGTTGATTTTACAGTATGACTTAGTGCAGAATCTTGGTGAAAAACAAAGTTTCCTTGAGTGTAAAGACGTTTACTTTTTTTGATCAAGTGTTTCAAAACTTTATTCTGATAGTATTTAGCATCAATTTTAAGGCATGGTTTTACAAAAAAATGTTTTTGCTAAACCTTGAGAGGATATACCAATTCATACCATAACACCTGATGGCCAACTTGCATTTTTCATAACAGCTGCGTCTTTGCGACTTTTTTTGTTTGAAATATATTGAATCTTCGTTTTAGCAGTTGTGAATGACAGACGAAACTGTGCTTCATCAGAAGTTATCCATGCTTTGTATCTACATTTGCGTAACATTACATACAGAGGCCAAGAACGTTTTCTTCGTTTTTTTGCGATCTTAACAGACATATGATGACAGAGGGGAAAATTTATTTTTCTATAGCTAATTTTCTATACCGGACGATAAATGGTCGTTTGCTATACCTATAGTTTCTTTGCCATACGTTTTTGAGGCAAAGAATTTTCTACAGCAATAATTCTTTTCAATTTCTTTTTTTCTCTTTCATTAAGGACTTCTTTTCGTTTACATTTTTTCCCTGGAGCTTTGGATTGCGAGCCAAATTTTATTTATTTTTGAAATTTAGATAATAGTACAATAGAAAATGCTTTTTTTTTTTTTTGGTTTTTAAATGCTAAATTATGTACAGAATTTGAACAACCATCCTTCAAAAGCTGTAAAATTTCGTTTCAAGTTTGAGGATCCAATTTCAGTACTGTAATTTACTCCCACTAATAAAAATGGTTAGATTGGTAATTTAAATGTTTCATTTTTCAAATAAAACCAGTAGTAAAACGATAAAAATTCATCATAAATAGTTATATACTTTTAAAATTGGTCACACTTATTTTGAATCAACCGGTAGTATACATTAATTTACCTGATTAGTCAAACCTCAGAAAAAATATTTAAAGACGGTTTAAAACTGTCTATAATGAAAATTAAGTAGCCCACACACACACACATTTTGTGAAAACTGGCATTTTTTTAAACAAATGCGTTATGTCCTCTTGCTCGTAGTTTTGCTGTTTCATCACGAAGACGATGAAGAAACAGCGAGTCCATTACCGACGCACCTTGTTCAAAAAATTGAAGGGCGGTTCCGACAGCTTTAGGTCCTTCACTACGTGATATTTTGGGAGTTAGTACAGTGGTCTCAATGTTTTTGATTAATAACATTACAACTTCAAAAGATTTTGTAATTGTTTATTGTTGTAATATTATAGAATCCGCAAAACGATTCCCTTCCGTATATTTTCAAGTGTATGTCCAAGGATGTATTTACAATATTCAGTTTAAAAAGAATAGTGCTGACCGTGGTAGCCTAGAGATCATTGTCATAACCCTGTGGCCAGTGTCAAGAGTTCACGCCTTAGTGCCAATGAAGATCTGTCTTGAAAAGGGGCTAATAGACGTTAAATCTGTCGTAAAATTCTCCTGAAGGCTTAGTGTGGTAGCTTGGAGCGGGATTGCCAGCTCGAGTGTCGTATTCGTCACTTGAACACGGCTGCAATTTATGAGCTCCGTCGCTAATGTTGCTAATGTCCGTAGCTCCGTGTTGCTGTATAGCACGACATGAATAAAAATTTACTAACTGAAGAAGAATAGCATAAATAAACAATGGAAGCAGAGGGTAACTAAATATATCAATATCAACTTCAGTTGCTAGATCACCCTAACTGAAATCGAAACCCTGGTTGATTCATAAAGAAGTGTGGCGGTGTGATATCTATATAACCTGGTACCAAACATCACGCGATGACGATCATTTTGGCTTGGTCGATAATGTACTCGAGTTCGGAACGGAAGGTACCCACATCGAATCCTTCCTTCCTTTATTAGTGACCCTGGCCGAGCAAAGTGAACCGCCTCCTTCACGTGCAGCAGTCGGGGCACCATCTATCCACCGCAAAAGCAACTAAGCCGTCAGACATAAATGACGCAACTCACAAAGTGACGCAACTGCTCACATGCTCGCCACGAATATGGTATCTTTCATTCGCCTATTTGCTGAATCACTGGCATGGGGGTATGTGGCGGTGTGATATCTATATAACATAGTACCAAACATCACGCGATGGTGATCGTTTTGGCGTTGTCGATAAAGTACTCGAGTTCGGAAGGTACCTAGATCGAATCCTTCCTTCCTTCAGAAGTATACAATTTCTAGATGCTGTAAAACAGTAATAGTCAAAGGCACGCACCTGTAAAGTAGATGTGCTTTTAAAATTTGTATTTAGACCCTGACAGAAATAACATAAGCAATAATGGGTGGTGTCATGTCACTTATCAGTCAAATTGGTTACGTCTAAAGTGGAAGACGCTTTTTATGTTCTTGAATTTAGCAAAATGGAATTCACAACTGCTTTGCAACAGCATTTTTGATCGCTATTTGGTGAAGAACTTCCATTTAGAAAATCTACCAAACAAAGGTATGAAAAATTTAAAACTACAAGGCTGAATGTGCAAAAGTCCATCGAAAGCAGCGTGTCACAGCCGCTATCTATACCTTAACACACGTTTGGGTGGAAAGATATTACCGGCTCAATGTGTGTCGTGGGACTAAGGGTTCACACATAGAATATCTGTGACTGTCTCTAACAAAACTTAAAATAGTCCCATACACAATTCTGTTACAAATAGGGATTGCAATATCGGAACAAAAGTTCAATACCGGTATTTGGTATTCTTAGATCTTAATACCGGGATACCGGTTTTAGTACCGGTAGTAGAAATTTTAGAAAAAGAAATAAAACACATGTGTTTCTTTGTTGGATTTACCAGTTTTATTGGAGAGTGTAACTATCGCAAAAATAATGTGTAACTTATGAATTATAACAGTATATAAGGAATCACAAAAAAGTAAAGGAATATCTTAATTATTTAAATCACAAAAAAGGTGTAAATATCTCTATTTAGATATAATGAAATCAAACCGAGAAATGTTATCAAATGATTTTTTATATTCTTTAAAATTATTCTTATGCATTTTATGGGTTATTATTTTTGAAAATATATAGAATAAAAATCTGAAAAATATTTTGATGCAAAACAATGTGAATAACAAACTCACAAATTTAAAAAATATATTCAAATTTTACAAATTTTCATAACGAATACAACCTTGTTTTCACAGTTACGAATATCAGACTATACGAATCCTTCGCGTGGGCAGTATCGAATAATGGAATAGTTAGGGCTCGTCCCCTTGGGAGATTCACATATTTGACCACTTTTCTTGATTGTACGATGAAACTTTATATCCACAGTCTGATTAATTTCGCCCGTTAGAGATACATAAAAACACAAAAACGTATACTATTTTGTTAAGTTGAAAATCTCTGAGTGGAGACAATTTTAAAAATTTCTAGTAAATATACCGAAAAAACAGTATTTAAACTTGTGAATTCCGCTATTACAAAATTGTACGAATTGCTCAAAATACCGGTATCCCGGTACACCGATATTGCAATCCCTAGATACAAGTTACATTCAATATCTTTTATAGTCCTTGATTTATAGTGCATCGAAATTGTATACTTCTTCATGAATTACCCTGTACATCTTCTACACATAACCTGAACTCAATCAATCTCACTTGTGATCTGTCTTTTGATATTTCCTAGGGCTGCGGTAGTCCAGTGGTCAAGGTATTGGACATGGCAGGCATGTCATGATTTCAAGCCCAGTACCACTAAAGACCCGCCGTGTAGGGCAGCGATGCACGTTAAATCTGTCGAGAGCTGAAACGTCCTTCCGTTGGTGTGGTAGCTAGGAGAGGGGGGCGCCTGCTCAGGTGTCGTCCACGTTACTTGACTATAGTTCAAAATTACGTGGTCCGTCACCAAAAGCCTCGTGTAGCTGAACTGTGCGACGTTAATATTCACTCACTCACTCACTTGATATTTCCTTCTCAAATGACTTCGAGAAGAATCTTGAGTATGAAAACGAAAAATTCAGCTCGTTTCATTTTTATGTTTGTTTTAGGACGAGATTGTGGAAATTGGGAGAGAGGAAAGCAAAATCGGATGTCTTCCTGCCAATTGATCGAGGTTCAAAATTAGAAAGTCTGTTGCCAATATTCCCATGTTGCTTCTAAATGCGATGTTAATTAACTGTGAATAAATACGCATTTGTATATCATTCGAGATACAATAGAAGTTGTTTTTGTGCGGTCCTTTTTTAAGCGATTTGTTTTGCACGATTTATTTTTGTACGTTTTTTGTGCGGTCTTTTTTTTATGTGGTATATGAATTTCAACGGCTTTGACGCCACTGTAATGTTTTTTGTCAATGTACATAGATGCTTTTCAAGACGCTCTGTTCATTGGTTACAAAATAGTCTCGACGATGCACGTTCAATTGCTTTCACTCAATGAGCTAGTAGCACGCACTTATTTAAAGACGAAACAGTCAATGGCAATGACATTATCAATAATTTGATAGGTTATGAAGATGGACAAGAGGAACCGGATTCTTTGAGAGTGGATACAATATATGCAAGGATCCAGCTTTCCAACAAATCGAAAAAGCATTTTCTCAAAATAGATACCAATGCTGAAAAAAATAAAACTTCAATCACGCATGTTTGGCTATCGTGACGTTCACAAACAACTGACCAACCTACCGTCGTCACAAAAACTTATTACTTACTTTATTGTGCCAAAAAACAAACCAATTGAAGTTGTATCTTCAAGAGATGAAAGAAATTTTGAACTAATTCATCACAGGAAGATGCGTGCTTTGGCTTACAATGAGTAGCAATGAATTATGTATGGGCATTTTGTGAAAATGTCTTCATGTATACAATGAAAAATTAAATGTTTAAAATGTTTCCATATAGAGTTTAATTATTTATATTATTTTGAAATACTTTCTCATAAATTTCGTAAGTAATTGACATATTTTGTAAGCGTGATTTTTTTTATGCGGTCCTTTTTCGCCGCATAAAAAAAAATTTCTGTAGTACGTCAACAAAATTGTTAGTTATATGTAAGTATTTATAAAATCTTCACACATTTTTTTGTGATGTTTCTTTTTATGCGGTCCCTACCTACCTCACAAAAACAGGTTTTACTGTATTAACAAGGAAGAAATAGAATCGACAAGAAGGAATAAATAAAATCATACAAAATGATGCCACAAAAACAAAAGGGAACTTCATATCTTTGAATAGTCGAATTTTTAACTTTCATTGCACACCTTAATCAATGAATTCAAAAATTTAATGGATTTAACTTATATTACTTAACACAAAATAACATAATTTTTTTAAACGAAAGGAGTAAAAATTCTTCAAAGTCAATCATTAAAAGCCTCTCTGGAATAACAAGGTTTCATTCACATTTGGCAAGATGGATCATAAGACGATGTTCATAAATCACGTTTTCAGCGGGACCTTTCGCTCACACAGGGGAGAAGGTTCCATTATTCACAGCGTGACCACTGACTATCAAGAAAAGAACGTTGCTGTTGGAGGTGACCAGACTATTGAGGTCGGACGGGACATTACTGCATCATTTAATATCACCCATCTGGGACTCACATGGGTTTCAATACACACGCCCTTTGCTTTACTTCGCTCGACCTACTTTTTCCATATTTCTTACGTATATTTTTTTTGACAATAGCTTGTCCTGTCTTATTATTGTGTGTGAAATTGCTTTTTATTGTTGTTTGTTCCTTAAAAAAGGAAATAAACAAGACGTTGCAACATTTTTTTTTCATTGGTACATTCTTAAAATAGCAATTTATATGTATAAGATAATGTAATTTAGCGTTTAAAGTAATTATTTTAAGTTTGATTTAAAATATTGTCAATAATGGAGTATCCTTATAACACGGAATCACTCAAATTATTTTACGGATGACAGAAAGGGATTGAGGAGTTAAGGTATCCGACTACGTTCGGAACCGTAATTTTAAAAAGGCGCATAAATGGATAATTTTCATGATATATAGTGTTACTTAGATTAGAATATGTGTATAAAATTGTTTTAAGGATATTTTGACAAAAGAAATTATTTAAATACAATATTTCGGCAAAAAATTAACTTAGAATAACCTTTTTTCAAAATGTTCTCCTTTTTGCGAAAAATGCTTCTATTATAATAATATTGTGTCTGTATATAGCTCAGACCTCTGCACAGAGGCTCAACTATGGGTTTTGAAAAATTCACATTATTTTCAGAGTTACCACCAATTGAAATAATTATCGGCGTTTTTTTCTTAAAATGTCTCCCGTCTGTTGTCGTAAAACATCGATAAACACACTTCTAAGTTATATATTTCTAAAATTCTAGTTGAGCCTTTGTACAGAGGTCTGAGCTATATACAGGCAAAATATTATTAAAATAGAAGCATTTTTCACAAAAGGAGAATATTTTGAAAATTGTTCATTCTATGTTCATTTTTTGTCAAAATATTGTACTTAAATAATTTTTTATTGTAATACCATTCTTAAAACAATTTTATGTATATTTTCTAATCTAAGTGACACTACATATCATAAATATTATCCATTTATACGCTTTTGCAAAATCACGCTTTCGAACGTAGTCGGATACCTTAAGGCAGTGTTTCTCAAACTGTGGGGCACGGCCCCCTAGGGGGCGTGATAACCCAACAAGGGGGAGGCGAGCTTATCAAAAAGTCGAAAATAAAAGATTTTAAAGGAAATTATTAATTTACTGAAAGGAAGCCAAAAAAAAACATTGACATAATAAAAAATAAAATACACATTTACATTGATGTAATACACTTATAAATGTATCAGTACTGCACAATGTGTTTCATAATTAATTTAACACTACTAAGTCAAGAACAAGTTTAATAATTACTAGTGATCCTATGGGTATGTCATAAAATTATATACAAAATTTAACATTTATCTTGATAACTTGTATGATTTATAATTAGAGTAGCTTTGTAGCTTTACGTCAAAGTACATTATTTTTTAATTCAATACATTGTTATTATATGGAGGGGGCGCGAAGAAAATTATGATTGAAAATTGGGTCGCAAGTATAGAAAGTTTGAGAAGCACTGAGTTAAGGTAATTATAGAGAGAGAGAGGAAAAAAACAACTCACTCATTCACTCCTCACGATATCTTCAGAACTATTAAACCTAGAGACTTGAAATTTGGTATGCATGTTCTTTTTATGAAGCAGAGATCCGCTAAGAACGGATTTTGTGAAAATCGAACCCCAAGAGATGTTACGGAGGATTAAGGCGCATAATGAATAATTATTCCCATTTTTAAACTACTAAACGTACAGTCCTGGAATTTGGTAAACAGATTCCTTTCCTGAGTAGAGATCCGTTACATAATGGGTTTTACGAAAATTGACCCCAAGTGACGTTACGGAGAGTTAAGAGGTGTTACAGATAGTTATTTCACTTTTTAAAACATAGAGTCTCGACATTTAGTAAGCAGATTCCTTTCATGGAGTAGAAATCTGCGACAAAATTGGTTTTACGAAAATTGACCCCCAACGGTGGTTACAAGGGGTCAAGGGGAGTTATAGAAAAACTAGTCTTTAATAGCTAGACCTTTATACTTTAAATTTGTTAAGCATGTTTCTTTTGTTGAATAGAGATTCACTAAGAATGGATTTTAAGGAAATCGACACCTGGGGAAGCGGGAAGTTAATAGGGTGTATTGGTAAAAAAAAATCCCGTTTTCAAACAACAAGGACTATAATAATGAAATTTGATTTGCATGTTTCTTTTTTTTGTTGAATTGAAATCCGCTGAGAACGGTTCTTTTGGAAATCGACTCTTAACAGAGTTAAGGGGCGTATTGATAATAAAAATTCCGTTTTTGCTCTATTAGATTTACACTTGAAAGTTTGCACGTATGTTTATTTTACAGAGTAGAGATTCACTAAAAATTCGTTTTTCGCAAATCCACTTGGTTATCGGATTACGAGAGCGCGAAAAATCATTCTACGCCAATTTTAGAGATCATTAGAAATTATTAATAAGAAGTTCTGTCCTTTTTATATCAAGAGATGAGAGTTATAAGTAAAAGTACATTTTTCAATACAATCGAAATCTTAACAATAAGATAGATATCAATAATTTATACATATATATATATAATATATACAGGGTGTATCCAAACTCTTGGGCAAAACTTTAAGAGGTGATAGTACAGATCAATACAAACAATATTAAAGAGGAAACTTAGGGTCCGAAACGTCTTCCGAAGGAGATAGGTGACGTTAAAGTTTAGGGTCCGAAATTTCAAATGATTATAAAAAACGGAAAAATGGGTTGATTCGTTAATGGTTTTCTCTAAACTTATTCTTTTGTCAGTATTTTCTTGAAAAAAAATTTCAAAGCTAAAGTTAAAAAATTTCGATAGAGGACGCTTTAAACTTTGGAGAAACGAACAAATATTGTTTACTGTTATTTTTTTATCACATTAAATGCTTTCAAAAGCTTAGACCTAAACAAATTTTGAGCTTAAAATCTTATTCATTGGGGGATATTAAGTAACGCAAACGGAATTGTGTTCAAGAGGTGAAATTTGAAACTCCCTCCCCCCCCCCTGAACAGAGTTCAGTTATTCCCGATCTTGGTGTCGTAGACCAGGCAGCAACTATTACCTCTTACACGTAAAATAAAGGAGAGAGGGATGACAAAATTAAAAAAATTATTCTTAATAGACGTGTGAAATTTCTCCGCTCAAAATAAAAAGAAACAATTTGATGTACGCAAGTAGAGTGCATGAATGAATGATGACACGCATTGAATGAATGATGACACGCATTGAATGAATGATGACACGTATGATTTTCTTGCGGAATCACAAAAACTACTCGAAAGAGCGCCTACCAACAAGGATGCAGGCCTCACACCGTCGGCGGAGCGAATGTCGAACATTAGAAAATACAACGCGCATCTCCCGGATATCACCTGTTACGACGGCAGTCCTCGCAACCAGGGCCTCGTTGAAGTCGACGGGGCTTGTGTAAACAAGACTCTTCATATGGCCCCAGAGGAAGAAGTCTAGACAGGAGAGGTCAGGAGAGCATGCCGGCCAATTTACTGGACAACCCCATCTAATCCATCGCCTTGGATATGATGTATCCAATGCACTTCGCACATCTGCGCTGAAATGTGCAGGCGCAAACGCCGTCATGTTGGAGCCACATACGAGCCTTTATGTTGGCTGGAACACTTTGCAGTAGAACTGGAAGCACCTCTTGTGTAAATACCAGATACGTTCCGCTCGATATTGCTGAATCAAATGATCGTGGATAATTCTGGCCCACACATTGACGCTGAAACGCCTTTGATATGAATGAGGACATATAGCGGGTGGGTTAGTGTATGTCCAGTTGTGTGCATTGTGTGCGTTGAAAATGCCTTCCTGGCTGAAACTGCATTCATTGGTAAGTAGCACGTGTGCGGCAAAGTCTGGTTGCACAGCCAATCGTTGGAGGAACCATCTTGAAAAATCGACACGCAGCATAGGGTCAAAGACCTTCAGCTCCCAACACTCGCCAAACCGTCATTTGGCTCACTTTTTTAGCATCACATACAGTCTGCAGGCTAGTCTCCGGTTGCTCCAAGAACTCACGTAACACATGCTCTTCAAGTTCAGGTGGTCTTGCACTCCTGGTACGCCTTGTGTCATGCATCCCACTGACAAACGAACCGGTTTCTCTGAGATGCCTATGCAAGCATTCGGAAGTTTTTCGGCTCGATAAGCGTCTCGAAGAAAATCGATCCCCGTACAATCGCCGAGTCTCCAGGGCATTCCAATCCTTAACCCCCTAAATGAAATGGATATCGGCCATTTCTTGATTAGTGTAGCTGGTCACATCCCTACAGCCGTCAAAAACGAAAACACAATAAATGCAGACAATCAGAGTTTTTATAGCACTTTAGATCCTTACATACACTTAGCACCATACAGTTAAATCCTTGTGTACTACACTTTGCATGCAAATTGGGTATTTTGTGAGGAGAAATTGCTCATGTCTGTTATAAATAACTTTTTTATTTAATTTTGTAATCCCTCTCTCGTTTATTTTACGTTTAGTGGAGAGTAGTTGCTGCCTAGTCTACGACCGAGCATCCAAGATCGTGAATAGCTGAACTGTGTCAGGTGAGAACGGGGTTCAAATTTCACCTCCTGAACCCAATTCCATTTGCGCTACTTAATCTCCCCCAACGAATCAGATTTTCAGCTCAATATTTAAGTCTAAGCTTTTGAAAGAATTTAATGTGATACAAAAAATAACAGTAAAAAATAGTTGTTCATTACTCCGAAGTTTAAAACGCCCTCTATCGACATTTTTTTAAATTTGTGTTTAAAATTTACTTTTCAAGAAAATACTGACATAAAAATAATTTTAGTAAAAACCACTAACGAATCGACCCATTTTTCCCTTTTTTATAATCATTTGAAATTTTGGACCCTAAACTTTAATGGTACCTATCTCCTTAGGAAGACGTTTGGACCCTAAGTTTCCTTTTAATATTGTTTGCCTCGATGTGTACTATCACCCCTTAAAGTTTTGCCCAAGAGTTTAGATACACCCTGTATTTATACAACATCATGAAATGCCCAGTGAAGCGGGTGGGTAACGGCTAGTAAATATGTACACTGCTGGACAATTGCTTAGGACGAATCACAAATTGCTATGTAGCATAACATTAAGCGAGACATGAGACCTAGTAGGATAAAATATAGTTGCCACACTGTTCAGACATTAGAATAAAGAATATTTATTGTTCTGGAAAGTACAAAAGCTGTGAAACATCTGAAAGAAAAAAAATGTTCATTTGATCTGCGTACGGAGAAATGGAACAATGCATCTAAAAGTCAGCAGGCACCTTAAACAAAGGTATCAGTACGGGATATGTCCACCGTGGAGTGTGATGCAACATTCCACACGTCGTACCATACTTTGCACAACATTATCCAGCAGCTGTTGAGGCAATTTATCCCATTCCTCTGTGAGTGCACGGATGAGGGTGTTCTTGTTTGTCGGAGGATAGTTTCGACCAGCAACTTGCCTCCCCAAAGCATCCCACACATTTTCAATGGGGTTTAGATCTGGAGAACGCACTGGCCATACGAGACGTTGAATACCCTCGCTGTCAGACAATCCTGAACAGCGAGTGTTCGATGACATGTTGCGTTGTCGTCCATAAAAACAAATTTATCACCGACAGCACCACGGAAAAAGACGAACATAAGGAAGTAGAACTTCATCAATGTATCTTTGGCCCGTCATAGTCCCATTCGCAACCACATGTAGGCGCGTGCGGCCATTGATCATGATGCCGGCCCACACCATGATACTCCATGTCGGATATCGGTCCTTTTCCTGGATATTTTCTGGACGATAAGCAGTACCACTCTCGCGCCAGATCAGTTGGCGTCTACAATCCGATGACAGACTGAACCTACTCTCATCTGAGAATAGTACGCATACCCAGTCCTGTTCAGTCCAATTGTGATGCTCACGACACCATTGTAAAGGGGCAGTACGGTGCTGTCTGGTCAATGGGACACACAGAACAGGTCTGCGTGCGTATAGTCCCTCCCCCCCCTCAAACGTCTGGCAACAGTTTTCGGGAGATCTGCTTTCCTGAGGCAGCAAGAAACTGATTTGCCACCTGCTGAGCTGTGGTGCGCCTGTTCCTTTTGCTGATAGGACAATATATCTGTCTTCTGCAGGCGTCGTACTTCTAACACGACCTCCCCGTGCCGTCTACTACACATTCCAGTAGTTTTAAATGACTTCCATAGCCGTGAAACAACGCTGTGAGCGATGTCGAACTCCCTGGCAACATCTGTTATTTTTCGCCCTTCTGCGATCTTTCCAATAATTCGGCCACGCATAAAATCATCTATGTGATGTCGGGAAGACATGCCAAAAATTTTAAGTTCGTCTATTAAATGTTTCCTGTAAAACTTTGGCTTGAAACAACAACTGTCCACACGCGTCAAAACCTTTAAAGCTCTTATGAACGCTATCACGTGATGAGCAGACGTGGAAAAAAAATTTGCATACTCATACTTCTTCTTACTAATATCCCGCACTTATTCTAATTTTCCACATTTTGCTTCCTTTCATTTTGTGGTTGCTATGGATGATAGTGTTATCCGTCCTTAGCAATTGTCCAGCAGTGTATAACTTAGTAATTCTTAAAAAAATAAATTATGCTTTAAAAGTAGTTAACTATAATAAAAAGTCTAATTCTACAAAATTTCTAATCCGGGTTGTCTTCTTTTTTCCCACGGGGTTTATAGGAGGCCGCTTGAGCCTAGTGGTTATGGTCATGGACTCGTGACCAGCGTGTCATGAGTTCGAGCCCTTGTGTCACTAAAGACCTGCCGTGTAGAAGAGTTCATACGATTAATGATTAAATTTTTTGAGGCTCAAAGTCCTTCTTTTAATGTGGTGTGGAAGTTCGGAGAGGGGTGCCAGCTCAAACATCATCTTCATTACATGAACATAGCTCAAAATTACGTCCTTAGACTTCGAGTTGCTTTATAATGCGGCTTTAATAAACACGCACTCGCCCTATGGGGTTGTTGAAAAATATTATTAATGTACCATCCGAATGCCGTCACGGTCTCTCTCCATTTTTGATCCTCCATTTTGTCAGTTAATACTTACCCTTTTCTTGTTTGTCTGTTTGTTTATCTTTTGTCCAAATTATACAGATAAACATTTTATAATAACTATTTACATATACTTGGTAACTAATTCTTGGTGCACTTTCGCTAGATACGACCCTGGTGCCAATAAAACCAATCAAAACCTTCTAACCATTATTAGAATTTACTAAATTCATTACAATAATCTCTCTCGTTAATAGACGAATTCTTAGTTTTAAAATTTTAAAAAAAAATAGTATGTGGGGCCCTTTGCAGAAACGTCTTACGGCATGGGCCAACCGGGACTGGGCCCAGGGCCTGAGCTTCAATGGGGGTCTCGTCTCGTTCTCGACTCAGCCTTAATAAGATTATAATTCGAATAATTTTAACTATCAAACGTTGCTTCCGGCTGTATTCTCCAAAAAACTGGGAGTTTCGGACGATATGTCAACTGGCTACTCATGATGACCGTCTTCCACGTACAGGCCATTCATACTCCTTCAGTCGAAAGACGGCAGCCGATCGAGCCGGTTTGTGCGATTGTAAGTCATGCACATTTATTTGTTTCGTGTTATTGTTTGTACTAGTATTTGACAACGTATGCTATGTACTGTCTACTTTTAAGGGTGATAAGCAGGGCCTACATTTGTGGGAAGATGAATGAAGTTTTCCGACAGCTACTGAATCACATAGTAAGGAGTTTCTTCGATTTGACTAAATCTGTATACTCTAAACGTTTGTGAAAATCAAATCTTAATCTTTGATTTATGAGCCTTACAGGGGAAAAAATGCGATCTTTTTTTGAAAAAAACAAAACATTTTGTACACTGTCCAGCTGAAAGTAATTCATGCAGGGTATTGTAGTTTTTTAAAAAGATGCAATAAATTCAAAACATATTTATTATTCAACCAAAAATGTACAGTCTTAGCTCTAATAATTTGCAAAAATTTGTAAAGGATTTATTATTTGAGCAATTTAAGTTTCATAATAGAATTTTTAAAAAAAAAAAAAAAAAGATCTGTGAAATTTTTCATAAGTGTTAGAAGAATTTGTACGAAATAAAAAGTTAGAGAATTCAACAATAGGAAATATGAAATCTTTCGATGTTTATATTTTATTCTCACTACTCTTTTCTGGAAAAACAGTATGTGGAATTTACAAAGAAAATCGAATCTATTCATATGTTTGTAAAACATGCATTTGATTTACCTTGCTTAATGTTTCTTTCCCCAAAGTTCTAGGAAGTTTTATATTTATCAAAACCCCCAACACACACACAAATATTGTAAGTGAACATCAACGAAAAAGGGCCAATTGTGTTAAACAAATATCAATAATAATTTCCTGAGCGCTATCTGAAAACTCAAAATGGCGACTGAATCCAAAAATATCTGACCATTCTACTCCAAAAAAATTACATATGATTTGTTTACACAAAGATTCTTTTATAAAAATCTGCACCCCAAAAAGTTTTAAACATATTTTAAGTGATTATATGTGTGAAAGTATATATTTTTATTCTTTTATATACTCTAAAACAAAATTTTAGGGAGTATAAGGAAGTTTGATATAAAAATAATCTGTAGTTTTTATTGAAAAGAGATATGCGTGAAAAGGTTTCTGTAGCTTTTTTATAATATTAAAGTTTTTCCATCTTTCTGCTGTTCTAAATTCATGAATGTCATGCTATTTCTATAGAGTTTTGTATCCTGTTTCTCTGAAATCTGTATTTTCGTATATACAATCGGACCCCGATCTAACGAATTTGTCGGGACCGAACATTTTGTTCGTTAAATCGGGGTTAATCGTGATATCGAGGTCCAAACAAAATACAATTTGTTTACAATTACTGCGTGTGTGTGTGTGTGTGTGTGTGTGTGTGTGTGTGTGTGTGTGCGTGCGTGCGTGCGTGCGTGCGTGCGTGC
Source organism: Trichonephila clavipes (assembly GCA_019973935.1). Classification (NCBI taxonomy): domain Eukaryota; kingdom Metazoa; phylum Arthropoda; class Arachnida; order Araneae; family Nephilidae; genus Trichonephila; species Trichonephila clavipes. The sequence goes on from BMAU01017904.1 coordinate 238,090, forward strand.
GTGCGTGCGTGCGTGCGTGCGTGCGTGCGTGCGTGCGTGCGTGCGTGCGTGCGTGCGTGCGTGCGTGCGTGTGTGTGTGTGTGTGTGTGTGTGTGTGTGTGTGTGTGTGTGTGTGTGTGTGTGTGTGTGTGTGTGTGTGTGTGTGTGTGTGTGTGTCGATTCGGTTCCGCTTTTCATTCAGCCAAAAATAACGGTTTTCGATTTTCAGTTCAGTTCCGAATGAATAATTTTATTTTATGTATATTCTTGTTTGAACTAAAAATATAATTCTATTATAAACAAAAATTTAATTATACAGTTTACATGTAATGATGATAACTGTATGGTTGACGTTAAATTAGAAGATATTGATAAGTTGGTTTCAGTAACAAAATGACTGAAGATATATCGAACCGAAATAAACCGATGTTTTTTTTCGGCTTAGTTCCGGTGCGAAGCCCTGTTAGACCGAACTGCCGATTTACTGTGAATAGCGTCAGTTTGAATAAAATCATACTCTATTTAAATAGTTGTTCCTAGTAATAACAAGGAAATCCCCCCACATACACATAAGAATTTTAAGAAAAAGACTTATAGCAGTTTATAATTTTCAACTCAGTCCCATTATTCCACTGAATGTCAAATGCTTTTAAAATTAGGATATTGAAACTCTTAAGTCAGACGCAAAGGTAAAAATGTGTATTATCGCTTGTACTAAAATGTTTTAACTTATTTCAGATTACGGTTATCAATAGCTGACTTTTGCAGACAAAGTTTAAGTTACAGATGTATACTCCAATAACAAATGTACATTTTCAGAATTTTTTTCTTTAATACATAAAACAAATTTAAATATATTTAATATATGCTAACAAATTTATAAAAAAAACTAACTTTAACACTGTACCTCATTAAAGATGTACACTTCAGTAGCATTTTTAAAGGGAGCATTTGAATTTTAAAATAAACTACTTGTGTTATTCATGTCAAGAATTTACTGTGTCAGTTCTAAAAACAAGGCAGAATTCTCTTTCTGTTGTGGAAAGGCTCGCTATTTAAAATGCAGCTGTGACCAGAATTCGGATTGTTACCCTCACATGCTTCTGCATTTAATGCAGAGTATCGTGTATTTTTAATGAATAACTATTCAATAAAGCGAAGTGGAATTGTAACAAAAGCTTCATTCTAAAACATTAGATTGAAATTTTGTATCTATATGCTACGATTTTTATATTAGTTCCTATTATTTTGTACAGTATGTTAAGCAGAATACACGCAACGCTTATTTATTTTGTTACGACTTGATAAGATTTCTTGACTCGGAAATTACATGATAAGAATCTTACATATACATAGAGATGAATTATTGTATTTATGTGATTATATAAACTATATATATATGTGTAATATAAATGCTGTTTTTGAACATTGAATAGCTGAAAGCTATTGTTGATCTCAAAGATTTTTATCTTCATGTGACCTTTTTCTAAGAAATAAAATTCAGGAGAACAAAAACTTTCTATGCAGTTTTGGTATTCAATTTTTTTTCAGTTACAAATTGTATTAATTACGCGTTGTATTTTAAATGAATCAAAGGTTTTTCTTCACACTTATTTTTGTGTGTTATTTTTCGAAAATCTTGCCAACATTGATATAATAGCAGATCTCGTTACAGCAATGGGCTAAAATCATGTGACGTCATAGTCACATGATAACTGAAATCAGTTATACCCATTCAGTTCATTCGCTTTGCTGTACCCAACAATCTTTTGAAAAGTAAATATTTGTCCATAATAACACATTTTGGTAAACAAAATGCTCTTGATCTAAAAGTACACGCATAATATAAGAATTTTTTCTTAAATTTTGGAAAAATTTAATGAAGAATCTTAATACTCTAGAACATATTTACCCATTTCAAATTTGAAATTTTATTTAAATTTTATAAATAGAATTACGAATGCGCGCGCGCGCGCAAATCTAATGTCAGTTTTAAATTCAATGGAGGACATGTAATTGCATTTATCATATGAGCGTCATGATTTAAGTCCATTGAATAATCACATTAATATATGGTTTTCACAAGAATCATGGAGAATTATGATTCTTCAATTTGATATGGTGGTGGTAACCTAATGATTATGGTCAAGAACCCGTTGCCGGCGTGTCGCGGACTTGAATCCTGGTGCCACTGAAGGCACGTTAAATCTGTCTCCTCAAGTTAAATTTTTTTACAGGTTGTATTCTTTTGCAATGTTAGGTATAATTTCGCGAACAGCTAACACTGCAAAACTTCGTAGTATATGTTCCAGGAAATTATTTTAATGATCTCTGAAATAGGCGAATGCAAAGAAGCTGACATAAATATCCTGAATTGTCCGGCTATCCTGGATTAACATTGATAGCAAGTGGTCAAGATCGTTAGGCTCATGACTGACAAAATTCTTGGCGCATCAAATCAAAATAAATTTCAATGCTCTCATTTTAGAAGTTTATTTTGACACTAGGCTGCTTTAACATAGTGGTCAAGGTCACGAACTCATGGCTGGCGGGTCATGAGCTCGAGCCTAGTGTTGCTGAAGGCCCACCATATAGAGAAAGGGTAGTCAACCTTTTTTACTGCCGGGCCACATACATATATTTGCTACTTCATGCGGGCCGAATACATATTTTATCTACTTCAAGCGGGCCGCAACATGAGAATTAATGGAAAGGTGGGGAGAAATGTTTTAAGACCAAGATAACATAAAAGCTTTAAAATGTGGAAAATTGATCAAAATAATAAAACTCCTATTTTGTTTGGGTTTTTAGATATGATTTTTTATATATTTTTTTATTTTTGTCACTGAATTTTTCTAAATTGGAAGCGTTTAAGAATCACTACTTCACAATTCCTGCATCACACAGTAAACGGTTTCCATGTTATTACAAATAATATAACAAATTTCATAGGGTGCCTTTGTTACCACTGTGACATTTTATCACTGACTGTATGTTAGATTAGATTAGAATTAGAGTTAAGAATTTTATTTTTAAACGATTAGACTTAAATATAGAAGAGTACACATCAAGAATTTTCATACAAAAGGAATTCAACAAAAGAAAGGACTCACCTCTTCCAGGTTTTCTATTTAATGTAAATTCCAATTCTCACAGGATGGTACAAATCAGATATTATTTGATTTCGAATAAGAATTGATTACAACTTGTTATTTCGAATAAATGAATTACATTTGCTCAATGCAGACAATAAATATCGTATAGTAAGAATCTCAATATCTCAGAATTAAGAGTCCGAATCCGAATGGCGAATTTTTTTCTCCTTCCAGGAGTGCCTGCAGAAAGTTTCGGTTTCGATTCCTGGAGCCCTCTAGTGGTGGATTTCTGAAACTCCATCCTCCCGGGCGCAAATTGGCAGGACAACAATTTTGTTAATCGATCTACGAGTTAGTCCAGATCCGGTTTGTAGAATGGCTACTCTATTGGTTCCATCCGTGCCTGGTATGAGTTTTAGTATTCTTGCCATGGGCCAGGAGAGAGGGGGTCTGTTGTCATCAGATATCAGAACTAGATTGCCCACTTGTACCTCAGATTGGGAAGCTTTCCACTTGGGCCTGGATTGGTAGTGATGTAGAACTTCCTTGTGCCAACGATCCCAGAAGTGTTGACGTAGCTTCAAAAGACTTTTCCATCTGCAAGAGAGACTTAAAGAAGTATTAGTTATTGATTTACTCTCAGGAATTTCGAGTAAGGGTTCTCCGACAAGGAAATGCCCTGTTGTGAGAGCTCGTATATCTGCTGGATCACTGGTAAGCGGGACCAGGGGTCTAGAATTGATGCACGCTTCTATTTGGCACAACAGAGTCGATAGTTCTTCAAAACTCAGAAGATGTCCTTTGAAGGTTTTGATAAGATGCCTCTTGGCTAACTTGATTGAGGACTCCCAAAGACCTCCAAAATTCGGAGCATAGGGGGGTATGAATTTCCATCTAATATTTCTATCTGTAGAATACTTTTGTATTGAGTGTTCTTTCACTAGCATATAGAGTTGTTTCAAGTAGTTGTTGGCTCCTATGAAGTTAGTGCCATTGTCCGAATGGATTTCAGACGGATTGCCACGTCGAGCAATGAATCGACGCAGTGCGGCTAGCATGGCATCAGTTGATAAAGTGGAGACGAGTTCAAGATGAACTGCCTTTGTGGCTAGACATATGAAAAGACAGATATAGGACTTAAATTTGTGTTAGCCTTTCGAAGGTGTTGACATTTAGTCAAAATAGGTCCGGCAAAGTCTATACCGACGATTTCAAATGGGCGAGTTTGGGTGATTCTTTGTTTCGGTAGATCTCCCATTTTAGGGTACGATGGTTTAGAGTTAAATCTACAACATTCGATACATCGTTTTATTTCTCGTCGAACAGTCGATCGTCCATCCGGTATCCAATAGTGTTGCCGAATTAAAGATAATGTCATTTGAGTTCCTGAATGAAAACCACGAAGGTGGAATTGTCTAATTACTAAAGTAGTAATAGGATGATGTTTGGGAATGATTATCGGAAATTTTTGATCGAATGAGAGAGTAGGCTGTTTGGTGAGTCTTCCACCTACCCGAAGAATTTCATCTTCATCTAAAAATATATTTAAAGATAGTAGTTTACTGGACCCCTAGGTATGGGTTTATGATATTTTAAATGGCTTATTTCTTGCGAATATTCGGCTTGTTGAATGGTTTTCACAAGAAATTTATGTGCCAACTCTACTTCTTCTGATTTTAATTGTCCTTTTACCTTAGATCCTGATTTGCAATTATTGATGAATCTTTTACATAGAGCAATAACTCGAATAAGTTTGGTAAAGTTTGAAAATTTACTGATGATAGGTTCTAACGGATTTGACTTAACGACCAAAGGTATAGAATTTAATACAGAATCACCTTCGACTGTGCAAGTAGTTAGAATTTTGGCTGATGCTAATTCTTCTTTTAAATCATTGTTGATCCGATCTGGACCCTTCCACCAATAATCTGCATTCATTAACTGTTGGGGGGATAACCCACGAGTCGCACAATCGGCGGGGTTAAGTTTTCTTGGAATATGATGCCACTCATCGGTTGAGGTTAGATTTAAAATTTTAGTTATTCTATTTTTTACGAAAATGTTTTCTTTAATGGGGGGTTTCATAAGCCAACTTAAGACAATTGTGGAGTCAGTCTATAAAAAACATTCAGCTGGTTTAGTTCTGAGTGCTTTTTGAATCACTGATATGAGTTCTGCTAATAGTAGGGCTCCACAAAGTTCTAATCTTGGTATCGTAAGTTGCTTGATTGGAGCAACTCGGGTTTTGGCACTTACAAGATGTATATATTTCTTGTTTAGATTTGAGATAGACGACTGCGGCGTACGCTTTTGTAGAGGCGTCGCAGAATCCATGTAATATGATATCAGAATTTTGATCAATCCCCATAAAACGAGGTATTGAAATCGAATTTAAATATTTACTTTCTTTAGTGAATTTATTCCAATTTTCCAGAATGGATGAGGGTATAGGATCATCCCAAAAGGCTTTAGATTTCCACAACTCTTGTAACATTATTTTGAGAGTTATAACCGAGGGTGAGAATAGTCCTAGAGAATCAAAGATTTGCGCAATGACGGAAAGTAATTGTCTTTTTGTTTTTCCAATTTCTTCATGTACTACTTTAACTTGAATCGAATCTGTTTTCAAGTTCCAGATTAACCCTAGCACGCGTTGTTTAGATTCTTCATCACCTAGAGAATGTAACGGCTTCGAAGCTAAAAATGATGTATCTAGATCCTGAAGAACCTTTGGGTGACGACTTGACCATTTTCGAAGAACAAAACCACCCGATTTCAGTAAGTTTTGAATTTCAATGATAATCGATTTTGCTTCAACTTCTGTGTCTGCACCCGATAACAGATGTCTATATAAATATTTTCCCGAGCTATTTTTGCTGCTAAGGGAAAGTTTTGTTCTTCGTCTTGGTATAACTGCTGCAGCGTTCTCAAAGCGAGAAACGGTGCGCATGAAGTACCATACGTGATAGTTTGGAGTTCAAAGGACTTTAATGAATCAGAGGGAGTGGCTCGCCAAACAATTCTTTGATACTTACAGTCTTCATCCGAAATTAAGATTTGGCGATACATTTTTTCGATATCAGCTGCGAATGCTACCCTGTACGATCGAAATTTAATTAAATGATTAAATATTTCAGTTTGTAACTTAGGCCCTGTCATCAAAACATCATTTAATGATTTGCCATTTTTTGTTTTAGACGAAGCATTAAAAACAACACGACATTTAGTTGTGGTAGATTTTTCATTTATTACCATATGATAAGGAATGTAGCAATTAGGTGTTTCGTCATCCCGTTTTTGAGATATCTCACGCATATGTCCGAGTGCTAAATACTCGTTCATGAAATTTAGAAAATTGTCCTTGAATTGTTTATATTTTTGAGAAATTTATTTTCTAAGGCATACAATAATTGTACGGCTTTTTCTTTGCTTTCACCGAGAGTATTATTTTCTTTAAAGGGAAGATTAACAATATATCTACCTTCATTATTTCTTTTCACCGATTTTGAAAAACTTTCTTCACAAGGATCAGGAATTTGAATTTTAGCATTAGTTTTAGGAACTTCTTCGAATTTCCAAAGTTCTGACAGTTGGTCGTTTAAACTAGAATTAACTATGGATTCTTTAAGAGGAGGTGCATAGATTTTTCCAGAGAGGATATATCCCAATTTAGTAGGTATAGCTGTTGGTGTTCCAGCAGGTCCAAAAATAGGCATTCCTTCCAACAGATCTGCATAAATTTCCGCGCCTAATAATACATCTATTGGTTTTGAAATGTGAAAATTTGGATCTGCGAGTTTCAGATTTTTTAATGTGGAAATTGGCGATTTTTAAATTGAAAAATTAGGAAGAGGTGATGTAACTTTATTAACTACTATAGCTTCAAGATTAAATTTTAGAGACGAGAAATGAGGAGTGAATTCGATTGTACAACTATGTAGTGAAGTTTCTGCATTTACCCCGTTGATTCCCGAAATTTTATGTTTTTCCGATTTTACAGGGATGTCTAATTTTTCTTTAAGCCTTCCCGAAATTAAAGATAATTTTTTGCGAAGCGTTATCTATTAAAGCTCTGCATTCAATGCATTTTCCCGACTTAGACTTTATTTTTATGATCGCGGTCGAAAGAAGCACGGGACTGGTTTGTTTATTACCCTTCAGCTGACAACCTCGAGAAACCGCCACTACGTTTTGACTATTTTCACTCAACGCGGAACCGTTTACATTATAAACATGCAATAAAGTATGGTGGAGATCTTTGCAGACTTTGCATCCGATGTTTATTCTACATTCAGGCGTGGTGTGATTTTTTCTGAGGCAATTTGTACAGCAAATCCCTTCAATGGCTTTTATTCTCTCTTCAACTTTCATTCGGTTAAAAACAGGACATTTACATAACGGATGACTCGCGTTTTCTTTACAAATCGCACATGAGAATGAATAATTTTTATCTAAGTTTGCATTAAATACTAACGATTTCTTTGGTTGATTGAAATTTCTCTGACAAAACTGACTTCCTTTTTCAAACCCTACATTTTTTCTACTCTCTGCGTACGATTTGTTAATAATTTGATTACTTGTTCCGAGTTTCGATTTGGGAGCGTCTGCATTTCCACTTAATAAACCTAACGCACGTGCTTCTGATTCTATAAACATACGAAATGCTTGCAGTGTTGGATAAGTATCTGGTTTCAAGGTTAACTCCCAGCGATGAGCAATTTCTTCGTGTAGTTTAGAAGTGCAGTGATTTATGATTATTAGCTCACTCAATTGATTTATTTCCAACCCTAATACAGTTAGATTTCTTACACTTTCGTTACAATTATCTAGAATTTCAAACAATTGTTTTGCCGAGTTTACTTTGTTTGTACGTATACTAAATAATTTGTTAATTTGGCAATTTGCTAACTGATTTTTATTTTCATATCTCTCACATAATAATTCCCAGCAATTTTTTAAATTTTCTTTTTTAATTGCGAAACCTCGAATTAATTTAGCAGCGTTACCCTTTACTGACGCAAATAAATATTGCAATTTGTCTATTTCTGTTAAATCTGAATTATCAATTACCGTCGCCTGAAATAATTCTTTGAAAGTTATCCAAAATTCCATTTCCCCATGAAATTGTGGCAATTCAAGTTTAGGCATTTTTGCAACTAGATTTTTATTTTCCAAATTTTCATTTCCGGTTTCTTTTTTGAATGTATGTGTCACCTTTTCTAACGATACAGAGCAATTTAATAATGAATCCTGCATATCGAGGTATTTTTCCCATTTTTCTTCACCTACATCTATATTCATTTCTGAAAATGTCTCTTCTAATTTTTTTCTCATATTTCTCGATTTTAGATTTTAATACATCAATTAGCGCAGCCGAGCAATCCGGTTCGGCGATTGCGTCACGAATTATCTCAATCTCTCGATCTCTTTTCCAACATTATCAAAATGTTGGATTGATTTTAAGATTTTTGCTTTAGAAGCCATTATCCATCGGGCTCTTCGGCAAATCGACGGACCAAAAATATGTATGTTAGACTAGATTAGAATTAGAGTTAAGAATTTTATTTTTAAACGATTAGACTTAAATATAGAAGAGTACACATCAAGAATTTTCATACAAAAGGAATTCAACAAAAGAAAGGACTCACCTCTTCCAGGTTTTCTATTTAATGTATATTCCAATTCTCACAGGATGGTACAAATCAGATATTATTTGATTTCGAATAAGAATTGATTACAACTTGTTATTTCGAATATAAATGAATTACATTTGCTCACAATACAGACAGTAAATATCGTATAGTAAGAATCTCAATATCTCAGAAGTAAGAGTCCGAATCCGAATGGCGAATTTTTTTCTCCTTCCAGGAGTGCCTGCAGAAAGTTTCGGTTTTGATTTCTGGAGCCCTCTAGTGGTGGGGATTTCTGAATCTCCACTGACAAAACACTTTTTTGCTGTTGTGAAGATTATTCAAAAGAGTCTATTTATCATCTCTTGAAAGAGATCTTCGAGGAAAGTGTCATTGAACCCAATTCCTGCGCATTGCTATTTTTTTAAATATAACACTTTGGTAACAAATCAAACAATTACTGATCCACGCTTGATTTTCACTACAAAATAGTCAACTCCCCAATCGTCTTGAAACATCCTATTTTCTTCGAATATTTTTCACTTGCAAGATGTGAAAGTTACAAAATAGTTCTACTCATAAAATGGTCGCTACTCCACAGTTTTCTATTATCACTTATCAGAAAAAAATATCAATTCGCACCCATACGACATCGACAGCAAAATAGCAAAATTGATATATTTGATTTCTTAACAAAGAATTTCCCGCCAAATTTTCATAAATAAATGAATTTCTCAGAACAATGAGCCATGGCCGGTTTGCCGCAGGTTTAGTATCGCTGGTGTAGAGGAAGTCGATGCACGTTAAATCTGTGGTGACCCAAAATCCTTCCGTTTGTGTGGTGGGGTAGTTTGGGGATGGTGCCAGCTGAAATGCCATCCGTATCATTTTCATAAATAAATGAATTTCTCAGAACAATGAGCCAAGACCAGGCCACTTAAAAAAGCCCGGTTTGCCGCAGGTTTAGTATCGCTGGTGTAGAGGGAGTCGATGCACGTTAAATCTGTGGTGACCCAAAATCCTTCCGTTTGTGTGGTGGGGTAGTTTGGGGAGGGTGCCAGCTGAAATGCCATCCTTATCATTTTCATAAATAAATGAATTTCTCAGAACAATGAGCCATGACCGGACCACTTAAAAAAGCCCTGTTTGCCGCAGGTTTAGTATCGCTGGGGTAGAGGGAGTCGATGCACATTAAATCTGTGGTGACCCAAAATCCTTCCGCTTGTGTGGTGGGGTAGTTTGGGGAGGGTGCCAGCTGAAATGCCATCCTTACAAATCCTTATCATTTTCATAAATAAATGAATTCCTCAGAACAATGAGCCATGACCGGGCCACTTAAAAAAGCCCGGTTTGCCGCAGGTTTAGTATCGCTGGTGTAGAGGGAGTCGATGCACGTTAAATCTGTGGTGACCCAAAATCCTTCCGTTTGTGTGGTGGGGTAGTTTGGGGAGGGTGCCAGCTGAAATGCCATCCTTATCATTTTCATAAATAAATGAATTTCTCAGAACAATGAGCCAAGACCGGGCCACTTAAAAAAGCCCGGTTTGCCGCAGGTTTAGTATCGCTGGTGTAGAGGGAGTCGATGCACGTTAAATCTATGGTGACCCAAAATCCTTCCGTTTGTGTGGTGGGGTAGTTTGGGGAGGGTGCCGGCTGAAATGCCATCCTTATCATTTTCATAAATAAATGAATTTCTCAGAACAATGAGCCATGACCGGGCCACTTAAAAAAGCCCGGTTTGCCGCAGGTTTAGTATCGCTGGTGTAGAGGGAGTCGATGTACGTTAAATCTGTGGTGACCCAAAATCCTTCCGTTTGTGTGGTGGGGTAGTTTGGGGAGGGTGCCAGATGAAATGCCATCCTTATCATTTTCATAAATAAATGAATTTCTCAGAACAATGAGCCAAGACCGGGCAACTTAAAAAAGCCCGGTTTGCCGCAGGTTTAGTATCGCTGGTGTAGAGGGAGTCGATGCACGTTAAATCTGTGGTGACCCAAAATCCTTCCGTTTGTGTGGTGGGGTAGTTTGGGGAGGGTGCCAGCTGAAATGCCATCCTTATCATTTTCATAAATAAATGAATTTCTCAGAACAATGAGCCATGACCGGGCGACTTAAAAAGCCCTGTTTGCCGCAGGTTTAGTATCGCTGGGGTAGAGGGAGTCGATGCACTTTAAATCTGTGGTGACCCAAAATCCTTCCGCTTGTGTGGTGGGGTAGTTTGGGGAGGGTGCCAGCTGAAATGCCATCCTTACAAATCCTTATCATTTTCATAAATAAATGAATTCCTCAGAACAATGAGCCATGACCGGGCCACTTAAAAAAAGCCCGGTTTGCCGCAGGTTTAGTATCGCTGGTGTAGAGGGAGTCGATGCACGTTAAATCTGTGGTGACCCAAAATCCTTCCGTTTGTGTGGTGGGGTAGTTTGGGGAGGGTGCCAGCTGAAATGCCATCCTTATCATTTTCATAAATAAATGAATTTCTCAGAACAATGAGCCATGACCGGGCCACTTAAAAAAGCCCGGTTTGCCGCAGGTTTAGTATCGCTGGTGTAGAGGGAGTCGATGCACGTTAAATCTGTGGTGACCCAAAATCCTTCCGTTTGTGTGGTGGGGTAGTTTGGGGAGGGTGCCAGCTGAAATGCCATCCTTATCATCCTTATCATTTTCATAAATAAATGAATTTCTCAGAACAATGAGCCATGACCGGGCCACTTAAAAAAGCCCGGTTTGCCGCAGGTTTAGTATCGCTGGTGTAGAGGGATTCGATGCACGTTAAATCTGTGGTGACCCAAAATCCTTCCGCTTGTGTGGTGGGGTAGTTTGGGGAGGGTGCCAGCTGAAATGCCATCCTTATCATTTTCATAAATAAATGAATTTCTCAGAACAATGAGCCATGACCGGACCACTTAAAAAAGCCCGGTTTGCCGCAGGTTTAGTATCGCTGGTGTAGAGGGAGTCGATGCACGTTAAATCTGTGGTGACCCAAAATCCTTCCGCTTGTGTGGTGGGGTAGTTTGGGGAGGGTGCCAGCTGAAATGCCATCCTTATCATTTTCATAAATAAATGAATTTCTCAGAACAATGAGCCATGACCGGACCACTTAAAAAAGCCCGGTTTGCCGCAGGTTTAGTATAGCTGGTGTAGAGGGAGTCGATGCACATTAAATCTGTGGTGACCCAAAATCCTTCCGTTTGTGTGGTGGGGTAGTTTGGGGAGGGTGCCAGCTGAAATGCCATCCTTATCATCCTTATCATTTTCATAAATAAATGAATTTCTCAGAACAATGAGCCATGACCGGGCCACTTAAAAAGCCCGGTTTGCCGCAGGTTTAGTATCGCTGGTGTAGAGGAAGTCGATGCACGTTAAATCTGTGGTGACCCAAAATCCTTCCGATTGTGTGGTGGGGTAGTTTGGGGAGGGTGCTAGCTGAAATGCCATCCTTATCATTTTCATAAATAAATGAATTTCTCAGAACAATGAGCCATGACCGGGCCACTTAAAAAGCCCGGTTTGCCGCAGGTTTAGTATCGCTGGTGTAGAGGGAGTCGATGCACGTTAAATCTGTGGTGACCCAAAATCCTTCCGTTTGTGTGGTGGGGTAGTTTGGGGAGGGTGCCAGCTGAAATGCCATCCTTATCATTTTCATAAATAAATGAATTTCTCAGAACAATGAGCCATGACCGGGCCACTTAAAAAAGCCCGGTTTACCGCAGGTTTAGTATCGCTGGTGTAGAGGGAGTCGATGCACGTTAAATCTGTGGTGACCCAAAATACTTCCGTTTGTGTGGTGGGGTAGTTTGGGGAGGGTGCCAGCTGAAATGCCATCCTTATCATTTTCATAAATAAATGAATTTCTCAGAACAATGAGCCATGACCGGGCCACTTAAAAAAGCCCGGTTTGCCGCAGGTTTAGTATCGCTGGTGTAGAGGGAGTCGATGCACGTTAAATCTGTGGTGACCCAAAATCCTTCCGTTTGTGTGGTGGGGTAGTTTGGGGAGGGTGCCGGCTGAAATGCCATCCTTATCATTTTCATAAATAAATGAATTTCTCAGAACAATGAGCCATGACCGGGCCACTTAAAAAAGCCCGGTTTGCCGCAGGTTTAGTATCGCTGGTGTAGAGGGAGTCGATGCACGTTAAATCTGTGGTGACCCAAAATCCTTCCGTTTGTGTGGTGGGGTAGTTTGGGGAGGGTGCCAGCTGAAATGCCATCCTTATCATTTTCATAAATAAATGAATTTCTCAGAACAATGAGCCATGACCGGACCACTTAAAAAGCCCGGTTTGCCGCAGGTTTAGTATCGCTGGTGTAGAGGGAGTCGATGCACGTTAAATCTGTGGTGACCCAAAATCCTTCCGTTTGTGTGGTGGGGTAGTTTGGGGAGGGTGCCAGCTGAAATGCCATGCTTATCATTTAACCGAGGTTTAAAAATTGTGGTCCTTCACCAATAGCCCTCGTGTTTCTTTACAGCACGACGTTAATGTAACTCACTCACTCCAATTTGACGTCACTGGTATAGAGACGTCAAATTGGACGTCTCTATACCAGAGACGATAGACTTAGATAGATTGGCCTGTTGAACTTTTTAAATCGATTTTAAATTTCTTTAATAGGGGATGATAGTTTGATTAACATGTCGTTATTTAATTTTGATTCAACAATAAATACTTCCTTCCTCAGTGACTCGACAAGGCAGGGCCTTGGCTTTCTCAAAAAGCCTTCTTCCTGCTTGTGTTCTCCAATTTCTAGCTCTCAAAACTAGAATATCTTTTTCTAGGTCATCAATCTATCTAAGATTTTTCCGTGTGCCATTTGGTTGAGCATTGTAGACTTTTTAGTGGTGCGGTCTTCGTCCCTTCTAACAACGTGACCTGCCCATTTAATTCGTTGTAATTTGATGAAGTTAACGATTCATAGAGCTCGAAATTTGATCTTCTTCACCACGTTTCATTTTCCTAAATTCCTCCAAAAATAAACCTTAAAATCTTCCTTTGGTAGATACTTATCTTGTACTCATCTGTTCGAAACGTGGACCAAGTTTCACATGTATAAGTTACTACTGATCTTACGACACTTTTGTACAACAGAACTTTTATTTTTCTTTTGATTAAATTCGATTTCATATATTTTCATATTCCATTGAGACATCTGTTAGCCATAGTAATTCTCTTTTGCATTTCAGTAGTACAATTGTTTCTATTGTTGATTTCCGAACCTAAGTAAGTGAAACTGTCAACAGCTTCAAAATTATACTCGTCAACTTGAAGGCTGTTTTCGCCATATGTACGAGAGCGTGAACTTGACGCGGAGCACAGTTTTCAGACAGAAAAAATGCCTCAATTTTTATAAAAATTGATGACATTGTATTGATTGATTGATTGAATATTAACGTCGCACTGTTCAGCTACACGAGGGCTTTTGGCGACGGACCACGTAATTATGAACCATGGTCAAGTGACATGGACGACACCTGAGCTGGCACCCTCCCACCTCTCCTAACTACCACACCACACCAACGGGGGGACGTTTCAGCTCTCGAGAGATTTAACGTGCATCGCTGCCCTACACGGTGGGTCTTCAGTGGTACTGGGCTCGAACCCGTGACAAAGCAAGCCCCGACTCGATACATATACCACTCGGCTACCGCGGCCACTGGTGACATTGAAACTCATGCATTTGTTTATAATATAGTGTTTTTAAAATTTCTAAGTATTTCATAAATAATTAGTTTTTCCTTTTAACATGTGAAGGGATAGCTCATTTAGCATTACAGTATAGGGGAAAAAATGCAAAACACATTTTATAGAAGAAAAAATGTGTCAACTCGGATAAAAATGAGTAGTTTGATAAAATAAGCGATTCTCTACAGGATAGTGTAGCCAGAATATATAATATTATATAATGTTTGAGTACTTTTATATCTGAAAACATATTCCACGAATTCGGCCCCTATTCTTTAACATTAGCCGAAGATAGCCTTAATGTGGGAATTGTTAAAATATGATTTAGCGCAAAATGCATGTATCAACAAAAAATAGAAGCAAAAATAATTAATTGCCAAGACATTTTGAAGAGAAATATCGTATGATTTCCAGATAAACTGAGGAAACAATCAATGCTTTAAATTGTTTCGAAATTCCTCGCCTGGAATCTTGTTATTTTGGCTCGAATTCTTTTTTCCGGCATTTCGAAGAGACAGATTACTCTTTTATCTCCTGTTAAGCTTTCTTTCATTCCTCTTGAAAAGATGCTTCCGTATCAGCTGTGGTAGATTCTTCAGATGTCTGCTGCTGTTCTTGAAAAGACTTCTTCGCTCTTTCCTTCTTGCAATTTCCTCCAAAGAACTTTTTTTTTATTATTGTTATCATTTCTTTAAGAACAAGAAATAAATGTTCATTCATTTGTGCTTACTCGATCAACTTCTTTTGTACACGAGCCTTCAGCACATATTTAAAGTTTATTTTTTTTTCTTTTTGAAAGGAAAAGAAAATTGTTCAGTATGAAATGGAGTAAAAATGTTTTCTTTTAAAAAAGTTGAATCTGTTTTATATCATACTGTTGAAACAGCTGGTCTGAAAACATTGTATTTACGAAAAATCCCAAATCTGGCGAAAAATTTTCAGATGAAGTCTTCAAGAAATCTCCATGACTTTTGAGATGGCGTTTAAAGTTCATTCACTGCAAGGCAACAAGTAGAATGCGTTGACGATACAGTGAAATATACGTAATGTGAAAACGCTTAGGACGAAACATCGGTTAACACAAAATAATACAACGGTCCCGACAAACTACTATAGATTTTTTTGTATTTTTCAATTCGTACTATTAGCTCACACTCTCTTTTTGTTTATTTATTTATTTATCTTCGTAGAATTTTCAATCGTTATTTCTCAAAGCTCTCAATTGAGCTGAAATTTTATATACATGATTATTTTGGATGACAATACAGTAATTTTTATTTATAATTAATAAAAATTAATTGATTAAAACTAATTATTTAAAGAATTACAAATACAACCCCGTTGGCATCATTTTGGTGACTTGGCGACCATTTTGGTGACTTGTGTCAAAACTTGAAAAGGTTTTTTTTCTCACGTTTTAAAGCGATCATTTGAGCTGAAATGTTCTATACACTATTGTTTTGGGTAAAAATACGATACCTTAATGATAATTAATAAAAATTAATTACCACTTAATGTTGTGATTCTGTCATATGTATATACATACTTATATTAATTGTAACTATTTAATAAAAAGTAGCTAAAATAAAAATTTTCTTTGTTGATCGAAGTAGGAATTGACTTAAAAAAAAAATTTTATATTACTTGTTTCTCTTAACACAAAAAGAATTCTTTTCTTAGAATGAACAAAATACGAAAAACACCAGCTACACAGGCGAGATTTAAGAGGGGTGTGAAATGAAACAGAGGTTATTTCACATGTTTCATCAAAAGGAGGCTATCTTGGCTTTGAAATACCTTCATAATAGCATGTGACACGAACCAATTTTGTTTATTTAAGCTGCTTTCACCTTCCACCCCTACAAACACCCCACAAAAACATGTCATCTCTCTTTAGTTGGCCTTACAATTCGGTGGCGAGTACATCGCAGTGTGAATAAAAATCAGTGAGTTTGGTTCGCATTATTAATTCTATTTTACAAGATTTTTTTTTTACGAGCACAATGGCAAAGAGCTCAGGAGGAAGCAAACTGCTATTTTGCTTAAAATGAAGATGGAGCCACTTAAAGCTATTGATTAAAAACAAAAGACGAAACAGAAACCTGTAAAGATTTTGATATTGTTAAATGTTGTATTAAATTTCATTACGTTCTTGTGAATGTTTTGTTTCAGTTCCCTCAGTTTCACTGTATATCAAACAAATACCTTTGCTCTGTCACGCAAAGATATCTGGGCTATCAATTCGAGTTATTCACAACCAGCCCTTTGGAAGAAGAGAATCGTGATATGTAAATTAAATTACTATAAATAGGCGAGATTTTCTAGCTTGAGAAAGCGAAGGAGAGAAGATATACTCGAGCGAGGTGAGATTGCTACTGAAGGTTTTATATTAGAATTATAGTGATTTGATTCTTATTAGGAGGAAACTTTAAAGTGACGATTTTTCACTAGGATTAATTTGATGTTAGATTAAATTGAATGATAGGTTTGATCCTTTATTAAGATAAGGATCGAGTTAGATAGTCTCCTAATCGTTAGCGTTTTATTGTCATTGTTCCACTTTCACGGTTAACATTGAGACATTCTCTTACTATTATTACTTGAAATTGTGTCTGTTCTTTGTGTGGAAAAAATAGATTAATTGGGTTATTTCGAGTGTTTCTTCCCTTCCCCCCACACATCTAGGTGGCTGCGAGAGAGGCTTGAGCCTCTTACAAACGTACACCCCCGCAACCACCACACCGCGGGAGGCCCAAAGCCTGGGAGATGCCAAGTACGTAAGATCCGGTTTGGGGCCTAAAATCGGACTTTGCAGGGGGGAGGCGTAATATTCTCCGTTACGCCACTGACAATACATCTCGTAAGTTTGAACCAAGTTGAAGTGACAAAGATGGCACCTCAATCTCCAAACTTTTACATCACACTAACGTAAGTACTTTGAGTCTGGACAGATTTAACACGCATTGGCCCCTCTGCACGCTGGATCATTCACTACCTTGGTGGGAGTGAGTTTATAAATAAAGAGATTAATAAGATTTTCATAAGATATCTTAAATACTCCAAACAAATAATAATATTATTATTACATAACTGATGAGCGCAACAAAAAGTTGGCAATATTATTTTTCACGTATGCTTAGACAATTGTCCAGTCATTATATTGAACCTTGTCAGATTTTCACTGTGGTTGTTGTTCTCGACTTGCCTTGATTGTTTATGTAACTAGCGCACTTGAAGCTATGAAACGTATAAGTAATTTAAATGTCCTTTTTTTTTTAATCCTTATGCATTCACATACATGTTAAGTCATAATTTATATGCATGATACCCAAAGTTATGGTATATATTTCCTAACCTAAATCAAATTTTACTTCAAAAAAGAATACAATAATAATAGTAATATTTTAAAAATTAATAATAAATGGCAAATTGGATGTATTTTAAGAAATAGAATATTCATTGAGCCTTTCCAAATTAAGTCCTGTCTTCTAATGTTAAATAGAAAGAAATCCTTGTAATGTCCATTATTTTAATTATTTCAAACATATTGCAACACAATCGATGAAAATAAAAGAAGCTACGTGACTGTTTAAAGGGCTAAATTTATGTGACGTCACAGACACATGATAATGACAACCACGTGTTTCTAGCCAATCAATTCAAAAACTGATTTGACGTCATAGTCACACGTAGAAAAATCATGTGTTTTCAGCTAATCAGTTGATGCACTTTGTTGTTGCTAACTTTTTCTCTTTGTAAAAACTGTCTCTTAAATTATCAACAATAATAACGCAAACAATACATAAAATGTGTGTATTCTATTTAAAAGTGGGTACCTAGAATAAGACTTTTTTTAATAATTCGAAAATATTTTTTCGATGAAATTCGTTTTTTTTTTTTAATATTTAAACATCTATCTAAACATCTAAAATTTGAACTTTTAGTTATAGAACAACTTGTACAATTATTTCAATGTCTATTTTGAGTTCAATGGAGAACACGTGTTTGTCTTTATCATGTGACTGTCATGAATTGAGCCCATTAAAAGCTTAGATTAGTATTTCAACGCACGAGGCTTAGAAACAGTCTATTTATTTAAAAATAATAATAACTTCCAATGTTAAAAATATACTTCGAATATGTATCAAATAGAACTTGACACAAGCAAGCAGCTAACCCAATACATCATACAGGAAGAGGTGCACATATAACTCCGACACTATATATTCTAACTATTCTTAGTTTCTTTCTTCGCCCAAAAAGTTTCCTGGAGAAATAAAACATCGATCAACACAAAAGCACTTCATCTTGTTCTGCATGATGGAAGGAAGAAGCAGAGAAAGGGGGAAAAGAATCAAGAGAATAAAGGAACCTTTGAAATGGCGGGAAAAGACTGCTTTTGCGGGAAATGATTAGATATTTCTTCGCGTTGAATAAAATTTTCGTATTCTGTTTGTGTAAAAATTTGTAGAAGCATTAAATAAAGAAAACAATTTTTTTTTATTTCGTACGAAAATGTAATATATGTTCTTTCTGTGAAGAAATTTTACCTTATGAAGAATATTTAAAAGCTT
This sequence comes from Trichonephila clavipes, assembly GCA_019973935.1. NCBI lineage: Eukaryota > Metazoa > Arthropoda > Arachnida > Araneae > Nephilidae > Trichonephila > Trichonephila clavipes. The sequence continues at coordinate 257,051 of BMAU01017904.1, forward strand.
AACTCCGAATATAATGTACAATATATATACAGCAGTGGCGCACATAAGGGGAGGGGGGTCCTGGAGGTCCGGACCTCCCCCCCAAAGCCCTTGATTTTTTTCCGATTGATTATAATTCTAAGTATATAGTACGTAAAATTTAATTAAGTATTTGTTATTAATGATTAATTTTATTAATTAATGCTAATTATTTATCCAATAATTAGTTTTTTACTGTGTTTTGCTCCCGAAAACAACAAAATCCAAAGGAGCATGATACAAGAATGGTGAACTTTCAACCCTGGACCCCCCTTGAAAAATTTCTGTGTGCGCCACTGATATACAGTATACGGTATAATATTACGTATATAACATTGAGAGCCACAGGACACCTGAAGGACACAACACGAAATATACATAAAAGATGAAGATGTATCAAAAATTATATATGTAACAACTATCCTTATCGCCGGCAACCACCGCTATATCATTCCTCTCAAAAGGGAAAATTCCCCTTCTTTTAAGAACAATAGGATTTTCGTATAGACAACAAAACACCACCTAACGAGAGTTCCTTGAACTAATCGTCCCTTACTACGCACTTATAACTTTTTATATCACAAATTAACTTTAGAATTTACTTTTAAAAAATTAAAATTTAATTTTAAAATTAATTAAAATTTATAAAATTAAATTATCAAATTTAAAATTAATTAAAATTTTAATTTAATTAAAATTTAATTAAATTAAAACTATTCCTCACCTACACTTCCTATGTATTATAAGATAAAATGAAATTGAAAATGAATATAAAAATATAAATCAGATATTTTTAGAGCTTTTGGGCGAGCTATGGAGTTTCACAATTGCTTTAAAATACTATTTATTTCGATTTCTTTAAAGCTCCCGTGACTACATAAATTTAAAAAAAATCACACACACATATATATCGAAGAATATATCTCTAAAAATTACACAGAATAGAATCAAAACAAATAGATTTTTTAAAGCATTTAACAAACAACCTTTTAAATGTTTTTTCAATGTACGCATTGATGGGTGATGTAATTTATATACTCACAGAAACCTCTATATGTATGTATAACATGACGATATATAAATATAGGGTGGGGCGTGGGAACTTACTGTTTTGAAAATACAATAAAACACACTACATGTTTCATTTAACTTTATTGTTATTTCTGCCTACCACACAACATTGGTACTTTGAATTTACACCGTTTTAAACACAATGACAGTTAAATGTCACCCTCTCTATTATCAATATTCATATCAGTGTCAATTTCGAAAACTTTGAGTCACCTTGTCACCTTTGAGTTAATACTATTTGAAAATGCGATTGGTTCATGTTTTCAAATCTCAGTTCTGAAAAAGACGAAATTTTTCCCCATTCAGAAAAATTTGGAAGTGATTTATAATAATGGACAAGCATGTAAAACTTTTAAAGGAACAGAAAACTCGCTCGTTATTATATTTTCTTTATACATTATACTTCCATACCCTATAATTAAGTATCTCAATGTCTTCATATATATTTTTAAAATTCCTTTAAAAATGCAAAACAAATACTTATAAGACTGACATGAATCAAAATAAAACATAAATTAAATGCTACTTACAGCAAAAACTTCAAATAACCACAAAATAAAAATTAAAATAAAAAGCTTTATTTTTCATTTACAACAATTTTTACATAAAATATATAAATAGAGCACCATAATTTAATTCTATACTTACAAAATTTTTACAAAAAAACCTACAGAAAAGGAGATTAAAAAAAAAATCTTACAATATTAACAACTATAAAAGCTGTATAATTTTATGATGCTCTTCTATTACACAATTCATTTGCATTTATTAAAAAATAAAGCAATCCTTATACTAAAATACTTCTTCAAAAATATCACATCATTTATAGGTCTTATAACTTAATATTTCACTCACACGATTTTTTACATAAGATTCACACAAATACAAAAATCTTTGATTTTAACTATTTAAACATACTTTTTTAGATTATATATATATATATATATATATATGAATACTATTTCAGCTAAGAATCTGATACAAGCTTCTCTCTCAAATAGTCTACTGACATAATGTAGAAGTTTGGAGAATACGAGTCCCAGCTCATGTGTCATCCACATCACTTGACCATAGTTTAAAATCACAAGATAAATTGTATTGCTTCAGAATGCAATATTAACAAATAATCAAACTTAAATATTCTATTTATCTTAAGATTTATTATAACAAGGAAAAATTCATTCAAAAACACACATAAAAATTTGAACAAAGAATAAATAATTTACATGTTTTATGAAACAAGTTAAATGCATTGTCTTAATAAGGCATTTTTACTCACATAAGCTTTTAGCTTAATATGTATTTATATTATAAAAATAACTTTATTTTCCTTTGCAGAATTTAAAACAAAATTTTAAATTTTTAAATACGTTGATTGCCTGATATTTAATATTATTGTAAGAAAATGTTAATTTTGATTAAAATATTAAATAAATAACTAATGAAAAATTAAATTATCTAAATCAATTTCAATACTTCAACAAAAAAATTGCACTTTGATATCAAGCAATTCATTTGTAATTGACTTTTCATCACATAAAAAATGTGCATAATAATGTAAACAATTATAATCAACATTTAATTTTGGAAACAAGTTATTATAAACAACTTTAACTTAATTTTTAATCACAAACTCAACAAAAAAAAAGCTTTTATTTACAAAATATTGGCCTTCTCGGCTCCTTTATCATACATATTCATACATCAACTATTTAACATCGGACAGACACAAAAATTAAATAACAAAGAAAGACTGTTTTCCCAAAATCATCACTGGGAAATGCTCACTAAAAATAAAAACACCTACAACAAAGTGTTATTCATAAACAGCAATTCCCAAATGTTTCATAAAAACTTCGGCATAGATAAATTTTTATCAATTTGCATAATCCCCCAATTTTTTTTTCTAAATCTCTTGAGATTTATATAGGTAAATAAGTTTTAAATCATAAAATGATTGATAATTTTTTAAACCATTAAATTAATAACTATGAAAAATAAATATGTAAGCAAATGCACGTGTGCTTCTTCTTATCAGTCGAAATTGCAAAGTCTGTATCCCGATAAAATAAATATTATTGAGTTTTACTAATAGTACACAGTACAGAATGTTTCTGAAAAGAAACCTCACGAAATTATCATGCTCTTCTTAAAATGAAAATATAGCTATTTCTTAAAAATGTTTCATAAATTCTTTCAAATTTCTTAGTTACCTTATAGACCTAATTTAATTTAAACATTCATAATTTTATATATAATCTTCCTCTCTTAATATTTTCATCTTGGTATAATTAAAATTACCAAACTGTCCTGTTTTTAACAGTCATATGCGGCTATTAAATGCTTTTTTTTTTCATAAATCTGATCAATATTTACATTTGTTTACAAACTGTTTAGGATGTATGGCAAAAAGAAAAATGCTCATTAACTTGCATTTGCACTAAATTATGATACAAAGGTGTTGTATTTCATAAGATTTATACAACAATAACATGTTAGTGCAATACAAAATCTTTCAAATGTTGTTCCTTTAAAATTGAATCATATGAACAATTTCATTCATATAACCAAAAAAAATTTTAAATAAAAATATAATTCTTTATTTTACTGAAAGCTGCCAGTAATATATATTTTTAAAAAATTATATGAATAAAAACATCATTAGACAAAATTAAAAAGAGATTATTACTTTTAGGAAGCCATGATTGCTTACTTCCATTGGTAATTATTAATATTAAATATATAAAAAGCTTTTTATTTCCATTTCATTGATAATGCTTCAGCCTAATTTTTTTGAACAAATCTGTTTAATTTTTTTAATTAAATTCTTCGACAGTTGACTTAAATTAATAATAGTTAATATTAAAAACTTTTATCACAACAAATAACAATGTAAAATGAAATAACTACCTCCCAGTAGTTCATAAATTTGGAATTAACATGTCCAATAATTATACGCAAAATACATTAGTGGTCTGTAATAGAATCCACTACAATAAATAATGAGCTTCAGAGCTGCATATATTGAGTTGTGATTTTATGAACAGGTTTTAAAACCTGTTCTCTCTTATTTATATAAAATACATTTATAAAATGTATGTATGATGTTACAGATCATGATGATTTAGACATTGCTTCCACTATTTCCTTTATAACTGTGTATGTACCAATGATACTGCCAAATATACCAAAAACCATAATGAAGGCATCTTTTACAATTATTAACCTCAACTTTTGTTTACCTAAAATAAAAGTTGAAAAGTATTTAGAATTATATACTAATATGTATACATAACAACAAATATCAAAATACTAGCAACAAATAAGATTATATAATTTTTAACTAATACATTTGTTACAAAATGAAAATGATTCATAAGATCTAAATTTTAAAAAATTTGTTCTAAAAATTAGAAACTCTTTTTGAATAATGATTTATCATTTACATTTTTTCACAGTATAAAATTCAGCAAAATTGGAAGCACTGTGGAAAAATGATTTCATCTCAAATATGTAACATTTTTTTTTTTTTTTTTTTTTTTTTTTATTGAAGACAATTATAAAAATCCCCGTGCACCACAAAGTATCACACAGGGCTTACAGAAGTAAGTATTAAACACACATTCAAGGGAAATAAATAGTTTTAAAAAAATGAAGTTAAGACGGATTACAAACAGTTACAACAAATTTACAGAAATTTTTGAAAGCACTTCTGGTGGAAAGAAGTTGGTGAAAATTCGGTGGCCAATTAATGTTGAGTCTCTCGAATGCCAGTCTTACTAACTTTCTCTCTCTGACATACTTGGAACACAGAAGGATTACATGTTCTACATTTTCCTCGCCACCAATATTACAGTCACAGAAAGATGAAGGAGCTAAATTAAATTTGTTCAGGTAGCTTTTGAAATTACCATGACCAGTGAGAAATTGGGTTAATTTGTAGTTAGTGTAAAAATGATGACATGATAGTCTCTTATTAATGGTGGGAAAAAATTTCTTTGTTATGCTCCCCTTATTAGAAATGAGATATTCTTGGTTCCAAGACTTCACCATTCTTTCTTTCGTGATCTTCTTGTAAAACGATTTAGGAATATTAACGTCAATGTCAATTTTGCGCTTGGTTGCAGCTTTTGCAAGCCAAAAATATGTAACATTGATCATTAAAAACAGTACATCAACCCCGTAACACATTTGTCTGTGTCACACACAGGTGATCTTACATCCCACGGTATTTTATTTCTACTACCCTTCTGAGATTTGTTCTAGTAAAAATAGATAGGCTAGATTATAATTAAACTTGTTTTCTACAGGGATAAAAAGATAACAAAAGGAACAAGATACTATTATAAGAATTGTAATGTTGTACTCTGTGCTATACCATACTACATGGTATATTATACCAAACTGAGCATTAAGCCATTCTTATGCTGATAAATGTTAGAATTTCATTTAATTTGATTTTAATATTTTGAAATTCAAAAAATAAACAAGTAATCAAATCTTTTACATTTTGTTTGCATAATAATTTTTTTCATAACTTTTACACTAAAGGCCGTATCACACGTACACGTTTCAAGCAATTTTTCGTCCAATTCGTGCAATTTTTACTCAGTTGCCATAGCAACCGCTTTAGAACAATTTTTTGCTAGCAAGCTCAAAAAGTTGTTCCAAATAAAAATTGCTTTAAATTCCAGCCAATGGGGTTCTTCGGCGCCCTATGTCATAAACGTTCGGTTTCATCTAGCACTTCAGATATGCCGTATAATATTTTAATGGTGTATAATATTTTAACGGTGTATAATGTTTTAAATAGAATGGTGCTCTATTTCTGTTTACACCCATGAACAAAAGCACAAGCAAAATGAAAGAAATAATTTTGGATGTTTGTTTTCCAATGCAGAAAAATCGGCAAGTAATTTTTCAATGTGGATATAGAGCGCGGCTGACGTCAGAGCATGTTTGTTTACGGAAACCCTTCCCCCTCAGATTCGGCCAAAAATTGGACGAAAAAATTGCATGAAAAATATACGTGTGATACGGCCTTAACCCCCTACTTCTTAGTCACAGTCCCCCCAACTACTGAAATTGCAAAAAAAATAACTTACACTATACCTATATATTCATTTTTTATCAATTTTTCCACAAAAACTAATTTTTAAAGGGGTTAAAAATATGTTGAACAAAATTTTCAGACTAAAATATAAAAAAATTAAATTTTGGTTACATCTTCAAAAACACTCATACTATATTACACAAAAAAAAAAAAGAAAAGAAAAGAAGACAGAGGAAAAATAACTTACTGATATTGGAATTCCATATTGTACAAAGTTCAATAATAGGAGGAAAGATAAGAGCTAATGAACTGCTTGCCAATGCCCCCACCAAAGAAATCAACAAGTCCAAGTTAGGAATAGCTATAGCCATCAAAACTACAAGGAAAAAACAATTAGACTGTTAAAAGTAATGTAATAAATGGTTTTAAATCAATAATAATAAAATAAGTATGAATTGGTATTAATCCAATCTAATAATTTAATTGGTTGGTTCAGAGGTCTTCAACCTGGGATGTGTGGAGTCCTAGGGTTCTCTGGAACTTTGACAGTAGTTCAGTAAGTACAGCACGAAATTTTAGGAAAATTATAAATTTATAAAAGAACACATATTTAAAGGTAGTTTTTTTTTGTAAAAATAAATAAATATTTCATGGATAAAATAAAATCTTAAATTTCTTAACAGTCACATGCTTCAAGCATGAATGGATAAAACCAAAAGGATAACCAAGAAACAATTTATTGAGATATCAAAATATTCAACGTTAAAGAATTAATGTTAAGCAAGAATAACTTCTAAATTTTAGGCTCTAAATCAGTAGAATACACACAGAAGTTTCTCACACAGCTATAAACATTTTAATGCCATTTTGAACAGTATTTTTAAGTTATAAAAGTTAAAAAATTTGTAGAGTAGTGCAGAGTGCCACTGATAATTGTACCCTGTGCCACATGTGGCACACCTGCCATAAATTACCAAACCCTGCGTTATATTTTAAAATATAATCCACAGTTTCTTTTATTTTGAAGGAAAAAATGCTAATATTAATACAACATCAAAACAAATTTTGGTGGATAGACGTTGTCTTTTGGGCATCCGGACTGTAACACAGTCCTCAATCCCTTGTCATGATAAAACTTGGATGTGGGGCTTGGCGAGAGTGGGTTTTTTCATTCTGCTTAGTGGCATGGCAGTGATTGGTTGGACGATGGAATCTGGGAGGCGTGGCAAACGTGCTTCATCAGGGTGGGAGATGTTCCAAGGTTTTTTGGCATGATTGAGAGCTTAGAGGCTGCTCTCTGGTTGGATGCTTGGTAAAGTGATAATTGACTCTGATTGGCTGCCCTGGGGGCTAGGATTTAGAAAATGGGGAGGCGCAAGTCCAGTGGGGAGAGCAAGAGAAGATTAATGACAAAATTAAAAAAATAAAATTTAGCAAATAAGGTGTGCAATAAATTATTGCACAAGATTAAGAATTACGGAGGATTGTAAGAATCAAGAAGAATTCTTCTTGGCCTTTTAGTATTGTCATTAGGAGTGTAAGGATTTAAGTTTTGCATATTGACGTTATTGGTTGTATGTAAATCTGAAAAAAAGTTAATTGCAATATTCTGGATATGACAAATTTTAGTGCAATTCCATACTTCATTTTATAGAAAAATTCTCACTGTAGAATCAGATATTACTTTTTTCAATATAAGTATCATATTAGTCAAACATCATAGACCTGTTTTTCTTCATAAACAGGAATTTGGGCAGCTAAAGAAATATTTCATTAATCATCACCTACACACACACACACACATTTCATTACTCTTTCATTAAATCCTCAAGAATTTTCCTTCCCCCTCTCCATATAGTGAAATGCGTCATTAGAAGGGGGAGGGGACCTATATCTATATATATATATAAGACGCATTTGTTGTCTGTTTGTCTGTTCCCTCATAACTCAAGATCAAGACAACCAAATAACGAGAAATTTGGTACACGTGCACAAAATTACACAAGGAAGGTTCTTAAATAGGTTTGGCGTTCCTAATTCTTTCCTAATTTTTTAAAATTTAATTTTTAAGTTATTTTCCTGTGTTATGACGTCATATCATGTCACGTTTCTCAGTAAGTGGACAATTTATACTTTACATGTAGTTTTTCAAGATTATTACATATTTTTACTGTAGCTATGTTAATCACTTGGAATATTTATTCAATTTTTCTATTCTTTGATATTTAATTAGGTTTATTTTTCAAATAAATCATTTTTTTAAGGATTCAATTAAAATTTTGTTTTGTTGTTTTGGCAACATTTAGGTATTGGGGCGGGATGTTTATGTGTGTGATTTTGCTTAAAAATTAGAACTTACAATTTCAGTATTTTTTCGGAAAATTTATTTATTTCTTTAGAATGCGAAGGTTATAATTTCGACAAACTAAAACTTCTTATTGATAATGATATTTCAGTTCTTATTACTGTGATTAACATAAGTATAGTATTTCCGTTTTCGTTATTTGTTTTAGATAGCATGAAATTAATAATATTTTGCAATTTTATGTGTCTTTATTTTAACCTTTAAGGGTATACTATTGGCTTCAGTGTATAAAATTGCCTTGCAGAAAATCAAACTTGGGTAATTATACTGCCCAAGAGAAAGCAGTGTTGGTAGTAATTACATATCAAACTGGAATAGTTATCAGAGAATGAGCAAAACAGACAAATGGCTTAAATACCTGTTGAAGAAGCAGGTAGTCATAAGATAAATTATTTTTGGTACTTATATACTATCCTAACAATCTCCAATGTTCAAAATAACTTGCCAAGTTGGCAACCCCGATTTCGCATGTCATATATTTGCTGAATTGTGAGTCATGTTCGCCAATAGGTTGCGGTTATATGTAAGTACCTTATTTTTTCAAATTATGCTTTTGCATTGATAGAGTTAGTTCAGTTCTTTTTATTTCAGTTAATATTAGTATTGTACTTAATTATTCAATTTATTTTTATGCTCGGGATATGTATTCTTTGCATAATTTTTTTATTTAGTATTTACGCATTGCACAATCGCCACTGTTCAAGACAACTCGCCACTTTCGCAATCTCAACTTTGTATGCGTTGAATTGGCAATCATGTGCTTCATTTTGTATAATGTCACCAATAGATTGCGATAATACATAAGTACCTTTAATTCTGTACATTACTATAACATTAGACGGGCCGCAACATACCAATTTGGCGCGATTTCAAAACCATGCCAAAAATGAGTATGTTGAGGAAGCAGGTAGTCGTAAGATAAATTATTTTTGTTACTTATTGTACTATCCTAACAATCTCCAACGTTCAAAATAACCTGCCAAGTTGGCAACCCTGATTTCGCATGTCATATATTTGCTGAATTGTGAGTGATGTGCTTCGTTTCAGATAATGTCGCCAATAGGTTGCGGTTATATGTAAGTACCATATTTTTTCAAATTATGCTTTTGCATTGATAGAGTTAGTTCAGTTCTTTTTATGTCATTTAATGTTAGTATTGTACTTAATTTTTCAATTTATTTTTACGCTCGGGATATATATACTTCGGATAATTTTTTTACTTATTACTTACGTATTATTGCACAGTCGCCAACGTTCAAGACAACTCGCCACTTTGGCAATCCCAACTTTGTATGCGTTAAATTGGCAAACATGTGCTTCATTTTGTATAATGTCACCAATAGGTTGCGATAATACATAAGTTCCTTTAATTCTGTACATTACTATAACATAAGACTGGCCACAACACCAATTTGGCGTGATTTTAAAATCATGCCAAAAATGAGTAGCCTACCAATATGAAATTATTATGAGTATTATCTTAGCCTGTTTTATCTTTCCCTCCTCTAATCCTTAATTAATTCAATATATAATTTTTGTTTTTTTATATTTTAGTACTTACATTTTTTTTTTTTTTTTTTTGGCGATTATGTACTGCAAATATTTTTTTACACATTGCGATGTCTTTGGCAACATTAATCAGTGGTATTTTCCTTAAATATGTTTTATCTGTTTTTGACAACTTTTAAAATTTTATTTGATGGCAGTTTGAAAGGCAAATAGCAAACTAAATATTTTACAGTATATATATTATGTTTGTACGAAAATGTTTATACACTGATTTAATCAAAATATTGAGTCTTCTTTTATTTTTGATATCTTTTTTAGATTTAATTTTATGTTATAACTAGCTATACCTAGCTAAATGTTGCTGTGGCTCAGTCAGCTTTAAAAGACTGGTACACCATAAAATATGCCATGAAGCTTACAAAAGTAATACACAAGAATTCAAACAAATCTATATCTATATGTATATATACATATGACGCATTTCTTTGTCTGTCTGTTTCCTTATAACTCAAGATCCAGACAACCAAATAACGTGAAATTTGGTACACATTCACAAAATTACATGGGGAAGGTTCTTAAACAGGTTTCGTTCCATCCCAACCTCATTCTGGCCTCCAGCCAAAAAGAGTGCTTCATGTGCATGTTCTGAGCCATGGGTTCATTTTAGAGAGAAAACTTTACTAAACAAAAGCGGTAAGTAATTTGCAATACTTCTTTGTTATATTTACTTTACTGCAAGCAAATACTGCAACAAATATCACATTACTTACTACATTCCATTCCATTCCTTCATTCATAGGAATGCATTGTCAGTTTTGGCTACAGTCATACCTCTGAGAAAATGGGGAGAGTATAGATGCAGACACCATGCTTTTCTCATGGGCAGTTGTATGTCGCCTGCTCTAGAGTGAGCAGACAGGAAATTATTTTTTACACACTCCAAATGGAACTGCCAAAAATGTTGTCTATCACATTGCTTTAAGATAAATGTACCCTTTTATTGCATGCAAATAAACAGTTTTGTAAGCTTCTACAGAAAACCTTTTTTTTAAACCCGGGCAAAGCCGGGTACTTGCAGCTAGTCTTTTATATAATAATGTTCTTCAAATTTTTTTTCAATAGCATTTCAAAGCAAATTAGATTTGTACTGCATCTAACTGTAATATAAATTTGTTTCTAATAAATAAGATTAAAATAAAGGGAAGATGGCAGCAAATATTTGTGGACATTAAACAATGAAAAAAGATTTACAATTTGCTATCCTTAACCTTTTTGGGACGATATACTGATCAACAGAAAACATTTTAGAGATGGGTATATCACATATGTATTCACCCTAAATGTCAGTGGCAGCCAGGTGACCAGTGAATCAAGGTTCATACTGATCTATATAGGACAGGTCCTCCCCACGAAAAGTAGTATTAAATGCCCCCCAATAAGGGAGTTCAAGACTGGTGCATATGATATACACGTTGTGATAGAGTTAAACATGAAATAATGATCAGTGTTTAAAAGTAAACTTTAATATCTCTAGTTGTCTCCCAAAATAGTGATAACCATTAGGGATTCCTTCTGAATTTTGAAACTGCCATCATGAAAAGGTAGAAAGGTTCCGATAAATGAAAAAGTGAATAAAACATCTATATGAAGAAAAAAATTCTGGAAAATTAGCAGTCTTCATAAATATCAATTCATATTACATTAAAGAAAGAACATAGCAAAAATTTAGATATCCATTTAGTAGTCTGCAATTTTTATGAAATTATTCGCAACCATAAACAGTGTCTTTTTTCATTCAATTTTTCTTTTCAATACTAATTGTTTAAAAAAAATGCATAACATTAGAATAGGACAACAAGCATGATTCAGATGTATATATTAGGGAAACAAAATATATATGTAATAAGACATATTTGTAATCATCTGGTCAAAAAACTTCACAAACAATATAAATTTATTTTAGTGCAACACTCAATGTAGAATCATAAGTACAAGCTTAGGTCATTCATAATCATCAAAGGCTTAATGATGAGCATAACACACTAAAAACATGAATCTATAAAAAAGGATACTTACATGTAATCAATACAAGAAAGGCTCGAAGCAGAAGTTCACAAATTAATTGCTCCCTGCTGCTGAACCTTTCCAAACTGAACTTTTTCTTCAAATAAGGCCAAATGATAGATATAGGCACATACAGTTGAAGAGCATATGAAAGGAATATAGCCAAAGCAAACATCAAACGAATCAATTCACTGACTCTGAAATACAAAACAAATTTTAAAAAATCATAAATTTAGAAATTTTAAGAGTTGATAGTCAACGTGATCAAGGCAATTACAAAAATATGGAATTCAAGCAAAATTGCATGCTCAAAGTAAGATGCATGTGAAAATTTTCACTGCTTATGAATAATACCATCAACCAATATCGTTAAGCCAAAAGACATTGTCAAATGCTATTATCATTCCTGCCCATGAGCAAAAACAAATTCTCATACATAATGCTTCTATATTAGTCTGTTGATAAATAAATTGACAAAAATTTAGAATTAAATATGGTTTTTTAAAAAAAATACCGTACAACTGAAATAAAAAAAAGATTCAATAACTACAAAAAAGCTATTAATGTTCCTGCACATGCACAAAAACAAATTCTCATACATGCTCTTTCCACATCAGTCATTAATAAACATACTTAACTAAACTCAGTGGCAAGACAGCCCACGAAGGCCAAGGCCTACTGTGCCCATCTCAGTATATGTGACCTTTGGGTGCTAAGTGCATGAATATATGTTCCAATTAGGTGCTCAATCTGACGCGAACCCCCCAGTGTTTAGTTCCCAAGCAAGCCTGGTAACTATTGACCCACTTGAGGGATGAAAGGCTGAGTCAACCTTGTCCAGCCCAGGATTTGAACACTAGACCAGTGGCATGGAAGCACAAAACGCTACCACTCAACCACTGAGCTTTCCTTAACAAAAAAATTCACAAAAATTTAGAAGAATTGAACATGGTATCTTAAGAAAAAACTAAACTGAAATCAAGAAAAAAGATCTAATAACTATGATGACAATATTTAGGAGGCCTAAAATGCTGTAATTGCATTCAAAATTGTAACAAATGAGTCACCTTTATGTAGATGCCTCCTTATAAATTTGCATAAGTACAAATCTAAATGCTTGTTTTTCTTATTTTGCATTTTGCTAAACTCCATATAATTTTGGATACTTACATTAGCCCATACATTTGGAAATACTTCACTTTGTTGACTTCTATCGAAAATAGATTCCTTTTAATCATTTTATCACAGCAAATTAAGAATGCAGAATAATTGAAAAATTATAAACAATGTTATTTTGAAGTATGCATAATCAACATTGTGTTTGATCATACACAAAAGCAGTACAACTTGCAAAAAAAAAAAAAAAAAAAAATTAAAGCATGGACTTAAAAAATTATTTAATTTGAACCAGTGTAGGACATAGATTCAAATGCAGTGTTTAAAAATGCTTTTGATTTAATTGCAGTATTTGGCAATGTTTTTCAATTTGACAAAATTAGTTGACAGTATGACACAGAAGTACCAAATTTTCTAGTTGTAAAAATGTCAAAGGTAACTAAAAACAAGAAGGAAAAAAACAGTAAATCATTTTTGCATTAAAATTCTTACATATGCTAGGACAAATTATACACCTTTCAAAAGATACAAAATAAAGATGAAATCACAAATAAATAATTTAATACTATTTTGCCAATATCTCTAATAACACTTCTTACATGTTTTGGCTACTAGTTGCTGACCTTAGAACGAGTGTTTAATCTCTGAACCATCAACCTGCAGCTGAGCCATGCATATATTAAATAGTTGGGATGAAAAGAGATTTCTTCTTTGGTCAGTTATTAAGTGTTTTTATTTTTGTCCTTTGTTGTTTGGAACTTGCAGAAGGAATCATTATATACCTTCTTTCTAACGAGAAAAGACATATTTGGTGTTGATTGACTTTCTGAGCAATACATAGGTTTTCTTCCAGCCATGGCAGCAACTAACATTTATCCTCAGTAGATTTGAGTGTCAATTGGAATATTTTCCTGGCAATGTTATAGACAGACTTTTAAGATAGTGGCCGTAGTTGATGCTAGTCAAAAAAAATTTTTATTTTATCAAGAATGTCTCAGACTCTTTATGAAGTACACAATCAACCCATAGTGTTAGGCTATGCTGCCCTCTATTGTTCAATTCCCAAGTCACAACTTTGGCTAAAAGTTATTTGTAGCAGGTTACCCAATACTTAACTGCTGCTTAACCCAATACTTAACTGCTGCTTAACCCAATACTTAATTGTAACCTTAACTGCTGCTTTGTGGCAAAGTGATTTGATTGCCCACCTTCTGGTTCAGAGATCATTTTGGAGATGACTGGGAAGGAAGGAAGTCTCTCTCAGACCAATTGTCAAGGGCTTTTATTTCTATACTTTGATGTTTGCAACTTCTAGGAGGAATCGACCCAAACTTCTTTTTTTTTTTAATTATAATTTATTATTTTCACTTATATTGAAAATTGTACTTTATTCTCCTTATACTCCCTAGATATGCTTCAGTAATTTAACCTTTTCTATTCCTTCTTTTAAAACACTTTTTTGAATAAATGTTTTCTAGGAACGAACCAAAAAACCATTCATGATATTTAAGAAGCACAGAAGGTGGCATTAGAAACAACAACAATAAGAAGCACAAAAACAAAAAATTATCAGCCATTACTCAATACAAATTGAAATTTTTTTTTAAAAAAAAAAGAATTTGAAATCAGTTTTTGTAAAAGACAAAAAATTCTTACGACTCTAGAGGAAGACTGAAAGTGATGCTGGGCTTGACATCATCTCCATATTTCAAATATCCATAAAAGCCAACAGCAGTATAAAGACAAGCTACAATCACCATCCCTGTATTGAGAACCCCATTTAACCCTCCAAAATCGTCTGGAGTTGCCATGGCATTTTCTAAAGGAAGAACCTGAAAGAGAACGATTGTATTTAAAAATATACAAGGTTCCCATAATTTTAAACTAAAAAATGTATAATAGTAGTGTCATAATTATTTTCACTTGCAGATTTTTTTAATCACAAAATTTTGTGAAGAAAGTTTTAATATAGACTTACCACTCCTATACCTTCAAATGCATACATAGCAGTTCCAAAATACAGAGGAAGTTTCTTGATAGGTGCCACATAGGGACTGAGATTGCCTGAATGTGATCCTCTAAATAAGTAATAGAAGACCATGATAAGTCCCGAGCTTTGCAGGACATTGGCAATGGATGAGAAAGGGGAAAGTGTACGTAAGCTGCGAATGAAGTTGAACAGCATCATGAGAGGAAGCAAAATACCCATGTAGCCATGAGCAGAGATGGGAGTTGAACCACTCAGATTTTTCACCACCTAAAATAAACATTTTTTTTCCCATACAAACTTGTTTTTAAGACAAATTTTTACCCCACTTATTCAGTTTTACAAAGGAATGGTTTTTATTATTTGAAATGAGCATCAAATCACTAATATTATCAAGATATTGTCTAATATCTTGAGAAGAAATTTGTAAAATAAAAAGAATTTATTGTGCGCAATCAAACAGCAGATATAATTTTACAAAACCTTTTTTTACTTTAAATCGATACAACAATGCAGCTTACTTTTGTTATATGGTTCAGTAAGAGAAGGCAGGTTGTCTTATGGAATGTCTGAACTTTTTAATTTTATGTGTTATTCAAGGATAAAGATTTAGGGTGATTCACATACACAAATCTGTTTATTTTTTGGAATCTAATTACTATTAATGTATTTCTTTACAATGACAAAATCAGTGTTGCTGCCTAAACTTTTCTAAATTTTTTCTGTAACAATTAACAAATTTATTTTATCTTAAGGCATCTACAATTTTTATCTTTTTTTTTTAAAAAAAATAACAGCACTAAATATCAATGAGACATTTTCCAGCAAGTGCTTATTAGAAACAGAAAACAATTTTTTCATAAGAATTCATTACAGAAAGGTAAAAAACAAAAGTTATAAATTTTTTAAATTTTTTTTTTTTTTTTTACATGTATTTACTACTTATGATAATAAAAAGTTTTGAATCAAAATTAGTGATTCAAAAGTTTAAGAAACTAAACTACAAAAAACGTTTATAGCATAATGTGTCTTAAATTTTAAGTGAAAGCAATTTTTTTATCAATTTCAAAATGATTTCTTAAAATTTACCCACTAATAATAAGAATAACTTATCTAATTGGAATTCTTAACAAGCTAACAATACATCATTTTAAATTAAATTTGAAATACATATGACATTTTTAAATTAATTTCATAGTATCATGCTGAAGCATATTAGTCCGTAAGAAACTTAAATATTCAAGCATTTCTTCCAAGAAAAATTTCAGATTTGGGGCATTCTTATATTTGTTATTTTTTTTACAACCAAAGACATACTAATCTGGATTCATAATAAAATAAGTTTAAAAAAATTTAAACAAATTAAAACAATTACTTTAACAGACATCTTTTTTAAAAAAAGTTTTGTGAGAAAAAAGCGAACTAGAGAAAAGTATGATAAAAAAAAGTTTTTAGCCTTATTTTATAATAAAAATTTTTGATCAGTTTTATTATACATAATTAATAAACAATTAATTTTCAATTTATATACTTTCAATGCTCACAAAAAAAAATCATAGTAATACCCTGCACTCTTACACCACAGGTGGGACTGAGTGATAGCGTAAGTTGAATTCACGAAAATCAGGGTATAATTTAGCACATAAATTCATGTACATTATTTTTTTTTGCAGCTAGAAACAAACAAACAAAAATTTAGAAAAAAAATATTTTATAAAATTTTAGATAACACTAATACAAAAACACAAGCCAAAGTTATTTTGACGTAGAAGGCTTCATAAAATCTAGCGAAGTTGTCTGCAGGCTCAAAAAGATTTGTTTTTTCTCTCCAAAATTTCCTTGTAGCATACTAATAATTTTTTAATTCCTTGTCATGTTGAAAAACTACTCTTTTTTGGAGTCTGTATTTTCTTAAATTTGTAACCCTTTTTTCAATTAAATTCAATAAAATTCAACAATTCAATTTCTGTTAAATTCCCAACTGTCATTCAATCTTCTGATGAAACTAGCTCTTACTCATGCATTTCTGTGAACTCATTGTCAGCTCCCGATTGTGGGAATCAAGCAGTTTTTGAACGTCATTACCATTAACTTCTAAATTTATTTGCCTGAAAGATCAACAACTTCTACAACCACATTACCAATTTCATCAGGCTATGGCACTGATTGTACTTGAAAATCCAAAAAATCCAAGTAAACACCGGGAAATTTTGTTACACCGAAGCCAAGATCAAAATTGAATCCATTACATATGGTTTTTGTCAAGATAGACCATGTGGTATCTTCATGAGTGACAGCTTTGCTCCGTCCGCTCAGACTACCTGGTCCATATGGTTAACAACAATATCAATTTCTTTCAAGTAAAATCTGTCGAAAATTTGTTTGAAATTTTTAGTATACAAAAAGTTTGACTTTCCGAAATACCCACTTAAAAAGACTTGGAACAGAAAGTTGGCAAGGGAGATTTAAAAAAGATTTTGAACTATGTCTAAAAACAGATGTTTCATACTTCATATCTTTACACAGATATAAAGTATTAAAATTCTATTGCAAGCTGAAAATAAAAAATTAGAACAATACACATATAAAACTTTATGAAAAACCTACAGATTTATTCACCAATTTCAGTAATTTCTTATATACAGAAAAACATCAACTAGAGAGCTGATCAGATTATACTTTCAGTAAATCAATTAATATTATAAAGGACAAAACTTAGAAAAGTATTATGTATCAAGATTTGGAAAAATTCATATAGTACATCATTTGATTCAACACATTGGTTTAAAATAATTGCATGATATGAATATTAAAGTTACTTGATAGAGTATTATAACAAGTATTTTAACTTATATTACCCATTTTTTTTAAAAAAATTTAAATTAAATAAGAAATTTAGAACTAAAAAAGAGACAAGCAACTTACCTCATACAAACTGGTTGAAACAAAAAGGAAATAAACACAGCAAAATCCAAACTGTGTTAACATCAGCATTGTATTTACACAAAACCTTAAATAAAAAAATGTTGAAATTTAAATTAGATATACACATAATTATTTATAAAAGTGTTCTAAAAATTATATCAAACAATCATTCAAGTTATTAAATATTTAAATTTATTAAAAACAAAACATGACAAAGAATCCCCCAGATCTGTACGAATGTCAACCAGCAAACCATGAATGTTTATATCTTTATGTTAAAGCAATAGAAAATATTATATGTATTAATTACTAACTCTACTTCTACAAACATAATACTAGGTTTTTCTTTAAATTTTGATTTTATATTCATGAAATAATTGATGTTAAAGTTTTAATTAATACATTCATATTCAATAATTTTCATTCTATGAAGAAAATAGTTGCGAGTTTCTTAAAAACATCATAAACACATCAATTTACAGGCCAAAAGTACAGATGCTACATGAAAAAAAGAAACATGACTTGAAATGTTTGCTTTAATAACACTTATCAAAGTCTTATATACAAAAAAAACTATGCACAATACAGATTATAACATCATATTAACTGCTATAATTTTCCAATTATCATTATAAAAATTCAACCTCACACAAAATGAAACTATGATAAGAAGCAAATAAGTAAGTGAGAGTTATATTAATGTTGCACAACAAATCTGAGGATGGACCTCCTAATTTTAAACCATGGTTAGGTGATGAGGATGTACATGAGTTGACACCTCTCTCTCCTAACTTCTACACCACACCAACAGGAGAACTTTTGAGCATCGTCATATTTACACACATCTGCGCCTTTTGCACAGTGGATCTTCAGCGGTACAAAAGGGGGAAGGGGGACATAATAAGTTATCAGTTTAGATAAAAAATAAGAAACTGCCTAAGATATTTACTAAGACAAATTACAAAATAAAACAATTTCTATTACAAGGTCAGAAGAAATACTTGAATCAACGTATCTCGTTCTATTGACGGGAAAAATGTTTTTTCCAAACATCCTCCAAGCATTAAATGTAATTTTAAAAGGGTCTATGTTAATTTTTTTTTTTTACAATTAATGGGACAAGCTTCAAAATACTTAAATTTTAAAAATTCTATAATTATGATCTTATCAAAATTATTTTGTAATCAAACCCAGAAAGTAATAAAAAATACATTAAAGGAACTTGTCAATACTACATAGTTTAGGGAGAAAAAAGGCATACATTCTGAAGTAGAAGTAACAAAGCAAGTATTTTTCACAATAGGTTATAAAATATGAAATAAAATTTAAAGATGCTGCACACAGAATGTTTCCTCTATGACAGTAATTCTCAAACTTTTTTCATTGCAGTGCACTTTTAACAATTTCAAAATTTGGCAGCACACTGACAGTAAATAAGTTTAAAAGAATTTTACTTATCTGTACCACACTTCCATCTATCCATGAAAGAATGAGTTAAATATACCACGAATACCCTTAGTTTATTCCTAAAAAACGGCTGACTGATTCAGTTCCGGATTTTATTTTTCTCAGAGTATAATTAATAACTTTAAAAAATTTGAAAGCACACAAAAGTGCTGCAGCACAGTGGTTGAGGATCACTGCTATTAGACACTGAATAATCTATAAGCATATGAGCATGATTAGTATTGTAATTTTTCAGTTAAAAGTAAATATATACTAGGAATACTAATTTCTCAAAAAAGAAAAGTAACTGTCAATAGGTCTTTTTCAGTTTACACCTTATTTTACAATTAACATAGTTTTTAAGAAAATGCAGCAATTAACAAATAAGAAATAAAATATACATAACCTCTACAAAGCTACGAACATTTTATTCAGGATATTTCCATTGAATGTGAAGATCTTGTAATGTGAGTATTTTAACCAGTAGATCATAAAATTTCACATTTGTTTTACAAAATTTTGCCAATTCTTTTATCAACAAACTTAATTTTCTGCCATTTAAAATTTGTACCTGAATATATTCTTAAAATCATTTAGTATAATTAACTAATTCGAGTGAATAAAATAATTGAATATTATTCATTTAATATTCCATTTATTAAATGAATATTTACCTAGCAAAAGACGCAAAGCGTTGAACTCTTGCTGGTCCCAATCGAAAAGCTTGCTCGGCTGTTGATGAATAATCAAGAGATGTACAACCTAACCTAAAATTATTTTTTTTCTTTAACTCAATTGTCCAGACATTTTATTCTAAACATAATAAAAACAAGCAATTCTTTAAATGAAAATAACTAATAAAAATAAATAAAGTATGAGTGGGGAAAAAGTAATTAAATAGAATAACATTTCAATCAGTCAATATTCTTCCCATTTATAATTTTAAAATCATGAATCACAAATAAAACAGTGTATAACTGCAATAATAAAACTCTGTAATTCATATTCTATAAACAGAAACATTACACACTTAATTGAAATCTGAGAACTGTATTTTAAATGTCAAATTATATAAAAACAAATGAATACATCAAAAAGCAGTATTGAATCACACAAATACAGAGGGGAAAGCTACTAAACATTTGTATATTATGAATTCATTTTTCTGTATTATGTGTAACTTTCAAACCCATAATTTAAAGTAAAACAATTAACCACTTTTACAGTAAAAAAAATTATATTTTTGATATATTTAATTCAACTGTCATGATATTGTTTCATTAATAATAGAAGGAAAAAAGAAATTATAAAATTTTTAAGTTTTAGAAAAATACATCTGTTTTGAACTACATTGTACATAAATAAAATCTCACTAATCTATTTTAGAGTAAAGAAATGTACTAAAACAAAAAGGCTAACTATAATTAGAGAATATAATAGGAATATTACTCCAAATATAACAAAATAATTTGTTCAATTTTGAATAAACAAGTTTCCTCTTTTAATTTATTTTCAACAATAAGCATTTTTAAAAAATGAAATAACTAATATTTAACAATGTACTAGGCACCAATATACCATGCAAT
This sequence comes from Trichonephila clavipes, assembly GCA_019973935.1. Lineage (NCBI taxonomy): Eukaryota > Metazoa > Arthropoda > Arachnida > Araneae > Nephilidae > Trichonephila > Trichonephila clavipes. The sequence continues at coordinate 278,191 of BMAU01017904.1, forward strand.
GTTGTAAAAATACTCTCAATTATTCAGAATGAATGGGAAATCTCAAATAATAAAAATCCTGGTTAAAGCATTATATGTATGAAAATAACACAATAGATAAAATATTTAAACATTTTGTGCCTACTTTATAACATGAAATAAGGCAGTAAAAACTCATCTGCTTTATTTTTTGATAAACTTTCTACATATGATACTATGTAGATTTTTCAAACAATGTTTCTGCACTGTCTTGGTGTTTTTACCGTAAAATCCAGGGTATAATGCGCACCTGTACTTTCAAGCTGAAATTTTTAATTTTTACATATATTCGCTGCACATATATAACATGCACCCCCTTTTTACGAAGGAACTTGAAATGTATGTACACAATGTTCTTATATTGAACTCATCCATTCAAGATATTATTCCAAGATATGGAAAAAAATAGTATATTTCTAGAACTACCACCCTTCTAGTTCATAAGGATTGTCATTTCTTTTAAATAAACAGTATTTTAATCTATGTAGAAGCCTAATTTTTTTTCTATGCTCATCTTTTCTTTAATTTTAATGCTCTCATTTTTATACCCGACATATAACGTGCATCCATAAATTTCAATCATATTTTTTGTGTTGAAAGTGTGCGTTATAAGTCAGATTTTACAATATTTAAAAAAAAATTTATGAGCATTTGTGCAGAATTTTTTTCATGCACACCATTAAAATACGATATCCTCTTCTACAAGGACGGTTCATACTACACAGTCCCAATAATGCATTATATTGGTCGGTTCTTAAACTTTCTATCACTATGGCCCCCATTTACGTGTATCAGCACAACATCATGAACCACCAAGATTTTGAACACCCTTCCCTGACTCCCAATCCATGGTTGAGTCATTTAAAGGTCCCTTAATAACTTAAAACCTCCACTGCTACTTATATAGACTTTTTTAACATGTCTTTTTATTCCTTTAAGAAAACAGTAAACATCTAATCTTTGTAGTTACAAGCAAAAATAAAACTGAATTAATATTCTAGATCGAAAATATATGTTCTAGTTAAGTTTTTGCTTGGGGGGGAATTTAGTGATTTAGTCTAGGATGGCACATCTTTAAATTTTCAAACAAGGCTTTTTAGAGTCCATAAAAAGAGGGAAATCTTAACATTAAATGAGAGACCTTCGTAGACCCCTAGAAAAACACTGGGGACCCTGGGGTTTCACACAGAACATAGTTTACGAACCACTGCATTATATGATCAATATTCAACATTTTATGCCGGACTACAATTTTGCTTTTGTATAATCAATCATGTACAGTTTCTTCATTAACATTTTCATATTCAACTGTCTCACAAAATATTCAAGACACTATGCATTGTTCTATAATCTCTTTCTTCAAAGGCATGAAATACATCACATTCCAAAAAGACTTTGTCTTTAGTTAGCGAGAGAAAGACACAAATTTAAATTTATATTTATTTCAGTTCAATTAATTTATTTAAAAAAATTTTCAAATTTTTGGATGATGGGTTTTTTAAGATAATCGACGTCCCAGTTAACACACTCCTGGATAACAGAATCTACAGTACAGTAATTAACCTTAAAGATTCATATAGTTTTAATTAGCAAGAATAAATTTAAAAACTATACTTGATTATTTATGTGTTATTCATAGAAACTGGATAGGAAAATTTCAAAATGTAAAAAAAAAAGTAATATTTAATCAGGGAAAAATAATTACTTGACTTTTTGTAGAAGATTCATTTGAAATAATTTGATCTCATTTAAGTTAAATGCATTTGAAGTAAATTTATCTCATTTAAATTCAAATGTTAATTTTTGCTGATTTCATCTACTTCTATTCTCATAGTTTTTTAAAATTATTATATTTTATATAAAGCAGCAAGAAAATATAATATTAAGCATATCCTTATTTCTTTTTGACTGTTTTACCTCTAAAAAATTAGACAAAAATATAAACAAGAGAAAGGCATAAAATAAAAATATTAGAATCTTATATTTATCTTTTATATATGAATAAGAAAGAAATGCTTACTTTCTAGCTAAAGTTTTACTACTGATGACTAACAAATGCATACAATGGACACAAATAATACCTAAAATTGGAATGCCTACAGTGCCAACCTAAAATTAGAGATAGAACAAATTTCAATCAGATATACTTCAATTTAAAAAAAATAGTTGTGTTTTTTAAAGAATAAAAAATATTCTTAAAATGAATACAAACTATTCCATTGAAAATCTCCCCTAATAAGCTTATTTTTCTAGTTTCCATATATAAAACATTACATGAACATTATATGATTATATGTATGAGTATTAAAATGATTTAATAGTTTAAGAAAAACATACATTACACATATTAAAGTTGCAAATTTATAGAATGAGATAACTAGGAAAGAATATAAAAAATTTCTTTCATGGCAAAAAATTCTTCCACCTGAATTAATGAGAAACAAATAGCAAATAAGGCTGACACAATTGAATCGGATATTAAATCAATCACTTGCAAAAGGAAACTTCCTTGAATTCTACAAAACTATTCTGTCACTCAAGTCAATTTAAAACTTTAGATAATAAATTATCAATATGTACATTTACATCAAATCTTCATAACAGAATTGCAAAATTAAAACATTTCTACTTCAATAAAATCAGACATAAAAATAAGAAATATCTTTTATACTCGTATAACTCACATTACACACATTTAGAAAACAAAGGAAATTAAATAGTGCTGTAAAACAGTGACAATAGTCTACAAATGCTAATTCTAACTCATGATCAAATGCTAAACAGGTTTAAATCATACTTTTATAAACAAAAAAAAATCATATTCCTAAAATATGTTTCTTTACAATAAAGAAATTAATACCCTGAATTTTTTTAGAAGCAAAATATTGTTTTTGTTGTTTGAAAAATTTAATATGACAAGATATTTTTAAAGCTTTCTGAATACAACATTTAGGAGATAGCCGCCTATCTGGTATAGTGGTTAGAGATGCTGACTGCTGTGTGCTGTAGGGCCTGGGATCTAATCCTGGAAAAGGCATGGGTGTTTGTAAATGTGTATAGTGCCTTCGCTGCTTGGGGGCACAAAAATATTTGTCAGGATGCAAGTCCTCTCATGAGGTTGGTGGAAAAGGAAGAGGGTTGTGAGGCCCCTGATCATACCCAGGGTATTCTCCCTTAAAATTGGGGATGGAAACAAGCCAAATCATGCAGTCATTTGCATGGTGCTCAAAGCCATGGCTAACGACAGGCATACAATCTAGTCCTTTGCCATGATGAATTTCGTGGGCCTCGACATGACACTGCCGATCAGGTGGAATGAGCAGCAACAACATAGGAGATAAATGGTGCTATTTCAACAGTTGCATGATGCAATTGTCTCTCAGAAGAGTAAGGGAATATATCAGTTATGAGTTAGATGAAAAGAGTAGGATTTTTAGAACTCTAAGAAGAATGATCTGGTTTAGTTGCAGTGGTTGTAAAGTAAAAGTTATTTGCAAAAAGTGTTGAAGGAATAAATAAAGATTGTGAGAATCAACAATACATAACAAAACAACTATTTATTTTAAAAAAATTTTGAACAAATTAAAAAAAGTTTAGTTTTTTTAAATCTAATTTACTCTTTTTTCAAGTGTTGTTCCCTTAAAATTCATTCTACTTATGCAAAAAAAATAGTTAATTATTTTGAAATAATTCCACAGTGCATCATGCATACATTAATTTTCAACACAATGGGATTTCTCCCTCCCCAAAGCATTAATTTGTTAAGGGCAGGCACACTTTTATTTAAATGTAAGTGGCACAATTTGTAAAAATTAAAGATAATGTTTCAGAACACACAATGACAATATATGAAAATCATTCAAATGAAAAACTTTACAATATGATAGATTTCTGGAAATTAATGAATGATTTTTCCCCTAAACTATGAAATTTATACAATATACATATATATATAAATAAGTGCAACATAATTCATGAATGTATTATTTCAATACATATTTTTCATTCTAACAATGGTACAAAGCAAGTATCTTTTGATACTTTGAGTTTGATTAATTACATTTAAAAAATACAATGCAAAACGTTTTTGAAAAAAAAATATAAAAATTTATTTATCTTGAATTTTATAAAGTTGTGAATTAAACTGCACATAAAACAGGCACAATTATTTTTTTAAAACTATTTACTCAAGAGAAAACACAATATATACTTGCCAATAGGCCAGCATTTGACACTGCATTTGGCATAGCTAAAATTCCAGTGCCAATGTTCCCTTTTAACAAGTGCATCAGGGTAGCAAAATTGCTGTAAAAAAATAATTTTTTTTTACTTGTAAATAAAAGAGAAAAAGTATGTAATATTCATTCAGGATGTGATCTCAGTTTCTAAAAAATAAAACACACAATATTAACCACTAAAATTAGAAGAAAAAAATTTAAGTAATGTAATAAAATTGTTTTTACATTCGTCGTGTCAAACAGAGTTGTAATTAATAACTAATCCCACTTTTAACATCATTCACATTTAACAAAGCTAAAATGAAAAAGAAAAGAAAAAATTAATGAGTTTAAATAAATTTCAAATCTATATGAACAATTCGGAAATTGTTGATTTTAGAACTAAATTTGCAAAATCTTCTATACACTACAAATCAAAAAGAAATTTTCATGATAAATAATAATAAAAGTATTATTTAGAAATACAGTTAACTTTTACAGAACGGGCAGGAATATTTCAGATTCAAATAGATTTTTAAAGGACGAGTTTGGTTCAAAAATCAACCGTGGAATTCTTGCACCTTTTAACTGTTTTATGAACACCTGTGATCCGTCAAACCCCATAAGAGGTTAATCCCTTGACTGAATTTTGGTTTACAGATGGAGAAGTATACAATTTCATCTTTCTCTTTTACTTCTTTAACTGTAAAGATCCATATTAATCAGCAGTAAAACAACATGTTATATTGATGCTATTATCCAATGACACTTGGTAATGTCAATTGTTACCAAAAAACACAGAAAGGGAACACAGCTGAAAATCCTGTCCTGAAAAAAGTAATTTTATCTCCCAAAAGTAATAGATAATTTAAAATTTCAGTCTAATGTTGCATAATCAGTAATTAACAATGATATGTTGATCAAATGCATATCAGTTCAAACATCTATTTTGTAAACCTGAAAATTGAGTTAGTCATATATTAAAGAATGTTCACGTTTATTCCTAAATAAAATACGGCACTTCATACCTTACTCTGATATATAGTACATAAATATAACTATAAGTAATTATAAGCTATATACAGCATTAATTCACAACATTCAAATGCACTTAATTAAATAAAATGTAGATTCAAATAGAATTCTATTGAGCTGTATTCAAATGACATTATAAATTATTTTTATTAAATCTTATAAACCTCATCCAGTTCACTTTTATAAAAATATGCATTTTGAATTGTTTAATAAAATAAATGTTAGTGGACATTTCTTCTGTCGTAAGAAATGGTAATTATGTATTAAACTATAATAAACAAGCATAGATTTTATGTTTCTTAGAAAAACTGCAAAAATAAATAAAAATTCACTTAAATATAAAAGCAATCATATTTTAATAATTTGATGTATATTTCCTGGGGTAGGTTTCCTTTTTTGTATATTTAAGATTTAAATTAATTTCCATTCAAATTCTCAACTATATTAGTACTTGCAAGAAATATTCAAATTTCTATGGAAATTTTTACATAAGTAAAAAATAAGACATGCTCAAAAATGATTTCTTTTTAAAAAATTTTATAAGTCAAACTTTTTAAACTTCTATTTTAATATATACAAATATGAAAAGGGGCAATAAAACTTTTAAGTAAACCAAAATAGCCCCAGAGGTGATACTTTACCTACCAATGTTCCAACCAATGAAAAAATGTTCCTAAAGAAAAACATGAGGTTATCCAAAATATACCTATGCAATAATTAAAAATATAACTAATATTGAACTTACGAAGTCCGCTGCGCATGAGTGGTTTGCTGTTCCGACTGCAGCTCGGATTCCACCACATTTCCCAGTTTACTAGGTTGAGGATCTCTGTCTCTAGACACCAGAGGAGCTCCTTCGTCATAACTTGGTAAAACAACATTGTTCTAAAAAAATTAAATCTATCACATTTCTTAAAGTTGTCATTCCTTAAATACTATAAAGAAAAAAATCAAGCTCAGAAAACTTTCCCCAAAGAAAATTGTCCCAAAGTAAATAATAACATAACACATAAGTAGAAAATATATATCATTTATTATGCTACATTCTTAAATTTTAAACAAATTTAGGAACTATACAGTTTTCATTTGAACATATAATAACAAGTTTTAACCAAAAAGTTTCAAATGAAATTAAAAATATTTCATACATACGAAAAATAATTGATTCAAAAGAATATTGAAATATAATGCTTGCTACATAATAAAATACAACTATACTAGTATTATACCTTTTTTCTGTTCAATTATCTAAATTTCCAAAAGAGAAATACAGGCATTCTCAAATTCTCTACTTTTTATTTAAGTAAGTATACAGATGGAGGAGCATGAGTAAAATAAAATCTTTAATAAAATGATACAATTTTGCATGTACTTCAAGATAAACATAAGTTTTTGCCAAACATAAGAACCTCAGCAACAACAAAAAATTTGCCTCTTTATCTAATTTCCTGCTTTGACACAACTAAAAACCTAATGCTTTAAGAACAAAAGGAGCCATTATAGGAACATAAATATTTGTATTTTAAAGCATAATAACGATACAAAGGACAAGATTCTTTCTCATTTGATAACTTCTGGATCCATAAACTAAATTTGAATTCAAAGCACATAACTTTAAACCATCAAAACAGATAAGATTTCTGCAATAAAAATAAAAACATTTCCTACTTATCTAAACTTATCTTTTTCTTTTGAAATCCATAGTAAAAAGTGTTTATTTGAAATAGCCATATTAAAACGCTTGAAATACTTTTCCTTACATAATAAAAATGTAATGAATTTTTAGTTTGAATATTATACTAATTTAAAAGCATTTAAAATATGTTAGCTTTCATAGAAACATACTAAAATCCATTTACGCAATTTAAATTCAATAATAAGTCTAAAATATTTATGTACAGTAAACAAAGCTTTAATATATTTATTACTTTTATATAGATAGGAAGAATGGTCACCTGTAAAAAATAAAAAATATTTTAGCATGTGTGATAAAATAATAATAATCAAATTTACACAAAAAAACAAGAAAAAAATAAATGATCGCAGGCAGGAATCAATTTTATTATATAGAAAATTTAATTTACTGTGAAATAATTGTATTTTAATAATAGCTCTTAGCATTCAATAAATCAGTTTAAAATCCCAAGCACATGTGGGCTGTCAACTGCAAATGACAGATGAAGTACAAGAAAAAAAAAAGAAAAAGAGATGAACAAAATATATCATTTGAAGTTAATTAATAAAATATTGCTAAAAAAATTATTCAGTCTCAAAGTGTCCGTAAAACTGCTAGAAATCACATTAGCAGCTCACCATATCGGAGCATTAACAGAAGAGCGCTTATAATCGCTGTTAAAGTTCGCAGACCACAACATTGAATGAATGATAGTCAGTGTCTGTTTACGATGAAGTTGAGATGAAAATCTCCTGAGTCACGTGCAAGTTGGAGTGTAGGAAATATAAATAAACCTTCCCTGATATGTGTTACCTTATCAAAATCAAGAACAATCTGACGAGATAAATATTTCGTTACCACAGAGTAGCTCTACACAAAAAGAAGCATTAATATTTTATATATATAAATTCCATTTATCATAAAATATTTAAATCAAGAAGAATGTGTAATGAAAGGCTTTTATTGCATTTTATTTAAATTCATTAAACTCATAATTTGTGTAAGTTTATGCCGCTATTCGTGACTGAGTTATTTGTGGAATAAATAAATGAAAACACCAATTACGATCTCGGATTTTGGTTTTATTTCAACATTCTGATGACCTATTTCTATCCAGCTTAAAATACAGTAGGGCCCCATATTACCGAACCCCAATTTAATGAATATTTCTTTTCCCTCGGTTAAAACGGAGGTAAAAAAACCTTTATTTAACGAATAATAAATCCCGATTAAATAATAATTAAATAATTTTTCCCGAAAAATTATATCAACAGCAGAAATTTTTTTTATTAGTTTGGATTAGAAAAAAATTGGATTTCTTTTCAAATGACGTATCCTTTTTATCCGGAACAGAAAAATACTTTTATTGTGAGCAAAGAAATTCGACGGGAAAGGCTGCTGCCAATTATTAGACTTACAGGTGCAGATGACTCATGAGTATAACCTTTTGCGTAGGTTTTGAATAGGACAAAAAGTTCCCTTGTCCGACTGTATATCTGTACTTCTCAAACTTCCAATATTGGCGACTCAATTTTCAAATAGAATTTTCATCGCACCCCCTTCCATACAATGGGAATGTACTGAATTCTATGATAATAATATTTGACGCTAAAGCTAAAATATGACCTTCATTATAAACTGTACAAATTATCAATATAAGTATTAAATTTTTCATAAGTTACTTTTAAGTAATAAATATTTTTAAGTTATAGGATAAATATTATATTTTACTTTTCACACATAGTTCAAAATGTATTTTGTTTTGCCTCCTTTCAACAAATTAATAATTTTTTTAAATAATCCTTTATTTTTGACTTTTTCTATATGCTCGCGCCCCCCACGTAGGGTGTTATTGCCCCCTTATGGGGCTGCGCCATACAGTTTGAGAAACGCTGATGTATATGATAAAAGTATTTTTGACTAATTCACTATTTATAAATCATGAGTTCGGGTCCTGATACCATATAGCGGAGCTGGTGCATCTTAAATCTGTTCTGGCAAAAAGTCCATACTATGATAAGGTGTGACGCTGTTTAGGTGTAACCATATTTCAAAATTACGAAGTTCCATCATCAATAGTCATCATGTTGCTTTTATGCACGATTCTCCTAAGCAGTTCAGACATTCAATAGTGTATCAGTTATGAGATATTTAGATTGAATCAGTTCAAGGAATCAATTCCATTTAAAATATATGTCCACTAAAAAGATTTCTCAATTTCAAAAAGGAATGATGGTTTTGTTTCTTAAATTGATTCTCCGAAAGAGTTATATAATAAGCACAACCGCCGATTTATCATTTTGAATTACAGTCAAGTAAAAGAATTGACGTACAATTTGTAGATTCCCACGCCGAGTTTCCTTACCATGCCACAAAAGAATTAGCCCAGTTATATTTTAAATGCAGAAGTGTCGTAGATTTCCTTTTAAATTGATATAATCCAGAGGTATCAGCTTTTAATCTGCAGGTATGTTATCAAACTATATAAAAGATATTATGGTAATCAGAGATTCGATTGTCTTTCCTTTTTTAAAAAAAAAAACTTAGATAAAGAATACTATCATATAGTTCAAGTTTATTCCTTCAGTGGATCGATAAATAAGTTACAAGCTTGCTTGAGAACTGAACATTGGGGATTTTTTTCGCATCACACTGGCCCCTGTAACGGCGTAGCACATAGTACACTAGGAGGCTTGACACATAGCACAGGATAGACTAGAAAGAGGGCGCTGCTGTGAACTGTTTTGGCCTTTGAGCAGGAAGGAGAGAAGAAGATAGTCTCGAACGAAAAATGAACGAAGCTGCCTTTTCCCGATGTGACTTTTAATTGTAAATGAAATTATTAATATAGTGATGTGTTTTGAAGGAAATAATAAAAACGGTAAATCCGGTTAATTAGAGCTGATTAATTCAACTACAAGACGATCTTACACCCCCTAATAGGAATATCTGCTCATGCACATCAGCACCCAAGGCCATGAAAACTGAGATAGGCACAGTACGCTTTAGCCCTCACGAACTGTTACACCACTGAATTTAGTTTGTCTGTTTTCTCTTTTTCTTTATTATGAATGGATATACTACGTTTCTCTTCCTTTATTACCCTAGCATTGGTCAATTCGTCAGTTGAGTCGTTCGTAGAGAATCCTTAAATGACACACACAAAAGTACAAGTAAATCAAATTTAAAATGTATAAAAATTATTTCCATTTCATTTTGACTACTTAGAATACGTTTTGGATACAATGTTCCACATCATGTCCGTACCACCGTATTAATCTAAATACATAAGTAAAATGTTTGGAAAGAGCTATTAAAAAATGAACAAGTAAGAAATTATTTTTAAAAAGAGTTCATTCAGTTAGTTTTGAATCTTAAAGCATAAATATAACAAATGTATGAAAATATACACTCTATAACACAAAAAAAAACGACGCACCAAGAAGATGTTGCCCGATTGTAATGAAATTTCGTATACAAAGATATTTCAACCGAACATGCAAATGATTAAAATTTGGTACCCAACGAATGAATAGCGGGAGCTACAGCGCATCGGAACTGAGCACTCAGCAGGTGTCTATAAAAAGCGATTCTCAATCTGATGGTGAAAATTATTTTTACAGATTTAACTATTGACCAATCTCACTCTACTCCTTTTGGAGTGGAGCAGGGCGGCTAATAGCTCTTTTTCCTCTGATCACGCTTCGCCGTCCAGAGTCGACCCTCCAATTTAAATAAAATTAAACTTAATTTCATGCTGCACCCACCAGAAAATGCCCCCTTTTTATCAACTTAAGTTCAATCAGCCAAAATCCAGGGCAGCCAATTGAGAGCTTACTCACTAGTATTCACCAACCAATCACAGTGCTCCTTACCCACTTCTCAATCCAGAACTATTACTCAGGACTTTTTCCCGCCAAAACCAGATGGAGTCTCCGCCCATGACGATGACGTCACTCTACTACCTTGCCTAGTCCTCCAATCACCATGCCACTACAGACAATTTCATCAGGAAATACTTTTCTCCAGTCAGGACTCTCCACTTCCATCAGGAGCAATACACTTTTGTTAGGGGAAGGAGGATCTTGCTAGATCCATATCCCCGAGACGTTAATCGAAATCGAAATTGATGGTGAAAATTTCTGTTGCATTGAGATTTAGGATACCTTTCAAAGACTGAAAAAAATGCCTCGCCGCAGGATTCGAGTTCCTTACCAGCAACTGTCAGAGTTTGAAAGAGGTCGTATTATTAGATTGAAAGAGGCAGGTTGGGCAAATGGAAGAATCGCTCGTCATATGGGTCGAAGTGATGCGGCCATTAGAAGATGCTGACAAGAATGGGTGGACAGTGGCAGATTTTAGCGTCTTGATGGTAGCGGTCGACCTAAGGCCACAGCAAATCAGGAGGACTAATTGATTGTCAGATCAGCTGTCACAGCGCTTGATTCATCTTTATCAACCATCAGACGACGACCGCACACGAGTGTCCACCATGAACATTCACAGATGGCTGATAGAGCGAAATTTATGCTCGTACCGACAGCAACGCCACCTGCCAATAACGCCTATTTACTCTCGAGCCAGATTAAAGTGGTGCTTGACTCGATCAGGTTGGAACCATTGTGACTGGGGACGTACAGTATTTAGCGAAGAATTCTGCTTCCAACTGTGTCCTGACGATCATCGAAGACGTGTCTGGAGACGGCCAGGGCAGCGTGCCGATCCTGCTTTCACTATTGAACGCCACACAGGCCTCAACAAGGAGTTATAGTCTGGGGTGCCATTTCTTTTGAAGCAGGACCCCTTTGGTCGTCATTACAGGGACACTTACAGGCACATCGGTACGTCGTCGGCATTCTGAGAACTGCTTTGCTACCGTTCCTTTTGCAGTGTACCCTGGCCTTATTTTTCAGCAAGATAATGCCAAACCACATACCACACATGTTGCTATGAACTGTTTTACAGCTTATAAAACAATTCCTTGGCCAGCCAGATCGCTCTCCAATCAAGCACGTCTGGGATATGATGGGAAGGCGACTGCATCTATCAGGGAATATTGATAATCTGACCCGACAATTGGAGCAAATTTGGCAAGAAATATTGCAAGAGACTATCAGGGTTCTTTATCACTCTATGTCACGTTGTGTGGCAGCTTGCATCCATGCTGGAGGTGGGTCATGCCTTATTGGGCTCGTTACTTTGTAACTCTGAAAAGAGTCCTTCAATGTTTCTGAAATTTTAATCATTTTTTATTCGATACGTGATCTTTCTACCCACCAATTTTTGTCTCTATCGGACATCTCGTTCTTGGTGTGTCGGTTTTTTTTTTTTTTTTTTTTTTTTGTTATAGAGTGTACTTGGATATTTAAGAACAACTTAGTATATCACCACTTCTTTCGAACATTTCAAACCCAGCTACGTAAACCCAGCTGTTGTCTTATAACAAGAATCAAGTTTACTTTATTTATGAAAGTAGACATGCATATATATATATATATATATATATATATATACACTGGTGTGCAAAAATTAAGGACGAAGTCGAAAAATTAGCATATCAGCTGAACGAAAAGGCAGAGCGGACAGAAAGACCAATCAGGAGATTAAGTAAGGTGATGTACGGCAGCACATGCACAGATATGCAGGTAGACGTAATGGGGGAGTGTCTGAGTAGTATAAAGCATGTTGTCGGTGTAAGATCAGTATTTCTGGCAAAGAGATTGCACGCCGTATAGCAGTTAAAATCACACCGAGTTGCTGCCTCAGCGAGAAATGGCGAATAATCAATCTGTTAGACGACATCTGGATGCTTTTACCCGAGGTCGAATCATTGGGAAGTTGGAGGAAGGCCGCAGTGTGGCAGCAGAGTTCGGAATTGCTCACAGCATCGTTTCACGACTTTGGAGACAATTTCAAACTACAGGAACAGCTATCCGGAGTTCAGTAATGGTCGTCCACGAGGAACCACACCCGCAGATGACCGGTACATTGTCTTACAGGCCAGAAGAAACAGGCGGCAGACAGCGGGAGAAATCGCTAGACACACGACACAGGCGACTGGACGACCGATATCGCGTTTTATCGTGGCCAGAAGACTGCACGGTGGTGGTCTGTTTGCACGACACCCTGTACGGTGTGTACCTTTAACGCCTGCCCATCGGAGAAGGCGTTCTCTGTGGTGCCGGGAACACTGGAATTGGAGAGACAATGAATGGGGACGAGTACTCTTTACAGATGAGAGCAGATTCAGTTTGAGTAGCGATTCTCATTGCATACTCATCTGGAGAGAGCGGGGAAGCCGCAATCATCCCTCGAACATCATTGAAAGGGACAGGTATGGAGGTCGCGGTGTTCTCGTTTGGGGAGGCATCATGCTTGGTAGTCGTACAGACCTTCACATCTTCGACGCAGGTTCAGTCAACGGGACCCGTTATTGTAACGAGATTCTTCTTCCATATGTGCGTCTTTTTAGAGGCGCTATGGGTCTGCAGTTCCTTTTCATGGACGACAATGCACCATGTCATCGCACAGTAGCTGCCTCACAGCTCTTAGAGAGTGAGGATATTGAACGTATGGATTGGCCGGCACGATCTCCGGATCTCAATCCCATCGAGCATGTATGGGATTGTCTAGGCAGACGCTTGGCAGATCGTACCTTACCACCAGTAACGATTCGGGAGCCTCGATTGGCGCTGCAAGACGAATGGGCAGCAATGCCTCAACAACTCATTGACACCCTCATTCTCAGCATGGGCAGACGCTGTGAAACCTGCCTAGCAGTCAGGGGAGATCATATCCCCTACTAAAGACCGGATGTTTCTTGCTGGACACCCATCACAGGGATGTTTCGGCCTTCAGTCGCATTGCGCTCCATGCTACTTTTTCAATCAAGCTTCTTTTTATCCCTCTGATTTCTCTTTTAGTAAGTGTTGCTTACATATTACACATGTCCTTACGTATTGGGGATCTTACGGTATTAAATGTGTTGATTTGGAAAGCTTTTGTACAAAGTTATATTGAAAAAACCGTCTCGTCCTTAATTTTTGCACACCAGTGTATATTTATTTATATATATATATATATTTATCTTGTTCAAATTTTCAATCGTTAATAAAATACATTTTAAAGCGCTCAATTGAGCTTAGTTTTATATACACGATTATTTTGGATGACAATTCGGTAATTTAATTATAATTAAGAAAAATTAATTGATTAAAACTAATTATTCAATGAATTACAGGTACAGCTACGTTAGCATCATTTTGATGGACTTAGCGACCATGTTGGCGACTTGTGTCAAAACTTTAAAAGGTTTTTTCTCACATTTTAAAGCACTCATTTGAGCTAAAATATTCTATACACGATTGTTTGGGGTGACAAAACGATAATTTAATTATAATGAATTAAAATCAATTGACTGAAACTAATTATTTAAAGAAAACAGATAATATCCCGTTGGCTTCGTTTTTAGCAACGGGCGAAAACTCAAAAAAACTTCTTTTTCTCACGTTTTAAAACATTCATTTTGAAAAGCGCATAACTGATTAACTTTTTGAGGACTTTTATACCGGAGATGAACTAAGATTATTGAAAAATTCATATTATTTTTAGAGTTAAGATCGATTGAAATAATAGCCGGTGTCTTTTGCTAAAATTTCTATACACTGATATATTAAAAATATATGAATAAATATACTCCTAAATTATATTTTTTAAAAATTCTAGTTCAGACTCTGTACAGAAGTCTTAGCTAAAAGAAAAATGTTTTGAAAGTATGTCATTCGTTCTTCATTTTTTGGCAAAAAAATTGGATTTAATTTTTTTATCTATTTATTTATTGTGATAGTTTTCTTACAATAATTTTATATGTGTATTCTAATTCAACTGACACTAAATATTAAAATAAATATTCATTTATATGCTTTTTCTAAATCATGGCTCTAAACACTCATTTATCGCTGAGAACATAGATATGTGTTTGAAACACAGAGACCCACATAATTAACTTATTAAATAATTTAGAATTAAACCTTCTTATTCGATTGTTTTGGTCATTAAGATTTTTATACATTCAAATGTAAGCCTCATCAAGTGTTAGAAGGTTTCCTTAATAGATATCGAATAAAGGTACTTAAAGCTCCTATCCTAAAAACTTACAAAAAGAACAGTAAAGTACGTTGCTGTAGCCATTCATTCAAACAATTGAAAATGTATGCAAAAAATGCGGCAGAAATATAATATAAAGGTCTTATCACACGTATTCGTATTAGGAGCAATTTTTCTTTCAAACACCCCTTTTGAGCAATTTCACCCAGTTGCCATAGTAACGGCTCCAAACAACTTTTCCAGAGAGCAGAAAGAATTGCTCGAAATTCCATTCAATAGGTTTCTTCATCTCCCTCCATCATAAACAAGATGGAAGCCTCGGCTTCGTTAAACGCATCAGAAATGGCGTATAATATTCTAAATAGGATGGCGCTCTATATCTATTTATGACAGTCAACAAAAGCGTGTGTGGAATAAAAGAAATGACAGTGGATGTTCGTTTTCCGAAGCAGAAACATCGGCGAGCAATTTTTCATTGTCAGGATAGAGTACTGCTGACGTCAGAGCATGTCTACGGCAACCCTTCCTACTCACAGCGGCTCGAAAAATTTATCGAAACAGTTGCTTCAAAGAGACTCGAGTTGTTCGAGACATGCGTGTGTGATAAGGTCTTTACAGCAAGAAAGATATTGGAGATGCAGTCATAAGCATTAAATGAAAGCCAAATATTCTGGTTTTGAATTTAATGCTTAATTAATAGATTTATTACTTTAATCCAAAAAATTATAATGAAATTCAAAATTGTATAGTAAAAATGAACTTTTTCCCTTTTTCTCAAAACAGTGGCACAGCTAGTCTTGAGTGGACCCTGTATGAAAGATTCTTAGGGGCCCTTGCAAGCGGCCTCTTAGCATTTTGCGATTTTTTGCTTACACGTTTTGGGGCCCCAGAGCCTGGGGGCCCTGTATCATTGATACGGCAGTAGCTACGTGTCTGTCTCAAAACCTTGTTACCTTATATGTATCACTTCCTGACCGTTACAATTACGATTTAAGTTTGGGTTCCTTCAGAAATTTTATATATCAATAATCTTTCAAATATCTTTTTTATTGACTTATAAAATTTTTCAAACATCTTTATCGGCATTCACCTGAAAAAGTACTCAGTAAAAAAAAATTACTTGCCCCTATTTTTCTAAACATAAATCTAGGAATATCTATAAACATAAATACGATAAATTTCTATTGAGGCATACATTAAAAAGGAGTAGGGGGATTATTTTTAAGCAAAAGTTATAGAATGCGTTTCTTAAGAAAAATGAGAGAATCTGGAATTTAAGCAAAAAAGTATAAATTCTCTCAAAATATAGGAACATAATTTATCAAAGACGAAATTAGCAGAAGTGGTATTTTATCAATTTCTGCACAAATAGAACAAAAAAAACCCTGGTAATGGTAATAATTATACGAAAAAGGAGCATAAGAGTGGACAACTGACCTTTGCTTCCGATGCAAAATTGCTGAGGGACAAAACACTGATTTTTCTGAGGGCAGTTCCAATCGTTTCCTCTTCCTCTGGCTTCGACATCTTCTTTCGCTTTGAGACGCCCCCCGTGACCGCGTACTAACTCCCAACTTATCTCTTCTTCATCTCAGGTGTAAATGGGTCCACTGATAATTTATTACAATCAACTGATATAATTGTTTCGAAAAAAAATGTAAGAATGACAGAAAATCTCAAACAAATGTATTGAAAAGGTTGGAATTGCGTACTGAAAAGTAAGTTCTTTTGTGCAAATTTTTATTGAATAGCTGTGAGATGCTGGAAGCATGGAATGGATTTCTTAATTCCGTTGTAATGATATTTTTTATTAACACTTTTATTGAAAAATCTGTTCACAATTGAATATTGTTTCTCGATATGCCTCAAACACAATTGATTGAGATAGGAATTCTCTCTATTACTCATAGTACAATTGTCGCCAGTACTTCCCATCACTTCATGAAGGAAGGCACTTTCACACAATTTTTGGTAAGTGCATGTTTCAAAGTCATACAATTTGACATTTTTTTTTTTTTACATTTCCATCGTATCCTTTATTTTCATTACTATAACATAAAAAAGATTCTCTCTTGCATAATTTTCTGCGTATTATAGATATAATATATAGCTTAACTCAGTGGCGTGACAGCCCACGAGGGTCAAGGCCTACTCAGTATACGCGACTCTGGACCCTGAGATGCATCAGCTGATGTTCCGGTCAAAAAAAAGTGGTGAGTCTGCGGCGAGAGATAATATATAACTAAACTAGAAATTCAGTTGCTCAACAGCCCATGAGAGCCAAAGCTTTGCTTATCTCAGTATACGTGATCTTCGTCCCTAAAGTGCATGAGCAGATGCCCCGATCAGGTGGACAGTCTGACCCGAAACCCCAGTGTTTAGTCCCCAAGCTAGCTTGGTACTCATTTATCGACCCACTGAAGAGGTGAAAGGATGAGTCAACCTTGACCAGTCCGAGGATAGAACCCCGGGCTTGTGGTGTGGAAGCGCGAGACGCTACCACTCGGTAACAGGGCTTATAGAGACAATATATTTAAGATAAATCAATAAATTTAAAAATTCCCGTGCTCTCGTTTATGAATAGGATTTTCGGATTTCATCTCTATTGTAGCAATAGCCAAGTAGTCAGAGGCATAAACTCATGGGCGTCGTTGTTTACATCGAGTGGGTTCGAGTCCCGCGCCACTTAAGACTTGCGGTAGAGGATATGATGCATGTGAAATTTGTCAAGACTCAAGTCCTGACGTTAATAGAGTGTAAAATGAGTGAGTAAATGTTTATTTAGATGTCTTAAGATATCCGACTACTTGCGACAACTTTTTTTTTTTTTGAGAAAATGGAGATATGGGGATTTTTAGATTTATTTAGTATATTTTAGGAAAAAAATTCTAAAATTGAAAACAGGAAAAATATTTATAGCTATTAAAATGGAAAAAAAACTGGTGAAAATGTATACAAAATTACATAAACGGGGCCCGCTCTGGACAAAAATTTTATGTACAAATTCTCAATTTTTCAATTTTGATGTGTTTCTTTGTTATTCATGTTTGAAATGACCTTCAGGATAAGAGAGATTTTAATTTTTACAAAAAAACTAGAGCACTTTATCTTAGTGACCATATGAAATTGCTTAAAAAAACAGTGATTATATTCACATAAATGACTGTAAATCTTGAAATAAAACAGTGATTGATAAATCTGAAGATCAAAACACTTCCACTGTTACACAAAACATACACAAAAAATTTCTTTAAATTGTTCTCAAAACTGTGAGCAATCGCTATCTCCGTTTGAGTTTTTCGATAAAAACACATTTCGAGTAAAACGCATTTTAAAGTTTGGCATCTTTTGTAAAGTTATGGCATCTGATTTTACTAAAAGACGTGTAATTTTTGTTCTAGTGAATGGAAAATAAAAGACTTGATATTTTTATTAAACTAATAAGATTGCCTATAAAATAAAATCATAAAAAAAATTCTCAATTTTGAAAAAAAATCGTGATTTTAGGGTAGTCGGACACCTTAATGGAATACGAAAATATATGAAATCGAATTTAATCAAAAAAACACACACACGAAGGTTGTTTTGTATAAAAATCTTTTAAGATTAGCATTAACTTGGTCCATGTCTCGAACAGATGAGATCCTGATAAGTATCTACGAAAGGAAGATTTTAAGATTTATTTTTGGAGGAATTCAGGAAAATGGAACGTGGCGAAGAAGATCAAATTTCGAGCTCTATCACTCATATAAAGAATCTGATTTTGTTAACTTCATCAAAACACAACAAATTAAATGGGTAGGTCACGTTGTCAGAATGAACAAAAACCGCATAGCTAAAAAAGTCTTCCATGCCCAACCAATTGGCACACGAAGAAAGGGCAGGCCCAATCTTAGATGGATTGATGGCCTAGAAAAAGATCACCTAGTTTTGAAAACTAAGAATTTGTTAACACTAGCATGAAGAAGGCTGGCCTGGAAAAATCTTCTTGAGAAGGCCAAGGCCCACGCTGGGCTGTCGAGTCACTGAGGAAGGAAGGAAATATTTATGAACGCCGCACCGACAGACCTCGTAAATTTGAACCGTAGTGCAGCGACAAGGATGACACCTGAGCTGGTAATATCCTCTCCAAACTACCACACCACGCCAATAGATGGACTTTGATTCTCGACAGATTTCACCTGCATCAGCTCCTCTGCACGGTGGGTCTTTAGTGACACAAAGATTCAAATTCTTGACCCTCTAGCCACGGATCCGTGATCATGACCACTAGGCTATCGTACGCGGTGTGGTGTGAAAGTTTAGAAAGTGGGTTACCAGTTCAGAGTCATCCTCATCACTTAACCGTGGTTCAAGTCAACCGTGGGACCAAGGCCCGCCTCTGTGTAGCTTCTTAGCACTCTGTTAATGAGCAATCAATCAATCAACCAGGTAATGGTATGACTAAATCATGTACAATGTCATTTTATATTGCAATATAAAATCAATTCGATACTGCAATATTTTTGCTTTTTAACTCAGTTAATGCACGAGAGATGAAAGGATTTCTTGTGCGTTTCTGTAAGTTATAATTATCGGTTTGAATTCGGGAAAATCTATTTAAAGAAAGCCGGAAACGTAATCTTATCCAGAAAACGAGAATTACACAAAAAGTAGACCAAGTTATTTAACATATAAATATAAAAATTCGGCGAAGATATCGCAGATAAACCTTTGACTTTTGAATTTCAACCTTGCCTTTGATTTTTCAACTGAGGATATCGCTTAGATAATGAAAGATAAAGAGTACCATTTTTTTTTAATTTCGAAATCTGCTTTCGTTCTCTAGTGAGTTACTCGTACATTGATAAAAAAAAAGTTTTTGTGCTTATTGTATTTAGTATTGCATGAAAATTTCTCTAATTTCTTTGAGGAATCCCCATAAACAATTAATAAGCGAATCGTTTCCTTAAAGAAATTCGAATCAGATACGTTATACATATTTTTAATTTTATTTTTTTGTGTTAGTTTTATTTTTTGTTGATTTTTATTATCATGACAATTGTGGGCTACTTCAAATAGATTTACCTATGCATGCATACGTAATATATAATATTTAGTGTAATTATCATTACTTTAAGCTCCAAAGTTGGTCATGTTATCGACCAGCCAGGTAAAACATTTAAAAAATATTTGGGAATTTAACCTCCCAAAACGAACAGGTTCAACATCCCCCCCATTACTACATACAGATTACCCTTCGGCACTTTCGTCAATGCATTTTTTAGAATTTAACCCTGCCCCATAAGTGAGGTCTGTGTCCGCTACAGAATGAACGGAAAATTAGTATTTGTTACATTTTATTTTTCTGAGTGAATGAGAGTGAGAGAGTTTTATTAATGGCGCATTATAAAGCAACATGAGGGCTAGTGGTGACGCATCTCGTATAATTTTGAGCCTCAGTTAAGTGACGAGGAGGACATCTGAGCTGCCCACACCACACCAACGGGAGGACTTAAAGCCACGACAAGTTTAATGTACATCAGCCTCCTCTACATGAGTCTTCAGTGGCATCAGGACTCAAACCCGCGACGCGTCGGCCACAAGTCCGAAACCAAAACCACCAGACTACCGCAGTCTTGTGTTTTGAAGGGGGAGGGGGCTCTGCTGCATCACTGCTTACCCCCAAAACCACCACTGGTACTAATGAAAATATAAATTGCTAGAACACAATGAATTTCACACTGGCGCAGCTAGTTCTGAGTGGGCCTTGTATCAAAACTTCTTGAGGGCTCTCTTTTTGGCACCTGCAGTACTGGTTTATCCTTTGAGCGCTTGAGGCCCGGATAAGCTGGACTTAACCAGATTTTCTGGTTATAAATTTCGATCCTCCAGTGCCAAGGGGGCTTTTAGATCTGCACCCAGGGCCCGAAATGAGCTTAAATCGGCACTGCGCCCCTTAACATTTTGTGGGTTTTCGCTTACGCGTTTTGAGGCCCCTGTATCTTGGGGCCCCGTACCATTGATATGGCTGAAACGGTGGTAGCTACACCTCTGGAATTTCATCTCAATTGCTCTGATTACTCTCTATTCTGTTTGGAGAATCCCTCCCGCTCTGAACAGGTATATTCTAAGTCATCCTAGTCTATCCCTTCAGTCGGTAGGAACAAGATTCACATAGACTGCATTGGCCAGGCTACCTAGTGATCACATCAAGAGCTTAAAATTAGTCGACAGGGAAAAAATTTATTTGTCTTGCCCTTGTTCCTGCCTTGCTTCTCCCAATCATATCATCGACTGTATTGGCACCTCTGCAAGGCAATAGTGGAGTGAGGGAGAAAATGGATTTGTGGAACTATTAGAGCAACATGATATCGTGGACTTGGTCTAGGTATTTGGATCATGGAGGGGGAGGGGGCATGAAACAACAACAACTTGCTGTAGAACGAAGTGAATACCTTTGTCTAACTTTATCAAGATGAATTGGGGATTACATTAGTTGGTGCTTCTTCAAGAATTTTCTGTGGACAGAGAGAGAGAAAAATTTTCCCCGTTAATGGAAGATTCCAGAAATTGCGAGTATTTTCTAACCAAGATTTTTTTGGGGGAGGGACTTCTCTATGAAAAGAACTTACTTCATTATTATTAATATTTTATTACAAAACCTTTAATTTACATTACGGAGCCTCAAATGCGATTTTTTCCCTCAAGGACTTGCTGAAAGCTTCGGTGGATCCTAATTTAGAAAATCTGACTCAAGCTATTAAGGTATCCGACTACTTGCAACAACTTTTTATTTTGAAAAAATGAAGATATGGGGATTTTTTTGTGATTTTTAGGTTTATTTAGTATATATTTTAAGGAAAAATTCGTAAAATTGAAATTAGAAAAAAAATTATTATTATTATAATGGGAAAAAACTGGTGAAAATGTACAAAAAATTACATAAACGGGACCCGCTCTGTACAAAAATGTTTTGAACAAATTTTCAATTTTTCAGTTTTAATGTGTTACTTCGTTATTCATGTTTGAAATGACCTTCAGGATAATAGATAGTTTAATTTTTACAAAAACTAGAGCACTCTATCTTAGTGACTATATGAAATTGCTAAAAACCAGTGATCCTATTCACATAAAGGACTGTAAATTTTGAAATAAAACAGTTATTGATAAATCTGAAGATCAAAACACTTCTACTGTTATACGAAATATTCACAAAAAATTTCAGCAAATTATATTCTAAACTTTTTGAGCAATCGCTGTCCCCGTTTGAGTTTTTCGAAAAAAACACATTTCGTGTAAAACGTATTTTAAAGTTTGACATCTTGTGTAAAGTTATGGCATCTTCTTTTATTAAAACACTTGTAGTTTTTGTTCTAGTGAATGGACATTAAAAAGCTTGGTATTTTTATCAAGCTAATAAAATGGTCTATAAAATAAAATCATAAGAAAAATTGTCAATTTTTGAAAATAATCATGATTTTAGGGTAGTCGGATACCTTAAATAGAATTCATTGTTTATAACCCTATAACCTACTTTACTCACTCGTATCATCCGAAAGGCTAAAAAATCATGCAGTTTTAATAATTTTTTTCGTTATACCTAAAAGATTATACTTATCAATGTTAGTTTCTGTTACAGTATTATTTTTGTTATCACATAAATCAAATTTTTATCATATTTTATAACAATTCAGCTTGATTTTTTTAATCAAATTTAAATGCATTATCGCGTTTTATTTTTTTATTTTATCAACACGATTACAACAACAGAAAAAGCGATGCCTTTCGTAATAGCATCTAGAAAAATTGCCTGCGTGTAAAAGTTGTGATAATTCTCAAACTAAGTTGCGCGTGTCTATGTCATCACTAATGAGTCAAATGAATCAATTATTTCATTTTTACATAATTCATAATAAGTTCTTGTTAAAATCACTTCAGTAAATATTTCGACACCCTCTTTCACACAATCGAGCCTATTTTCTAGAGTTTCTCCTCACATCGCGCGCGTACAATTATGAGTCAATTCATTTTAAAATCTTTTCCAGTAGGTTGTCAATTTTAACCTGAGCCTTTGAAGGCTTTAATATCATTATTTTATCAGGATCCCCCAGAGCAGAGGTTCCCAAACTTATGTGCTGATGGACCCCTTTTTACAACAAAAACTTGGCCATGAGCTGCCAAGTGAAATAACTCTATTTTAGTGCATAATAGAAATATTACAAATTTAACTTTGATGCCCCGAATAGTAAATGTTGATGTAAGAATCAAATATAAATATAAAAGATTATTCAGTATTTATTCAAATTAAACCTTTCCTTTTAAAATATAAAAAAAAACTTTTTAAATTTCTACTGTGAGTTCACAATCTCTCTCTCTCTGTATATATATATATATATATATATATATATATATATATATATATATATATATCTTGTTCAAATTTTCAATCGTTAATAAAATATTTTTTATCCATCCACTCAAATTCAAATACAATTCTTTAAACTTGTAGTGGATTACACTTGATGTTAATACAATTTTTTCAAATCTTAATTAATTAATTAAATATAATTAAGGTATCCGACTACATTCGGAACCGTGATTTTAAAATAGCGCATAAATGGATACTTTTCATGATATTTAGTGTCACTTAGATTAGAATACATGTATAAAATTGCTTTAAGGACATTTTGACAAAAAAAAATTATTTAAATTAAATATTTCGGCAAAAAATTAACTTAGAATAACCTTTTTTCAAAATTCTCTTCTTTTTTGTGAAATATGCTTCTATTATAATAATATTTTGCCTGTATACAGCTCACACTTCTGTACAGAGGCTCAACTACGATTTTTGAAAAATTCACATTATTTTCAGAGTTACTGCCCATTGAAATAATTATCGGCGTTTTTTTCTTAAAATTTCTCCCCTCTGTTGTCGTAAAACATGGATAAACCCACTTCTAAGTTACGTATTTCAAAAATTCTAGTTGAGCTTCTGTACAGAGGTCTGAGCTATATACAGACTAAATATTATTATAATAGAAGCTTTTTTCACAAAAGGAGAATATTTTGAAAATGGATCCTTCTATGTTCATTTTTTGTTAAAATATTGTACTTAAATAATTTTTTATTGTAATACTATTCTTAAAACTATTTTATATACATTTTCTAATCTAAGTGACACTAAATATCATAAATATTATTCATTTATACGCTTTTGTAAAATCACGGTTCCGAACGTAGTCGGATATCTTAAGGAATAAATAATAACAAACAAATATAGTAGTCCAACACCATAGATAAAAAGGAAAATCGCTCGCTGATTCCCTGCAGCGCAATGGATAGTCCGTTGGATTTCTAAGCCAAAAGTCGTAGCTCCGAATCCCATCTGGGATGGCTTAATTTCTGAGGATGTGATTATTTTTACTATATTATTTTATTAGAATAATTAAATTTAATTAATGAATAAATCGCAACAAACAAACAAAAATAGTTCAACACCTTATATAGAAAGGAAAATTGATTTTGTTTGATTTGATACCATTTGATCAATGTTATCTTATGTAAATATCGTTTGGTTACTAATTTGTTGTCATGGTAACGTTTTAAACACACACAAAATCAGCTAATTCGAAAAAGAGGCATAAACTGGTATACTATTAATTATTTTAAGTTTTTAAGCGCTTGTAATCGTGAAGATTGAGGAGAAGAAAAGGGCGACCTCAAGAGAATTTACAGAAAAAAGTTTAAATTATCAGAATTCTCGAAGAGCGTGAAAAATGATTGTAAATATTTAACAGGTTGGAAAATCCAGTTGTACGGATATACAAAGTGGTGTCCTAATTACTCTTTAAAAACATCGGTTTTAATTATTAAACCCAATTTTTTTAACGTAAAATCTAGAACTTAGATACAGTAATGAAATTTATTTATTGATTACTATTCTTTCAAATCTAGAATTTAATCCAGATCACTGTAACCAGGAAACTAGATTTCTAGATGAATCTTTTGACACAAATTATGTTAATCTGTTAAAAAGATATTGAATGATACAGATACCACAGAAACTTCTATCCTAACAATTTGACATAGATTCTTCTTATCTCAGAAAAGCAATACATCACTAAGAATATTTTAGAACGATTTTTTTTTTATTTTATTTTTCAAAGTGTTGAAAACAAATGCCAGAACTTGTTTTTAAAATACATTAGTATAATTTGTTACTAACGCTTAACATTGTTTCCTATCTTTTGCCCGGAAAATTTTACATGCATAAAATCTAAAAGAACTCGAATCAAAATATTTTTTCTGAAAAAATAAAAGAAAAAAAAACCATTTTTCTCCTTTTTGTTCTCTGGGATGATCTTCAGGAAGGAACGAACCACTGCGTGCACGTTCTTGTTGGATCTTTGTAACGTTCGCAGTGAATTATTTTTAACAAATATTCAAATCATATACGAAATATTTTTTTGAAAAATATTCCTCACTTTTTAAGTTACAAAAAACGTTTCTTGTATATACAGGGTGTTTTTTTTCCAGGTATAGAAGTTTAAGTTGGCATTACTTTCCAAGATGGCGACCGATTTAACAGCTGTCAAGTGATTTATTCTCAGTAAAATGTAATGCCACAAGATTATCTTTCGAATAAAAAAAATCCATGTCAATTGAATAATACATCGTTGTTTTATTGCAATTTAAAGTTCTATACCTCTAAAAAACACCCTTTATTTAACCTGCCTCTTTTAATTTAACCATTTAAAAAAAAGTATTTTTATCTAAAATTTATGATAAAATTTAAACATAAATTGAAGTATTAAACGCGCACATTTTTGTACTGAAACGTATATTTAAAAATGTGATTAACTAGTGTGAAATATTGAGGCTGTAGCGTCGTCTTTTAGACCAGTGTTCCGCAACCCCTGGTCCGTGGATCAAATGGTACCGGGCCGCACAAAAAACATTAAATTATTTACTGTGGTATGTTTTTCTTGGATTTGAGCTACTTTTTATGAAAATCACTTTATATTCCTTGTTAAATTACTTTATATTCATTTTTGGTGTAGCTATATTTTATTCTAATGTCACGATTAAATACAATTGAATTAAAATTATTAAATCAAAATAGTCTAAAATATAAACAATCAACGTTTTCACCTCAGCGGGCCGCGGTAAAATTAACAAACGTTGACCGGTCCGTGGTGATAAAAAGGTTGCGGAACACTGTTTTAGACGACTGATTGATACCCCTCTTTTCCTTTATGACGCCCTCGGCTATTGGTCGCGCCAGATGGTCACGGTAGCCTAGTGATCAAGGTAACGGACTCATGGCCGGCGTGTCATGGGTTCGAGCCTAGTACCGCGGAAGACCCACCGTGTAGGGGGGCGATATGCATTAAATCTGTCGAGGCTCAAACGTCCTCCCATTGGTGTGGTGTGGTAGTTAGCAGAGGGTGCGCATGCTCAGGTGACGTTCTCATCCCTTGACCATGGTTCAAAACTATGAGGTCCGTCGCCAAAAGCCCTCGAGTTGCTGAAAAGTGCGACATTAATATTCACTCAATCCCATTGGCCTTCGAGAAGGAGGATTTTCCTATCGCTCAATAGGAGCTCGTGTGCAGCGGAACAGCTCCACAATGATGCGAGTTTGGAAGCAGTGGACCGATAAGCACCGAAAAACTGGCAGTGGACGACGGAAGGTGACATCAGCGCGCGACGATCGACACCTGCTCCACAGGGCGATGAATGACCGTACATCTTCAGTGGCGCAACGTGCACCCCCGCACTGCGGGGGGCCCAAGGCTTCTAGGGGGCCCAAAGCTAGACTGACGCCATTAACGTAGAATTTCACAAAATTAGCTTTACATTTTTTTTTAAATCCAATTTTTAAGTGATTTTAAAATTGGCGATCTGGAAAGTGGAGCGGCTGTCCCTCCGGTCGACAGACTCACTCTGTCGCCGTTCCAGCAGAATTGTTCTGCCCATTTTTATTAAATCTGTTAAATTTAAATTTATGTAATCCCATTAATTCGGCTCTTAATTCTTAAAATTCTGATGAGGAGGTACGTCCCAGTTAGGGACAGGCACTCCGTAATTGACATGCCACTTGCAAAACTTTGATCGCTTTTTCGATATCTTATAGATCCAATAACCTAATCAAAAAACATTTTAATTTGTAGTAATCCCCGTGACGAAAGAGATACTTTTCTTTAGTGGGTTTTTTTCCAAACCTAAATTGCTAACAGATAGAAAGTCAGATGGAAAATTGGATAAAATGTTAGAAAGACAAAAAATTCATCATTATTTTTTTAGTATACTTCATGTTAGCGATAGGGAGAAAAAAATACATGTTACTTTTTTACTGAAGTAGCAAAGTAACTTATTAGTGTCTTTAGCTTCCCCACATGTATTTCATTTTCATTTAGCAAACTTGTAAATAACGTACATCTGTTATGCTTTTTTCATGAAAAATAGTATTGCGATACTTGAAAACGCATAGAGAGCATTCTAAATGATTACATGGTCTAGATTTATGATTCAGAAACCCATATGTCCACTGAAATTTCCGTAGATTTACGAGTATTCAATCAAATAAAGCATAATGAGAAATGTTTCACAAAATTGTTTTTAGAACATATATATTTTTATATTCAATGCACTTCAATATAGGGAGTGTTCCTTCGCTGTTAAAACATTTTGAACTCACTTTTCTCTCTTGTAATATTAGAACTGTTTTTTGTAAACGGAATTAATTATTCTGGTTCTTATATTGTTATTTTGTAAATAAGACAAGAAGAAACGCGGCCGTAAAATGAGTGGAGTTAAAAAAAAAACTGAGTGGTTCTCAAAAACGAAAAATTCGAAAGGAAAAGGAGTATATTAATAGCAAATACACAAAATTGGATAACTTTTTAATATCCGCAAGTTCATCTTGTGCAAGTGCTAGTAGTAGTAATGCCAGGGAACTTGACGAAGATGGTCAAGCTCATCCCGGGATTCATAAACGATGAATTTGGTAAGTGATACCTTTTTTCTATCATAAGAATCTGAAATCGAAAATATTATTTTACAGTGTTTGTGTTTTGCTTAGTGTATCGTTTTTATTTAAGTTACCAGGTTATCAGTCGACTGTTGTTAGATTTTCCATTTTTTAAATACTACAAATACTCTCTAATGTTAAACATTATTTACTTTGTTTACTCAGACACAGTTATATTTAGTTATAAGTTTAATATTTAAATATTTTTTTACGTGATGTGTAAAGGTACATTATGTTATGGTTTTGCAATTCTTTATATATATATATATATATATATATATATATATATATCCGGTTTGGGGCCCAAGATCTGACCTTGCTGGGGCCCAATTATTTTCCGTTACGCCACTGTACAGCTTCCTCCAGGCAATTGACAGCACGTTGGTTACAGGTGTACTAATGTCGGCTTCGTCAATTCGTCGACTTCTGCTGCACCGTGGATTGCGTGCAAGGGTGCCTTTATACAGCATTCCCCTCACAGCAAACCATCGACGGCTGCGCTTGCAATGGGCTCACGAGCAGAGAGCCTGACAAGCTGATTGGCATCAAGTTGTCTTTTCAGATGAATCACGCTTCAATTTGCGGGACCATGATGGCCGCATTCGTGTTAGACGCTATGCCGGTAAACGCTGCCTTCCAGAGTGCGACATAGTGGCCTAACACCCGGCGTTAAGGTTTAGAGTGCGATTTCGTATGATGGACGATCCAATTTGCTACAAATTGAGGGTAATTTCACTAGCAACAGGTTCGTCCATGAAGTGCTACAGACCGAAATCGTTCCCTTCCTTCAAAGCATCCCGTGGAGCTATCTTTCAACAGGATAGCTGAAGACTGTTCCGAGACTACTGTTTAGTCCAACACAAGCAACTTCTTCCTTGGCCTGCTTTTTCACCACATATGTCGCCTGTGGCGAATGTTCCAAGGAAGTGGGGAGAAGGGTTTACTAGAATCCCGTTCCCCTACGTTCCGGATAGACTCGTCTGGAAAGGACAAGCGGAGGACCGGTTTTGGGGGTCCCGACTGGAGGCAGACGGCATAAGTGTGCTCTGTATGTAAGTTGTTTTTTTTTTAAAATGTTCTGTAAATAAATTGCCCATATTTATATCTCTAGCCTGGCTGTGAATTTTCGTACCCAATACGTCACACGCCTATTGAGCACATGTGGGATTTGGTTGGTCGGCGTCTCGCTCGTGATCCGCGTCCTGCAGCTTCAAAAGACGAACTTTTGCAGCGCATACAAGCAATATGGAATTCTATTCCACAAGCAGACATTAAAAATCTGTTTGACTCCATGCCACGTCGTATAGCAACATTTATTACAGTGCGTGGTGGCTACACCAAATGCTGATATTGAACACTTAATATTGTGTGTTTTTTTGTTTTTTTGTGCTTTGAAAATTTCGTCATTTATTTGTACTAATACAAGTCGTTTGTGCATTAAATTTCATTCAATTCTGATGATTGCTTCATCGTGTTGCATTTTTTACAAACAGCAGTTTATAAAGGAAAAAAGCGATTCACTCCCTCATCACGAGATCTTTCAAACTATATATTATTCCTACAGACATGAAATTTGGTAAACATATTTCTTTTGTTGAGTAGAGATTCGCTAAAAAAGGGTTTTGGAGAAATAGACCCTCAAGTAGGATTACAAGGGGTTAGGAGGCATTATAGCTAAACATTCAAATTTTGAACTGTTATACCTACATACTTGAAATTTGGCCAGAGTGTTTCTTTTGATGAGTACTAATCCGCTAAGAATTGGTTCCGTTGAAAGTGACTCTCTAGAGGGGAAGCGGAAAGTTTCAGGGAATTTTTTCAAACATTTTTCATTTTGGAACAATTAGACCTACATACTTGAAATTTGGCAAGCATGCGTCTTTTGTTAAGTAGACATCTGGTACATATGAGTTTTTGGTCTTAAGTACCACAGGGAATGCATTTTTTAAAAAAATCCTGTTTAAGAAGTATTGCACTTGCAGACTTGAAATCTGGTAAGCATGTTTCTTTTGTTGAGTAGAAATATGCTAAGATAAAGTTCATTAGAAATCAAGAGGTGGGGACAAAAAGAATGTTTTTAGTACATATGAATTCTTTATAATAAAAAAGACTTATAAATCAATAACTTTAAAACAGTATAAATAATCATACAACGTTATGAATATCCGAGGAAGATGGCGGAAAACGGCTAGTTTATAATAAGTACATGAAAAAACTTGAAAAATAACAAATTTTGTAAATTCCTTATTAGTAATGAGAAGAATGAAACTGTGGCTGCATTTCTTGTTTTTTATACTCTTCAGCCTTTTTTTTAAAAAAAAAATTTTAAGATAAAACAAGAAGCCCAGTGGCTGAGTAGTTAGTGCATCGCGTTTCCACACCACAGGTCCGAGTTTCAAACCCTTTGCCTGGACAAGGTTGACTCAGCCTTTCATCCCTTCAGTGGGTCGATAAATGAGTACCAAGCTTGCTTGGGGACTAAACACTGGGGGTTTCACGTCAGACTGACCACCTGACCGGAATATCTACTCATGCACCTCAAGGCCCAAGGTCACGTACACTAAGTTGGGCACAGAGGGCCTTGGGCCTCATGGGCTATTGCGCCACTGAGTTAAGTTCAACATAAAACAAATAAATATACAATCGGACCCCGATTTAACTAACTCCTATTTAACGAATTTCGTGATTTAACGAGCTTTTCTCTTTCCTCGATTAAAATGAAGACAAAACTCTTATTTAAACAATACTAAATCCTGAATTATTGCATTAATTAAGCTGCTGGAAATTTTTTTATTAGTTTGTATTAGAAAAAAAATGAATTTTCTTCAAATTACATATCCTCTTTGTCCGGAACAGAAAGACTTTTCATGTAAGCAGCATATTTCAAAGGAAAAGGTCAAGACCATTTATTATTCGACTGACCTTTCAGGTGAAGACGAGTCATGAGTGTAACATATTGCGTGAGTTAGTAGGACAGGAAATTCCTTTCTTATCTCATCCCAATCCAAAACGCAGGGGATATTTTAATATTTTAACGATTATGATACGTTTGATGACAGACCGCCTGTCTGTGCAACTGTAGTTGAGGAAATGGTAGATTTGTCAGGGCCAACGAAGAACAATTCTAATGCAAAAATTGATAATGAAACTTCTATCAAAACTGTTGCATTTTCTAATGCTTTATATTGTTTGGAAACTGAAAACTTGCCTCTCTCATGCAGCAGGATGTAAATGATGCAGTATTTTTTCTGCATAGTCGGAAAAAAAACCGCTTTCGAATCAGGAATCAAAACTATTTTCCAACATTCATTAGGCAGTATCTTAATATTTTGCAATTAACTAACGCGTAATATTTCACTTATAGTATTTTTAGCTGTTGTAATTTCTAACTGTGGGTATATTTTGTGTACTCGCTTATAGAATTTCCAAAAGGGAAGTGCAAAAAATTTGAATTTTGTTTGGACCCCGATATAACAAATAACCTCGATTTAAAGAAAAAATTTTCGGTCCCGATGGATTCATTGAATCGGGGTCCGATTGTATTTTAATGCTTTAAAAAAGTTTACGGACGAGTTCCATTTTTTCTCATGTAAAAGTTTTCAAATTAATTCCTTCATAAATTTTCGAAACTAAATATTTTCTCGTACGTTAAAAAAATCGAACGCGACCTTTTACGATTTTTCAAATACAGTCGAACCGCTATATAACGAACCTCTATATTGCGAATTTTTCTATAAAGCGAACTTTTTCATTGAACCTTGAACATTTCACGATTTTCTTTGTAAAATAACCTCTCTATAGCGAAATGAATTTTCTATATAACGAACGTTTTCTTTTGTGTGATTCAATTTTTTTTCTTCCTGTTTTTAAAATAAAACATTTCAAGTGATGCTCTCTTTAACACATTTTATGGTGGTCATAAATCTTGAACTGGTTTTGTTAGATCCTAACTCAACGAGAGCCATAGAGTTCTGAACGTTTCATTCAAGTGTAACCTTTAATCCCCCATTGTCCAGTTCACTAGAAACATCTTCGATGTCCCTTTTCACACTCAGTGGAGTTGTCGCGAGTCCTCGTGTTCTAGTTATAAAATAATGTATGTTTAATGTTACTTGTCTGATTTAAAATAGAAAATATCCTTAAAATTTATTAATTTTTAATATAAAATTATTTTCTTAGCATTGAAAATACAGTGACACATTCGACATTTGTTTTTTCTTGTTTTCCTTGCAGTTTTTCTTTCTTTCTTTTTTTAATGGGTAAGATACATAAAATAAACATATATTAATTTTAAAAAAGATGTGAATATAATTACTTTTTTTAATATATAGTGTTTATTAATTTGAAATATTTGTTTTATGTGGTTTATAAAGTATATTAAAAGATGAACCTCTATATATAACGAATTTTTCTTATAGTGAACTTTTTCCGGGGTTTAGCGACTTCGTTATATAGAGGTCCGACAGTAGTTATATAGATTATAGAGTTTTTAAAAATCTACAATAGTTTCTGGATATAACTTTCAGGCAGGCAAAATCTAGTCCGGAGGTCACAGTTTGTCTATCATACGACTAGAATGTTCTAAATGCAATCACTCAAAAATTTTACAAAACATTCCTTAGCTATAATTATCAATTCTTACCAAACGATCTAGAAAATTCACGAGAAATTAGGATGTTATCAACACCTTTGAGAAAACAAGGTAAAGAATTATCTTGAAGCAGATGCTTTTGAAATTAAATGTATATAACCGACAAGATCCATATGTTTGTGAAGTATAAACATTAGATAATATCATAATCTCTCACTGAAAAAACATGGCGGTTAAAAACAAAATTCTGCATTTTCATCTTATACCGGTTTTCAAAATTTACTTTAAAAATACTTTTGTGGCAACAAAATACTAAATTATATATAAAAATCTTTTTTTTAAGTAATTTTTAATCACAGAAATTTAATTATTTGTTATCTAAAGTAAAATTAATTTTTAGCGATATATTTTCTCTCTACAGAGGTGGCCAAAATTGTGGACACTTTTTAAAATTCTAACATTTTTTTTAAATTTATATACTTTTAGAAAAGATTACTTTGCTCAAAATGTAAAGACTTTTATATATCATTTTACAGGCAACTTTTGTCGAATGAGGTACCAATGTAATAAAAGGGAATTGATTGAGGCTATAATTGTTTCCTGGCATCATGTAATAATGAAGGAAGAGCTTAAAACTATTTTCAGCTCAATGAAACATCGATGTGAAGCTGTAATAAAAAAAAAAACTACCCCACTGAGTATTGATAACCCACTGCGTATCTAATGTAAATCAATAGTTATTGCAGCATAACTTTTTCTTGAGTTCAAAATATTTGAATTTTGTTTGTTATATTGACTTAAGCATTAAATTTTCTTTAAAACGATGTAAAAGACTTTGCATTTTGTGCAACGTAACATTTTTCATAAGCATACAAACTTAAAAAACAGCGTTAAAAAAAGGGTCCATAATATTTGTCACCACTGTACACATAAAAATGTCTTTCGTGATGATGTAATAAATTTAATTATTTATCCACTCAGAAGAACAATAATAAAAGGAACGTAAGTCCTGTTCAATATTATGGTTACAAATTATGATGATGATGGAGCTTTGCATGAACGTGTAAAAATAGTTAAACGTGACGATGTGTTGCAAATTTTACACCCAATTATAAATATAAGTCCATATGCAGAGAAATATAGAACTTTGTATGAAATTCAGAATAAAAATCATGATCAAGAGTCTGTATTTTTATACAAACCCTTAAGATCATCTTGGAGTTTATAACAAACCGTCATACAATGAATTCGCTGCTATCGTTTTGAGAAAAGATGGTTCAATAAACAGAAAGGTTGATGTTTAGAGTTTATCCCAAGAGGGAACACGACTTTCAGTTTGCGAAATTTAACTCTACTCATGCAGATGCGTTGCCGTTTCCTTTACTTTTTGCTTCAGGTGGAACAGGTTAGAGTTTTAATCTCACACATGAAAACAATAGTAAAAAGGCAGCAAGTCCCGTTCAAGATTATGGTTACAAATTGATAATAACGCCCAATTTTTTCTCAGCTAATCAACTACCTCTAACTCAAAGATTAATAGAACATTGCATCATAAATACGTGTCTGAAAACAGAACTACATAATACATGAAAATTTCAGTATTGCAATTTGTGCAATGAGTATGAACAGTTGCATAATTTGTACAATGGGGGTGCCTTCCCCTCCCCCAGTCTTAATAATAAGAAAAACACAGCAATATGGATTTTCTCTGCACTGGATTTTCGCAAATTGTTTCAGTGAATTTAAAAAAATTGAAAGTTTTTATCATTTTTTAAACCAAATCCCACAATTTTTAAAATAATACATGAGGCATACATACTTGGAGAGCTTACTTCATTAAAAAGACATTTTTTGTGTGATTTATTAATTTTCTGTATTTCATATTCCAAAATCAATGGTTGACAATTCATTTAAAACGTTTTCTTTAGGATTTAAATCTGTAATCCATGTATTGAAAACTTGTATCTTAAATGGTATTGCAAAGTGCTTGAATATATTCAAAAAAAAAAAAAATTAAAAAAAATCATATAAGAAAATCTGAAACTTTTAGGGCTTTTGCTCCTATTTTTAATTACTTCATTTTTTTTTAATAAAATTACATTTTATTTTATTAGTTTTACTTCTCTCAGTGAGCCTGTCTTTTTTCTGATGTTTTATTTTTAACGTAAATATATAAAGAATTAAAATAAAATTTTATTGTTTAGTATATCTCCAAGCATTATTTAAATGTATGAGCTAAAATCTAATATTTTAAGTTCACCTGGTATGGCATAGACTGACTGTTTATTAATGCCATATATTGAGGTAATACGAGGGCTGTTGGCGACGAACTTATAATTTTGAACCCTGGTAATGTGAGAAGGATGACACTCCACTTTTCACACTTCCTCACCAGGACAATGTGAGAACTATGAATCCCTATACTCGGCATATCTTTTAGTGGGCATAATGTGGAAGTTTCCTGAGTAATACACCTGTTTTGTTTTAGTTCTTAACCAGAAATCATTTTAACCCTTTATCTACGGACGGTACTTAGAAGTACCACTTAATTTAAAATTACATAGAACAGGGATGGAGAACCATTGGCACGCGTGCCATTGATGGCACGCGGCACAATATTTTGGGCACGCCATCGATCAAAATGATCAACTACGATTGATTCTTCTATCAAGGAATTCTCAGTGAGTTTTTCCATTTCAAAGAATTATCAGAAATGCTCAATTTTATTATGTACTCTAATGTGACATCCTTTGATAAACCGAACTTGCCCCAATTCGACGTTGGAAATTGTAGAAGTTGAAATGCAACTTATTGATTTCTAGTCAAGTTCAAAATGGATTCAAAAATTTATTGAAATAAGGAAAAAGTTAGAATTGAGAGAGATTGAAACAGAAAGCAATAAAAGTAAAAATGCCAGTAACGCATTTTTGGAAACATTGAATTCGATTCCAGATACGTTTAACTGTTTGAAGAAGCAGGCCCATACTATTTTAACCATATTTTCATCAACCTTTGCCTACGAGTCATATTTTCAGAGATGAATAACATTAAAGACTCGCTTAGAAACCATTTGTGGCAGATCACTCCAATTCAGCATGCATTCTGTTAAGGCTGTTTTCGGTTAACGTTAAAGAATATGACCCAAATTCGGAACATTTTTTGAGATATAAAAGAAATGAAAAATTAATATGATATTCTGGCTTCACTATCCTTTAGAGAGCAGCATTTTTTGTCATACTTCCCGTTTTTAACCGAGTTGATTTTTTTTTTTTTTTTTGGTATAAAATGTATTTCGCAATTTTTAACCGTACGTAATATTAAATTCGCTTTGCCTTCACGTATTAAAAAAAAAAAAAAAAAAAAAAGTATTCACGGAATATTTTGAAATTTTTAAAAACACTATATTGTTAACAGAGGTACAAGTTATAATATTGCAAATTTCCGTGGAAATTGGGTCATTTTTCTGTCTGAAAATGTGCTTCGCGTTTAGTTAGAGCTCTCGTACTTCTTTTACCAAAAACAGCTTTAAAAGTAACATTTTACCCAATCCCAATATAATTTAATTTGTTATCTAATCTGCAACAGCAGAAATTACTCTAATGTTACTTTATATAGTTTGAATCACACGTTTAACTAAAACACATTTACTACTATAAAATACATGTATTCTTCTGTAGTAAATAAAGAGTTTTGCGTTGTTAGTATTTAGTTTCATTATTTTTCCAATGATCACAAGTCAAAATTATTTGACGGCACGTGTTAACCTTATTTAGCATTTCTTTAGAAAAAATGGCACGTTGATCCATAAATGTTCGTCACCCCTGACATAGAATAACCATTTTTACGAATACTCTGACGATACTTAGCAGGAATATTCTTTTAAATTCCTTCTTTCAAGCACGGGTTCTATGATGAGTATTTTAGCGGGAAAGGCAAATAGTTTTATAGCAGAAATTGCGTTTCCAGCTGACGGCGTTTTCAGCGGATTGCGAAGATAGTCATTTTTGTTCCGAAGAAGTAGTTAATGTTAAAAGGTAAGTGTCTTATTATTTTTTTTGTATGTTAATGAAGACCTTAGAAAACGATTTGACTATTTATTTTAAGTGAGCAGTGCATATCATTAATTTTACAGTTGAATATCTGTAATTAATTAACTAGCTCTAACGGATTGAATTCCCCAAAGTTGAGTATTTTGTTTATACATATGTGCCATAATTTTCAATGTAGTGCTTCAAAAAAAAAAATGTTGCATGAAAAAAACTGCAGTAAATCATAATGCGATAGATAAAGGGTTAAAATTATAAGGTCGCCCACGTATAACCTAATGCAACTCTCACTATTACGATAACAATTATTAAAAAAGTACATTAAACTTTACAATTTTTAATTTCTTAATCCATAGTTTCTTGGCGCCCCTGGCAACCTAGTGGTTATTTATGATCACAAACTCGTGGCCGAAGTGTCACGGGTTTGAGTCCTACTGCCACTGAAGACCCACCGTGTAGACGAGGCCGATGCATGTTCAATGTCCACCCGTTGGTGTGGTGGGGTAGTTAGGAGATGGGATGCCGTCCTCACACACTCACTCTACAGTTTCTTTTTTTTCATGAAATTAGTCATTTTTAATAATTTTTATTTGAAACCATCACACACGGAATTTTTATATTTCTTGTACATTTGTAATTAGTGCCGAAAAAAGAAACTTATCTAATGACTTGGTTTCAATTCATGTCTGTTTACTTAAAGATATTTTAAACTCAAATATTTATGTGTATTATCTTTATCTGAAATTAAAAAATGAGAACATCAACCACACAGGGCGAATGAAAGTTCATTCCATTTACCCGTTGAATGCAAAAAGTAGAAAGTTTGAAGTCCAGTTGGCATGACTTGTCCTTTCGATCTCAATAAAATTATTCTTCTCTTCCCCCCTCCCAGC
Organism: Trichonephila clavipes; assembly: GCA_019973935.1. Taxonomy (NCBI): domain Eukaryota; kingdom Metazoa; phylum Arthropoda; class Arachnida; order Araneae; family Nephilidae; genus Trichonephila; species Trichonephila clavipes. The sequence goes on from BMAU01017904.1 coordinate 315,787, forward strand.
TTTCATAAAAAACGGAGGGCGCCGTTCGACTATCGCTGCAGGCAAGGTTACGGTTACGCATCCATGCACGTGATTTTTATTACGTAAATGGAATTTTTTATTACTATCGAATGGACAGTCCGCTTTTTCGAGATCAAGGTCATTTCCAGAATGATCACGAGGTATTGGATAGAATATAGGGAACTTTTTCCTCTCTTACCGTGAGATTACTTTGGCTCCAACAAGCAGATGTAGATAATCAAAACACTGGAGAAGATAATAAATGATCTTTTATATTTTATTTTTATACAAAAAAAATTGTTTTTTTCCTCAGATAATATTCATGTAATAAATCAAATAAATTATCGAATTCCTTAGAACGTTCTTGTTTGCATATCTGAATGAGAGATGCATGTTGCGATGGGATTTTTCCTAAAATAACTCTTATCAAACCAAAAAAGAAGAATTCTCAAAATCAAAGCGCTTTCTCCCCGTTTATTTTAATTATTAAGAGAACTTGGTACCCTACAAATCACAAACCTATCGTTTCTTTTATTTTCATTTAATCTTATTCTTTGCATTATTATCTTTCGATTGATATATCACTTGTGCATGTCGGAAAGTTAGAAGTTGAATAAAACTTCATTTGAAAACAAATTAGGCAATTCAGCCACACCCCCTTTTTAGAAAAAAAAGCTAAAAAATGCGTTATGATAAAAAAAATCTATTTTTAAAATAGAAATAATAACTATAAAAAAGAATGTGTAGTATTAAAAGCAGAATATTTCCGAGGCAATACAATAATGTAATTTTTCTTCCTTGTGAAATGTGTGCATGTAAAATTTTTAAATTAAGGCATTTTATATTAATAATTTTATAATTTCAGTTCTTATTCCTGATATATTTTTCATACAAATGTAATACTTTAATATTATAAGAAGAAAAACAGCTAAAATTTCTGTCGTGACAGAAAAAAAAATTTTTTTTTAAGTTTTTCTTGAGTTTTCTTGTGCAATTAGTACTCTCTAAAAGTTGATCATTTATAAAAATGTGTGGGTTGAAAAACATATGAAAATGCAATTATTTTAAAGAAAAACGTATAAGTAATATCTTAAAGTGGTATTTTAAGTTTAATTAAGCTTATAATAAGTATTTTTTCAGAATTATAAACTTTAAAGTGGGTTTTCTCAGTTTGTGTTTTTCGAAACCTTAGTGCATTCAAAATGCTACTCCTTCGACAATTATTTACCAATCACTCCAATTTTTTCCTGCGTGTTAAAAATAAAGCATGTAACAAAATTAAGGATCCGTTTTGCTATAAACAGAATACTTTTTTTAAAAAAAAATAAAATGTAAGACATGTTGGCTTTTTCGTTGATTTTTAGCCTGTATATCAACATTTTATTTTTTTTCTCGAAAACGAATGTAGTTATTCTAAAATCGATCCCTAAAGTTGTTAAGAACATCCATAAGAATATTATAAAAAAATTTCAGGTCAAAAAATTAATTTTTACAAAAGGAGTAGAATTTTAAAATTTTCCCAATTTTCTTCAAAAAATTTAAATTTTTAAAATTGTGTGAATAATATATGAAAATTTTCATCTGGTAACATTTTCTTGAATAGAAACATTGTATAAAATGTTAAAATATAATTTTTAAATACGTAAATAAAGAAGTTTGCTCAAAGGGTGCCAAGTCCCCTTAAGCTCATCAATGTCTATAAAGAATGCACTTTTGAAAATACGTGAGGGCTGTTGCCTTTGTACCTCGTAATTCTGAGGTCACGGTCAAGTGACGAGTATGACACCTCTTTGAGCTAGCTCTAACTCTCCAAACTTCCACATCACGCTAACTCTGTACTTTGGCAAACAAAATATGGACCACCCCTCTACATGACGTGTCTTTAATGACAAAGGACTCAAACCACGACCAACATCAGCCGCGAGTTCGCGATCATGACCACTCGGCTACTGCAAACATTCGAAGGAATCCGAATACATCTTTCTGGTGCTCGTGCATTTCTTCTGACAATCTGGGTTATCAGGAGTATATCCGACAGCTCGGTATTTGTAAAACGTTCTCTACTCCTCTGAGGGTGATGACAGATTAAATGACTGCAGTAATGCAGATCTGCCTCCTTAAATGCTTTTCTGAACAATGCCACCTAGAAACCAACCGAACAAAAACGTTCCGACCATAAGTTGCTTTGAAAATCTGAATCCTTATGATGTCTCCTTAAAACTTAACTCAGTGGCGCGACATCCCATGAGGGACAAGGCCTACTGTGCCCAACTCAGTGTACGCGACCTTGGTCTCTGAGGTGTTCCGGTCAGGTGGTCAGTTTGACGCGGAAAACCCCAGTGTTTGTAACGTCACTTCTCGAAAACATCAACATCTAGTCGGCTTTCTTTGTGGACCCGACACCCACACGTGCATCTGCAGGTGCAACGCAACCCCTGTTTGACCCCCCGAGGAATCTAGCTCGTCGACCGGAAGATGAGAGGAGAGATGCTTTGAACTTGCACGGGAGCGGTAACCAACGAATCCTCCTCTCACAAAATAGTGGACACTAACAATCTATAATTAACTTTAATAACTGTAATGTATCATTTAGTAAATAATTTTCAATAGTTGTGACGTAAATAAATTCCATACTTTAATTAACCAAGAATACGCTACCGTTATTCTTTCAAACGTTACAGCTTAGAGTTTTAACTCCTCCAATATTTTTCCGTTTGCAATGATAGTCTCATACAGATTTTTAACAAATTCCTCTTCATAACCTTCACTGTTAGTGATTGCAATTTTTATGCTAGGGACAGTCATATTTAAAGTGGCATTTATTCCTAATTCCTCAGCAAGTTGCAACATGTCTTGCTTTTTCCCTTTACCAAGGAAAGCCATTTTTTAAACAATATCAAATAAATGTCACGCTAAATTTTGCACTATTGCTACTATTCTCTATTAATACAATAACACTGGTCCCATGCATACACAGAAATACACAAAGAAAAACTTAAGACTAAAAATAATCAAAATCATTCAAGAGACTTAAAACACAATAAATCTTAAGCTAAAATTGCACACAATGCTTGAAATACAATTACAATTCTCTAGAAACAAAATAACACTGTTCCCATGCAAGAAAAAACACTAAGTATTTCAAAATTTGTAAAGAACACTTTAACCAAAATTCCTAATACAATATGCAGTTTGCAACTCAAAAATATAACAGTACTCACCCATTTGAAGTACTCAGCTTGCTGTCAGAAGCAAATTATGTGCAGTAATATTGCACTAGTGGTTTTGAACTCTTCCGTGTGAACAATGGTCCTTTTGACCAATCTTGAATCTTTCACCCTTAACAAAAGTGTGGTCAGTTTGACCAGCCTTGAATTCACTCGTGGCACGGCTTCAAAGATGAATTCGATCGCAGCACGGCTTCCGAAGATCGCTTTCCCTTCGGACACTCTCGCCGTTAACACTAGATCAGTTTGATCTTCTATGAGCAGGACGCTCTTTTTCTCCGTAGCTGAATTCAATTGCAGCACGGCTTCCGAAAATCGCTTTTCTTTCGGACACTGGCCGTTAACACTATAGATCAGTTTGATCTTCTTTGAGCAGGACGCTCTCCTTCTCCTAAGCTGAATTCAATTGCAGCACGGCTTCCGAAAATCGCTTTCCCTTCGGACACTGGCCGTTAACACTATAGATCAGTTTGATCTTTGAGCAGGACGCTCTCCTTCTCCTAAGCTGAATTCAATTGCAGCACGGCTTCCGAAGATGTCTTTTTCTCCCTGCGTGGCGGTCCGTCCGTAAAAACCCAAAATTTCCTCCTCTCACGGGTCCTGAATGCTAACTTTTTATCCCAAAGCGCTGCCACCAAAACTCTAAGCTGTAACGTTTGAAAGAATAACGGTAGCGTATTCTTGGTTAATTAAAGTATGGAATTTATTTACGTCACGACTATTGAAAATTATTTACTAAATGATACATTACAGTTATTAAAGTTAATTATAGATTGTTAGTGTCCACTATTTTGTGAGAGGAGGATTCGTTGGTTACCGCTCCCGTGCAAGTTCAAAGCATCTCTCCTCTCATCTTCCGGTCGACGAGCTAGATTCCTCGGGGGTCAAACAGGGGTTGCGTTGCACCTGCAGATGCACGTGTGGGTGTCGGGTCTACAAAGAAAGCCGACTAGATGTTGATGTTTTCGAGAAGTGACGTTACAGTGTTAAGTTCCCAAGCAAGCATGGTAACCATTTTATCTACCCATTTAAGGGATGAAAGGCTGAATCAACTTTGCCCAGTCCGGGGTTTGAACCTCGGACCTGTGGTGTGAAAGCGCGATGCACTAACCACTCAGCCACTGAGCTTATATGATGTCTCCTACCTCCTCTTAAAATTTGTCCCAATGATTCAAAGACACCCAGTATGCATATACATATGAATATATCAGGGGTATAGAGATATATATTTAATGGGGTAATTCTCTCCCATTGCAACTCATATCTCAAAATTAACTTCTAATTTCCTTCCTTATATTAAAGTTAAAGTGGTGGGCGTTTATTAACGTCGCACTAAAAAACAACACGAGGGATATATTGGCAGCGGACCTCGTTATTTTGAACTACGATCAAGTGACGAAGATGTCACCTGAGCTGGGTCCCCCTTATGCAAACAACCACACCACTTCAAGGGAGGTGAGTGAGTGAATGTGAGATTTTATGGCGCAAGAGCCAAATCTGGCCAAACTGCGTCAAACATCTGTGATCTAGACGGGAAAAGAAAGGATAAATTGAATGACAAGAAGGAGGGTCGAAAATAGAGAAGGATCACTAGAGTACCCCAGGTTCGTGAGACCCGTGTTTACCAAAGATAGTAAACCCCTTGGGAAAAGGAAAAGATCACTAGGGTACCTCGGGATTGTGACACCCGTACTCACCTAAAGAAGGTGAGCTCCTGAGGGGCAAGGGAGGACTTTAAGCCACGACTAGGGGGATTGCAATACCGGACCAAAAGTTCAATACCGGTATTCGGTATTTCTTAGAACTAAATACCGGGATACCGGTTTATGAGTATATATATAATAAATCTGAAAAATATTTTGAATCCTAAAGTATAATATGCAAATACAATGTGAATAACAAAACCAATTTAAAAAATATCGAAATATTACGCATTTTCTTTACAAGTACAGCCTTGGTTTCTCATATACGAATATCAGACTACGAATCCAGCGCGAATGCAGTATCACTCTGAGGGGTATTAGGATAGTTTGGGCCTTCGATAATTCACATATTTTATAGCTTCTCTTGATTGTACGATGCAACTTTGTATTCACAGTCTAATTAATTTCCCCCGTTAGGGAGATATTGTAGTAACAGGTGTTGATGGATCAAGGAAGGCAGAAGAGCTTGGATATGGTATTCCTTTTTCAACGAAAACTTAGTAGTAGTGTAATTAATTCTATTTGTCAGAGAAATAGTTTATGTGTATATTTTTTACTTTCAGATCATTAGTCTTTTATCCTGTTGAATCTGGCAATGAAAAAAATCAGATGATGGATTTAATGAGTTGCCTTATAACTGTAGAACCGGTTAGAAAAAGAAGAAAAAAAATAACAACGCAATGTGTGTGTGGGTGGAGCGGAATAAAAACGTTTAATATTTTCACCTTCTGAAATGGATGTAAATTAATTTCATTTATAATATACTTAAGGTATCCGAACACGTTCAGAGTACTTTTTGACAAAATAACATATTTAAATATATAAAGGCTTTTTTAGGATTCAATACCAATAAATACTAATATTTAATCAACAATATTTAAAATAAATTGTCGGAATTTCATAAAAATCACAATTATATATGAAATTTTAGCAATATTTTTGTAAAACTTCAAAGCAATTAGAGAAAAAAGTAATTAACTTATATTAGTAAAAGAATTACCAAAACAATCTAGAGGCATTTATCTAGAGACTGTACTAAAATTTTAATGTTTTTTTGAAATTTTTAGAGATGATTGAGTAAACGTTATAAGAAAAATAACGCCTTTATGAGACCATTATTTTAATAACCTGCCCTAACTCAAATAATATATTCATACTATAAGAAATATTTTAGTACATTCTCTATAAAATAGCATAAATATCAGGTGCAAAAAGTTTTATAGAAATGCATTTGTAATATTTTGTGTGATCAGACTCGCCATGATAGATTTCGAACAATTTAAATGCCCAGCTCTGGTAGATCAATGACCCACTTCTGGTTTTTCTAACTCAATAAAATTGATTGTAACTTGACATCTAAGAAGCATAGAATCAAAACAAAGTATGTTTTGTAAAGCCAAAATAAAGATGTATTAAATAAAATAGAAAACAAAAATATCGGTCTTGTCCGAATTTGGGTCATTTTCAACGTGTTCGGATACCTTAAAGCATGGTGTCATAATTAACTCTAATTTATACTATTTTGCTATGTTGGCGATCCCTGAACATATGGTGGAAACAATTTCAAAAATTTCTAGTAAATACCGAAAAACCGGTATTTAAACTTGTGAATACCGGCATTACAAAATTGTACAAATGGCTCAAAATACCGGTATTCGGTATCCCAGTATTGCAATCCCTAGCCACGACTGATTTAACGTGCATCAACCCTTCTACAAGGTGGATCTTCAGTTGCACTGGAGCTCGATCTCATGACACGCCGCCCATGAGTTCAAGACCATAAACAGTGGCGTAACGTACAACCCCGCAGCGCATGGGGGGCAAAGCCGTACTGACGACAAGTACGACTTGGAGCCCAAAACCTAACTTTGCAAGAGAGGCCCCTACTATTCTCCGTTAGGCTACTGACCATAATCAGTAGGGGACTGCGTCGAAAAGAATGCTGAAAAGAATCTATGTGGTGTATGGAAATCTGAATAATAATTTTTATTTAAGAAAGAGGAAAAAAATAATTTTTTTACTAGAAGTGATCTATTTAAAATTTCAGAGAACGGCAATTCTTTTTTTCAGAAAGGAGGAAGGGAGTCAGAGGCGGCTCTAGGGCCGGATAAACAGGACCCCTGCCCAGGGCGGCAAATTTTAAGGGCGGTATTTGGATCAAATTTGAATTTTTTTTTTTTTGAGATACAAAAAAATTTGATATATTTTCTGGAATATTATTGGGTGTGAATTTGGTATTTCATTAAACGTGTCTTATTTATTCATTTCCTACTATTAGCTAACACTCTCTCTATATATATTTACTAGCCGTTACCCACCCGCTTCACTGGGTATTTCACGATGTTGTATAAATGTATACTGTTTACATATATAAGAATTATTGATATCTAGCATTAAGAATTCGATATTGTATTGAAAAATATATTTATAGCTGTAACTCTCGCCTCTTGATATAAGAAGGACATAAATTATATCTAATTTCCATTTATATCTAAAATAGAAGTAGAAAGATTTTTTGCGCTCACTTAACCTAATAATCAAGTGGATTTCCACCAAAGCAACTTTCAGTGGATCTCTACTCCATAAAATAAATATGCGTGCTAAATTTTAAGTATAAATCAAACAGAGCAAAAATGGAATTTTTATCATCAATACCTCTTTGAGAGCATTCTTGGCGGATTCCAATTCAAAAAAAAAGAAGCATGCAAACCAAATTTTATATTATAGTCTTAGCAATTCGAAAACGGGAATTTTGTCTATCAATACGCCCCAATAACTTTCCCCGCTTCCCCATGGAGTTGATTTCCGTAAAATCCATTCTTAGTGGAACTCTATTCAACTAAAGAAAAGTGCTCAACAAATTTCAAGTAGGTGAGTTCATATCAAAAACAGGAATTTTTCTATAACACGCCTTAATCCCTCGCAACCTCACTCCTTTGGGGTCCGTTTTCGAAAAACTCTTTGTAAAAGGAACTCTATTCCATGAACGGAACATACCTTCTAATTTTCAAGCAGGTGGATCTATTAGTTGAAAAGCGGAAATATTTATCTATTACGCCCCTTAATCCCCCTCAGTGACCCTTGGGGATCAATTTCCCCCAAAACTATTTTGTAGCGGATCCATGAAAGGAATCCACTTACCAAATTTTAAGTCTGTACGTCTAATAGTTTAAAATAGAAATAATTATCTATAACGCCCCTTAAGCCCCCGCAACGCCACTTAGGAGATTTTCACAAAACCCATCTTATAACGGATCTCTACTCAATGAATGGAATCTGCTTACTCAATATCAAGATTTTACGCCTTATAGTTTAAAAAAAGAGATAATTACCTATAATTCCCCCATTCACAAAACCCATTTTGTAGCGGAACTGTACTCTATGAAAGGAATCCGCTTATCAAATTTCAAGACTGTACGTCTAATAGTTTAAAAATGGAAATAATTATCTATAACACCCCTGAACGCCACTTAGGAAGCGATTTTCACAAAACCCATCTTATAGCGGATCTCTACTCAATGAATGGAATTCGCTTACTCAATTTCAAGACAGCATGTCTAATAGTTTAAAAAATGAGTTAATTGCCTATAACGCCCCTTAATTCTCCACAACGCCACTTGGGGGTCGATTTTCACAAAGCCTATTTTGTAGCGGATCTGTACTCTATGAAAGGAATCCGCTTATCGAATTTCAAGACTGTATGTCTAACAGTTTAAAAATGGAAATAATTATGCATAACGCCCCTTGGAGGTCGAGTTTCGTAAAAATCATTATGTAGGGAATCTCTACTTTCTGAAAGAAATTTGTGTACCAAGTTTCAAGACTGTACATCTTATAGTTTAATAATGGAACTAATTATCTAGAACGCCCCTTAAACCCCCGTAACGCCCCTTGGGGTTCGATCTTTGCAAAATCCGTTCTTAGCTGATGTCTACTTCATAAAGGGAACCTACCTACCAAATTTCAAATCTGTAGGTTTAATAGTTCCGGAGATATCGTGATTAGTGAGTGAGTCGCTTTTCTCCTTTATATATATAAATTTATTTATCTTGGTGGAATTTACAATCGTTAATAAAATACATTTTATAGCGCTCAATTGAGTTGAAATTTTATACACATGATTATTTTGAATGACAATATAACAATTTTTAATTATAATTAATAAAAATTAATTCATTAAAACTAATTATTTAAAGAATTACAAATACAGCCACGTTGGCAACATTTTTGGCGACTTGTGTCAAAACTTGAAAAGGTTTTAAAGCATTCAGTTGAACTGATATTTTATAGACACGATTGTTTTGGATGACAATACGATACTTTAATAATAATTAATAAAAATTAATTACCACTTAATGTTGTGATTCTGTCCTATGTATATACATGTTTATATTAATTGTAACTATTTAATAAAAAGTAGCTTGTGACAACTACATTTAAACTCTACCTTCCCTTGACCATTAGAGACAGCCAGAGGACACCACTTGTTCTTTTGAGAAGCAGGAACTCGTTCTTCCCTCTCTCCTGCCCTGCATTGCCCCCGGAGAGAAATGTGTACACGTGGAGTCAGGGAATGCTTGTTTCCCTCCTTTTTAGTCCTTAAGCTACTTTCTGTAACTATAATTGATGTGTATTGTTTATTTAAGTGACCCCTTGTGTTGTGGAACGTAAGAACATTAAATAAGATTTATTCCTGTTATACAGCCCTTCTTTATTCAGTACAACGAAGGTACGACATGGGGGATTGTCATAAGCTAAAAAGAAATTTTTCTTTGTTGATCTAAGTAGGAATTGACTTAATTTTTTTAATACTATTATTATTTTTTTTATTTTGTACTATGTATATTTAATGACAGTTTTCTTTTACGTTGAAACCTGAAGGGTTCGGGGAGAGAGTATATGTTAAAACATGAAATTTCATACGTTTACACATTTTTCACTGGTAACTTTCTCCCTATCCCGGAGTGAGGTCACAACGGACATTCATTTCACTCTTAAGGTGTCCGGTTTCAGCTACCTAAAAAGCGACAAGGGTAGTAAGAGATTATGGTAGATAGAGAGTCACAGAAAATGCTTATTTTAGTCTTTAGTTACTATATAAGTAACTTATATATAACAATATATATAAAACAAACGTTTGTGATCCCCACCATTGGTAGACTATTTTTCGAAGAAATTGGCCTGCTTAAACAGACAATTCCTTCTCATTCATTTCACTCTTTTGAAACTATAACAAGTAATTATGTCCTCAATTTCAAATTATTTTTAATTTTTTAAGACCTTAAATAATATAAATAGAGAGAAGGCGGCGGCATTTTCCATTTTTGTCCGGGGTGGCAAAACTGCTAGAGTCGGCCCTGAGGGAGTGGGCCATAACTAACGGTGGCCACCCCTCATAACTACGCCAATGATATATATGTCCAAATTTCAAGCCCTAACATCACAATTTTGAGGGATAATTTTAAGAACAAGAGAAGAATTCTTAGTTTTTCAAGAAAACTAAGCAAAGAATTTTCATTAATCTTGAAAAAGCAGATGTTCTGACAAAAAGGAAATTCAGTGCATAAATATCCATGGAAAATATCACAGAATTAGATTTATTGCTAAAGCAGAGGTAATTTTTATTAAAAAATCATTACAATGATTTTTATCTCTCTACTTCAACAGCGAAGCTAAAAAACATAATGTTCTTAAGGTATCCGACTACCCTAAAATCATTATTTTTCTTTAAAAAAACTAATTTTTTTTATGATTTTTTTATAGACCATCTTATTAGCTTTATAAAAATACCAAGGTTTTTATTTTTCATTCACTAGAGCAAAAACTGCAAGTGTTTTAGTAAAAGCAGATGCCATAACTTTACATAAGATGTCAAATTTTAAAATACGTTTTAATCGAAGTGTTTTTTTCGAAAAGCTCAAACGGGGACAGCGATTACTCAGAAAAGTTTTTAAAATAATTTGCTAAAATTTTTTGTGTGCGTACTGTATAACAGTAGAATTGTTTTAACCTTTAGATTTATTAATCCCTGTTTTATTACAAATTTTACAGTTTTTATGTGAATATAATCACTGTTCTCTCTTTAAAGCAATTTCGTATAATAACTAAGATAAAGTGCTCTAGTTTTTATAAAAATTATAATATCTCTTATCCTGAAGGTCATTTCAAAAAAGAATAGCAAAGTAAACACATAAAAATTGAAAATTTGTTCGTTTACTATTTGTACAGAGCAGGTCTTTTTTTTGTTTATGTAATTTTTTACCCATTTGAGTAGTAATAATTTATGTTTCTCTTCTTAATTTTAGCCTTTTTTTCTTAAAATGTTTTAAGTAAATCTAAAAACCACAAAAAAACTCCATGTTTTAAAAAAAAAAAAGTTGTCGCAAGTAGTCGGATACCTAAGTAGCGGAATAGAGAGAGCTCCTATAGATAAATACTCACATGAGTGACTTATTTTTCTTGTCTCGCTAAGCATGTGGATTACGTAGTAGCTTTGTTGATTGAAATCTCGTAAAATAGGTTGAAAGTTCGTTTTCATAATTATGCAATAAGCTTATAGTGACTTTTATCAATGGGTTTATGCAGATATAATAAACTCTTTAATAATCACAAGTTTTCTTTCCCCTTTTTGTTTCGTCACAAATTTTTAGTGGGGTGATAGGAGTGGTCATCAGTGGCGTAACGTACACCCCCGCATGGCGGGAGGACCCAGGGTTCTAAGAGGCCCAAAGCCAGACTGACGCAAGTGCCTACTCTTTGTAAAATTCAACGTGGGGGCCCAAAACCTGACTTTGCAGGGGGGCCCAAATGTTCTCCGTTACGCCACTGGTGGTCATGGACAATGCTACCACCGTATCAGTCGTATCAAAGGTACGCGCCCTTCCCCCAAGCTACAGGAGCACCATCATGTTAAGATACAAAATGCTATCAATAATCCTATTAAGAAAACTTTCATTTACGAAAAGCTTCTAGGAATTTTGATACTGTGCCCATTCAAGACTAGCTACGCCAGGGAGGGCGGTGCACGTTAATTTTAACTAAATCACATGCTTCTCGTGTGGTAATGAGAGAAAAATAGCCACGCGAACAAGATATTCTTGAAAATATTACAATTCGTTTTAATGGATCACTTTGTGATGATTCCTCTGGCACGAATCGTAATTAGTAATGACAGGAGAATAAAAAAACATTCCGTAACAGACTCAAGAGATTTCTATTCAATCTAATTGTCAGTGCAGTTTAATCCAATAGACGCTTGGGGTGGGCGCCCAGGGTCCCGAATAAGCTGGACTTAACCAGATTTTTCTTGGATCTGGGGGACTGTAGATCTTCTGCACCCAGGGCCCGAAATGAGCTTAAACTGGCACTGCCAATTGTCCAAGGTGTAACAAGGTATATGGACTGGGAGATGGTGATTCAGTTATGTGTCAAGAAGGGTCAGCAACTATCATCATCATAACAAATAAAATGTGAAAAGATTATTCCTTAGCGGTCACTCGAAAATCGAACATTAGATGGCAGCACAGCCTAGTGTGTGTGTGATACTGACTGAATATATCTCCAAAAAGAATCAAAGAAATTCGCTCAGAAAACATAATTAGTGATGTCAACGTAAAAGTGAATGCATTAAATGAGCACGCCACTTCAAACAGGGCAACGAAAATTATTTTTTACTTTTTTATGATATCCGGCACATATTAACATTCAAATAACTTGTAATTTAATGATCAAATATAAGAGTAGTTCAATTACGTTTTGTATAGTGCAAATCTGGACAGAGCAGTTAGCAAAAATGAAAATCTGAAAATTACGAAAAATGGGGGGAAGAAATATTTCGAAATTTTTAATGCATTATAGAATTGGAAATCGGGGAATTTTCTCTCTATATTATTTTAAACATAAGTTATTTAGATTGAGATAAAGTTTTTTTTTTTTTTAAAAAAAAGATATGATTCAGAATTTTTACACCTTTTTTCCGGTTTGACAAACGATAAAAACCTCCCATCAGAAAAAAGAATTAATTTTTAATGTCAAGTACAAGAATATAAAAATAGCAAAACAGTTAAAAATTTATTAAAAGTGTTATTTCTAGACAATTCTAAGGATTGTTTAACACGCGTCTCAACTTTGAGTCACGGCTCAATGACGAGGTCGATACCTGAATAAGCACCTCATTTTCTGCATCACATTAAACTAACGAGCTAATTTTGCGTCAAGACATATTTAACATGCATCAACCTTGGCTACACGATCTTTGCTTGGAGTTCCAAGATTGGAACTCCCTGCTGATTAATTACAAGATCTTTATTCTACCTCGATCATTATGTTTCCGTTGCTACGACCTTCAGTAACAGTAAGTAGAACTGTGTATATATGTTACCGTTAAGGTACATAATTCAGTTATACCATAGAATAGCTAGGTATTTCATGAAATAATTGGACAAGTCAGTTAAAGTATATAATACATTAAAAAATTCATACTTTACCTAGTTATTCTATGAAGTAAAACTAGTTGTTCTATAAAATAACTAATGATAAACCGAAAAAGAGGAGTAAAAAAAATAAACAATTAACAAGTTATTTTATAAATTAATTGATCATAAATAGCTAAAACCTCTCGAAAAATACATTTTGTCCCTACTGATAATTAATTGATAAATAATAAGCAAGAGCAGATAATACAGTTTGTTATTGCTCAAAATGCTAAAATTACTTAAACAGAAAAGGAATAAATTATATTTAAAAAAAACTAAAAAACACGCTTTTATAGTGTGTGTGTGAATCGAACTAAAAAGTAAAAAAATAATTCTTAATATGTATAAGAATAAAATGATTAACGAGAAAATTATATAATGCCATTGGGGTAAGAGCGAGGGGTGTTTTGTACTGCTCGTGTAGTATAGGAGGGCCAATTCGGATTTGGTGATTTTTATCTAAATCTCATGGCGACATAACGAATTCATTCTAAAATAAATAATAAATAATTCCGAATAAAGTACCTTGGCAACCGCTTTTAGTCGCCAAAAAAAGGACTGCGCCAAGTGCCCCTCATAAAGGGTGTTTTTTTTAGAGGTATAGAACTTTAAATTGCAATAAAACAACGATGTATTATTCGATTGACATGGATTTTTTTTTATTCGAAAGATAATCTTGTGGCATTACATTTTAAATATGATTTCTGGCATAGGATTGCCACGGCTGGCTCGGATGTAGTCCAATCTGGACGTCCAATTTTCGATGACTTTTTCCAACATTTGTGGCCGTATATCGGCAATAACACGGCGAATGTTGTCTTCCAAATGGTCAAGCGTTTGTGGCTTATCCGCATAGACCAATGACTTTACATAGCCCCACAAAAAATAGCCTAGCGGTGTTAAATCACAAGATCTTGGAGGCCAATTCACAGGTCCAAAACGTGAAATTAGGCGGTCACCCAACGTGTCTTTCAATAAATCGATTGTGGCACGAGCTGTGTGACATGTTGCGCCGTCTTGTTGGAACCACAGCTCCTGGACATCATGATTGTTCAATTCAGGAATGAAAAAGTTAGTAATCATGGCTCTATACCGATCACAATTGACTGTAACGTTGTGGCCTACATCATTTTTGAAGAAGGATTCCACCAGCCCATAAAGCGCACCAAAAAGTCAGTTTTTCTGGATGTAACGGTGTTTCGACATACACTTGTGGATTAGCTTCACTCCAAATGCGGCAGTTTTGTTTGTTGACGAAGCCATTCAACCAGAAGTGTGCTTCATCGCTAAACAAAATTCGCTTATGAAAATCGACCATTATTTTCGAAATAAAACTGCACAATTTGAAAGAGTTGTTCAGGCGTGAGTCTATTCATGATGAATTGCCAAACCAAACTGAGAATAAATCACTTGACAGCTCTGTTAAATCGGTCACCATCTTGGAAAGTAATGCCAACTTAAACTGCTGTACCTGGAAAAAAACACTCTGTACTATACTTTAACCTGCTTTGTACTACATTTTTACTCTAACTCAGCATTTTGGAATAGAATTAGTAAGAAATTATAACAATTAATTTTGAGCACCCCACGCTTTTATCCCAATAACATTAATTTTTTCGTTATATAATCATTTTATTCTTATATTAAGAATTATTTTATTATATTTTTAGTTCGATTCACTATAAAACGGTCCTTGACAAGTGTGCAAAATTTCGAATTAATCTGATCTTTTAAAGTGGGTATAAAAATCGTGTCGAAAGATTCCATTACATACAAATGAATCTTATAAAAGCGTGTTAATTCTTTTAAAAAAAAGAATGTGTTTTGCATCTGTTACTGGCACAATTAACTTTTCTATTCCATAAAGAGCGAGGATATAATAATGCTGGAGTCACCAACAGTCACGTGGTACTTCATTCTGCGCTGTTTTAGCTTTTTTTAACTCCTGGTATCAAAGTTAACAATTTTTCAGGAGTAAGTATAGCACTGTTGTCTTTTGTCCCACGCTTATTTAATAAAGATTCAAATCTCTCGCATTGAATCTTTTATTTACAGGCCAGTCTTCCATTCTTACAGAATTCCTTGCTTGAAAACATGTTGCAATAATATTTGTTAATAATCCAAAATGTAAAACGCTAACACACACACACACACATATATATACGCCTCTTAAACTCTTACGTTTAAAAGCAATGGAATGAAGTGTACGCACACACATCATTGCAACGCAGCTATAAGTGGTTCAAAAATATTTAAAAGCAGCTTGAATCGGTTCAAAGAACTTCCGCGACTGCCGTATTTCATACTTTAACAATCAAGTAATCGCTATTATATAGAATACCTAGTTAAGTCATAGAATTCAATAATTTTATGTACTTAACTGACTTGTCCAGTTATTTCCTGGAATACCTAGTTATTCTATGAAATATAACAGATTTCACACTTAAACGGTATAACTCATACATTACAGTTACATTGAGTTACTAATACGAATAACAGTTTATTAATAAATATAAAATTTATTAGCTAGCATCATTTCCATTAAAATATGATCCTATTCAGAATTCTAAATTCTAAAAATTGTAATTTTAAATAAATCTTAGATTATGATGCTTATTAACGTTATTTTAGCTTATTTCTCTCTCGATACAATAAATTCAGACATAACTCTGACATGCATAATCTAATTTTTTTTTCCTTCTCATTTTTGCAGATCGAGTGTACCATTGTTAAGGTTGCCGAACACGTTGTTATGATCAATTTCGATCAAAACACCATTTTTGGTTTTTTACTAGCTGCATGGCCTTAGCTGCATCTCTACTTTTATAAATTTTCCCTTTCTTTCACAAAATCAGCACTTCTAATACTCATTTTCAAAATGACTTCCACCCCCCACCCCCTCTCCACCGCTTAGCCCGGCGTTGCTCGGGCTTTTTCTCTTTTCCTCATAACGCCAGCATTTGTGTGTGTGTGTGTGTGTGTGTTTGCACGCGCATAATGTGAGTGATTTCTAAAATTGTGTCAAAAATTTCCCTTTTTTCGAAATTTGTTCCATTCCACTTATTTTTGATTTAAGACAGGTCCCCCCCCTCTCTATAGCCCGAACACGTTTTTTTTAAGTGTAAAATTATTGTTCTATCTTCCTCTCCTTCTCACAGATAAGATATAGCTTCAAATTTCGATGTGACTTATAAAAAGAAGTATTGCGTTAGAATTAAAAAGTTATTAATGTGAAGCAATAAAAAGAAAACGATTCTGATGCTAAGAGTCAAACAAAAAACGTTCATCATTTTTTTAATAATAGTTAGTTTCTAAGAATCTAAAATAATAAAATAGATTTTAGATTTTCATGAATCAAAATCAACAGTTACATATCTTAAAAATGTCTCTAATATGTATTTTGATCCAAAATAATAGACGATGTACTTTTTAATTAACAAATAATTCATTTCGTAATGAAATAATAGAAGTAATTCTTCTAAAAAAACATATATATATATATATAGGATTTTCCGTTTGAACCATTTTGTAAAAGGTTGAGTCATATCCTTTTCAGAGGACTATTAATGTCAATTTTGTTTATTACCGCATTCCGAAGCAGCGCCGTTTGGTGGGCTTTCGGAGCGCCGGCTTAAATGATTTTTTTAGCAGAGGCCTACTAACCCCCGCCGGTTCAACACGTCACGTTTTTTGCGCATTTCGCGCCCAGCGCGGTTTCAGTCCAAGCATGAGAAAGGTAATTAATTTCCTCGTCTTCTAAAAGTATAACTCAACTTTCAATTAATCTAATTTCTACATGTCTCTTTCCCTTTGTAAATATTACCCTTGTAAATTTTCTCCTTTAACTTGAAATAAATTCTTTTTTACTTAAATGAAGTATCTGCGTTTAAATGACTTTGATTCCCCATTAATTCATAACCCTTTAATACTTACATCACTAACCCTTTAATACTTACCCCTAGACAAACCACCTCACCAATTTAAAATCCCAACTTCTGAAGAGTTTGATTTTTATTCGAAGATTTTAGTCGGACTCCCACATATATTTATTAAAATCAAATTTCTATAAGTAATAAATGAAAGAAAAAAATTAACAGATAGCTATTGAAACGATTGTTTTTTTTTTTCATTCCACTAAAAAATTTTTAAACTTTAAAAAGTAGCGTGATGCGAAATGGAAAGTCTCTTCCTCTTCAGTTTCGAACCTCGGAACTACCGTTTTATAAAGCAGCGAGTTAACCAACCAAGCTATATGTTACGTCAGAGAAGAGCATTAAATTGAGCTTTAAAATAAATGTAGATTTTTTTTCAATATCCCATTTCGTTATTCGTTAAAATAAAAGATTTTTTTCTGGCTTATATCGATTGCAAACAACGGTAATTTTTAAACAAAAAACTTTAAAAAAAAGTAATGTTTACATATTTATTGCAAAAGATTAAAAAAATTGAAAAACACATTGTTTTTTTTAAAACCGTAATTTTTAAGATATTTTATTAATCTTTGTACAGATTACGGAAATATTGTTCTACACACGGAAAAAAAGTTTCGTGAGATTATTTTTATTAATAAAGAAATTATTAAGTATTTAAATAAAATTTTGAGTATTTTTTGAAAAACCGTAAAAAAAACAGTTTTTGACATTAAATTATTTAAATTACTGATTTTAAAAGAGAAAAGCATGAACTTTTTTAGTGTAAAACATTTTTTTCATTAACGCGAAAGAAAGTTCAAGCGAAACAACTTAGAATTTTATATTCAAAAAAAGGAACCGATTTCGACTCATTTTAAAAAAATCGTAAAAAATACAAAATATAATTATTTTGTAAAATAAATTATAGCATATCGTGGCGAAATAAATTATCTTTACGAATCTGTAATTATTTTTTGTGTGAGTTTCATGAAAAAAATTAGATCGCGTTTTAAAAACGTCTGAAAAAAATATTGCGTTAGAATTAAAAAATTATTAATGTGAAGCAATAAAAAGAAAACGATTCTGATGCTAAGAGTAAAAAATGTCTAAAATGTATTTTGATCCAAAATAATAGACGATGTACTTTTTAATTAACAAAGAATTAATATTAACCTTTTTTATTCCACTAAAAAAATTTAAAATGATCTTTCCTATTCTCTGCAGATGGCGCCACGCGTATAACTATGCGCTTTGAGGTTTTTAATCAATATCTCTTTAACTAATTGGAATACCGGAATATAAATGGTCAAAACGGATTCCTGGGATCATTCCCGAAATTTTGGTCCCTTTGGTGAGTTTCTGCGTCTTGTGGTTCGTGAGAAAATTGGGTTACATTCCTACATCCGTACATACCTACATAGATACGTTGTTTACCTACGAATTTTAAATAGAGTAGATTTTATTGAATAGAGAAATCTTTTGCCTTTACAAAACATGTTTATTTTATTTATTCGTTACCTAGAAGCTAAGTTACAACCTATTTCATAAAATTACAAAATTTGGGTCTTTAATCTACCAAAAGTGGATATTTAAATGGCTCGAAATCAATCATAGTAAATCTGATAACTCAAAATATTATAAATGTGTATTTCTATGAAACTTTTTGAACCTGATATTTACATAATTTTCTAGGGAATGTATTAAAATAATTCTTACAGTATGAATATTTTTAAAGCTTGTTATTTCAGTAATAGTCTAATAAATACGTCACATTTCTTATAATATTTATTCGATCTCAGTTCTAAAATTTTTATATTTTAATAAAACATTAAAATTTTAATACAATTGTAAAGGTCTTGTCTGCACAGAAGAAATGTAGCAATGTAGAAGAAAGGGAAGGAAGACTAGCCATATTCAAAATCACTTAATTTATTTACAACACAAACCACAACTCAAGTGCGATCAACCACAGTTAAGAGATGCACTCAACTATTAAATATGAAGACAATTAACGAGGTACACGAGATATGATAAGACTTTAACTAAATCGGATACTTACGTCACTTCAATAACTCTGCCTTCTAGAATCAACCTTAACTGACAGATCGTCACTTTAAGTAATACTATCAGTTACTAAATATCCGCACCTGACATTAAATTTGATTGATCACTGCTCCGTTAGCAGTCTATCCTATCTCTCTCTTTCTAAAATAAAAGCGTAAACTATATATAGTAGTCTTAATTTGCATGTTCACGTTTTCTTCTTCGGAGAAAGCTCTCTAATAAAATAATTTTTAAGGACCGAAAATTCCCCAAGAGGACTGTTCGTTAGAAGACTGCGGATAGAGCCGTCACACAATTCCTAGATAAATGCGTGTAGTTTGTTTTAGAAATACACTTTCTTCATGTAAGTCGTTGCTTTTTTCTCTGCTTTAAGGAAATATACATTTTTTTTTTTACTTATGATAGAGATTTTTGTAAAATTTAGACAATTTATTTTAAATATTTCTGTGTGTGCGGTTAAGCATTGATATTTATTGGTATTGATCCCTACAAAAGCATTTATAATGTTTTAGCATGCTCTTTTTTTTTAAAAAAAAAAAAGTATTCTAACGTGTCCGGATAGTAAATTACGAATAAGAAAAAGCGTGAATATTCTAAATTTTTAGGTAATGGAGATTTATACTGCATTATAAAGAGGGTTTTTTTCCAGGTATAGAAGTTTAAGTTGGCATTACTTTCCAAGATGGCGACCGATTTAACAGCTGTCAATTGATTTATTCTCAGTTTGGTTTGGCAATTCATCAAAACGATCATCAAGCAAGGCGTAGATTCGTCGAATGGGTCCAAAACGAGATTGCCGTTGTTCCCGATATTCATAAGCGAATTTTGTTTAGCGATGAAGCGCACTTCTGGTTGAATGGCTACGTCAACAAACAAAACTGCCGCATTTGGAGTGAAGCTAATCCACAAGTGTATGTCGAAACACCGTTACATCCAGAAAAACTGACTGTTTGGTGCGCATTAAGGGCTGGTGGAATCCTTCTTCAAAAACGATGAAGGCCACAACGTTACAGTCAATGGTGATCGGTATAGAGCCATGATTACTAACTTTTTCAATCCTGAATTGAACAATCATGATGTCCAGGAGCTGTGGTTCTAACAAGACGGCGCAACATGTCACACAGCTCGTGCCACAATCGATTTATTGAAAGACACGTTTGGTGACCGCCTAATTTCACGTTTGGATCCAAGATCTTGTGATTTAACACCGCTAGATTATTTTCTGTGGGGCTATGTAAAGTCATTGGTCTATGCGGATAAGCCACAAACGCTTGACCATTTGGAAGACAACATTCGCCGTGTTATTGCCGATATACGGCCACAAATGTTGGAAAAAATCATCGAAAATTGGACGTCCAGATTGGACTACATCCGAGCCAGCCGTGGCAGTCCTATGCCAGAAATCATATTTAAAATGTAATGCCACATGATTATCTTTCGAATAAAAAAAATTCATGTCAATCGAATAATACATCGTTGTTTTATTGCAATTTAATACCTCTAAAAAAACACCCTTTACAAAAGAAAATAGTGAAATGGTTAAATAAATAAATAACAATTCCATATTCGTTAACTTCGTGAATACAAAAATAAACTAATTTCACTCCAGGTTGGTTTTTCTTTTTCTTTCCTTTTCTTTTTTTTTTTATTTTTTGCTCGGAGAAGAACTTTTAAAGCAAAAACGAATTATTGAGTCATAACACAACGTAAATTAACATCTGCCAAAATAAAAATACAGTTGAGTTAGAAATCAAAGAAATAAGAGAATGGAGGAAAAAATCATCCTGTGTGTGTTTTATTACTTCATTTGTTTGCTCAATGTAGTCATAAAATCCTTCGAGCGTTACGTATGTTCACGGGTTTTTTTATGCTTTTGTCTGCGAAATATAAGGATATTAATATATATTATATTTTTTACGTTCAGAAAGAATAAAATAGAAATAAGAAAAGTTAAAAGCTCCCCTAAGGTTGTTATGGTAATGCATTAAAAAGGAAGATATTCGAATATTTAAAATAACTATATATATAAAAGTTATAGTTATTTCGTAGTTATATATATATGTATGTATATATGTAGTATATATGGATAAAATACAAATTCTTCAGAAAAACAAAATATGTGAAATTAATAGAATCTCAAAACACAAAATCCCAATTCAAAATCTCAGTGGCGAACATAAAAATAAAAAGAACGAAGTTTTAAAATTATAGGTATATAAATATAATTTTTTTATACGTTAGAACTTAGGATTTTTATATATTTGGTGCGAGGATTTTTATATATTTGGTGTTTGGTGCGTGTTCTCTCGCTGAAAATAGATTTTATAGAGTGAATATTTTAAAGCCACTTATCAATTTAGGAATGTTTCTAATTATAGAACAACTTTCGGTACTAAATCCCTAAAATAATTCACTTAGTGGGAAAAAATTCCAAAGTGTTTACGAAATAGATTTCAAGAAACATAAATAATACATTACGCCTGTCCTTTTTTCTTCTTCTTCTAATAACATTTAAATAAAAAAAAAGTAAAATGAAAAAATAAGAAATGCTAAAAATTCGTTTTATTTTAACAGTTCGGTCAAATATTCATTTTCGAATGAAACGATAAGTTCACTGTTTCTCTTTAGCTATCGTTTGCACAGCGTACTTGAACGCTACGCAAGGCACGAACAAATCGCTCACTTACGGAAGCGGCGGAACAGGTTGTTGCCACCTGTACTTTGTGGTCGTGATAAGATAAAAATACGGAAGAACACGTCACATCTCTTACCTCATCACTCTCTTCAGTTCCCGATTCTTCTAAATCATCCGGCCGAAAGCCGGACAATGCAGTGGACATTTCGAAAGGCTCCCACATCGCTCTAGAAACATGGCAGTGGTTTGCTTTTTTTCGCCACTTACGCCACTTAGGAAACAGCTGAGCATACGGCACGGGTGAGTGAGTGTTGGAACACGCCACCTAGTGAGATACTAATACTTATGATGTTGTCCCGATTGCGTATTTTCGCTGTGCTCACTGTTTTAAATTACGCTGGTAAAGGTGTTCGTAAATCGTGTACATAGTAAAAATACAGAGAATGCAAGATCGCATTTAATTAAAAAGAACGACTCATTTCTGAAGAGAAAAAATTCTCCTCTCGGGAAAAAAAAAACTTAAGTTACTTATTTAAAATTTTAATATTTTTAAGGTTATATTTTAATTTTTGTGTTCTATTTAATTCAGGAATGATTGCTTAAAAAGAATAAAAGATTTATTTATCTACATGTAAACTTGTGCTCAACTTTAACATAAAATACATTTTATATAAATGCATAAAGCAAAATCAGACTGAAAAAAACGTAAAGCAATAACTGTTGTAGCACATTGCAAATACTGAAAACGCTTGTGATGCCAAAAACTAATGGAGAAATAAGTAAAAAGGGTTTTAAAAAAATATAAACGAAAAATATATACAAACGATAAAAAATATTTTAAATATATATAAAAGATGAATATAAACGATAAAAATATTTTAAATAAATATAAATGAGTAATACAAGCGATAAAAAATATTTTAAATAAATACAAACTTACAAGCGATCGGTATGGGATTTCATACGCGAAATGAATAATTAATAATTGCACAAATAATTCGAAAATTATGTATATAAAATAAATTTTAGAATTCATTCGGACAACCATTTCAGTGTTAATGTCGTGCGATATCTCTTATTAAAATATTCATATAAAGAAAAGTATACTATGGGTAAAATCGTAATTTTATAAGTGTGTCCATTTCTAAAGAACATAAATTACGAGATGAGTATTTATTTTATAAGTTTAGATTTCCAAATAAGCTTTTTTTTTCCGGTGCATTTTATTAGTTCGAATTGGATGACATTGAAATTTCAAAAAACTATTAAAATCAAACTGAATACCTTTTTTTCCAAAAGAAAACAAAACTAAGCCAAATTAACAGGTCGGTCATTTTTTTTTAAATTACGAGTACTTTCATTTTATTAATAAAATCCTTTCCAAATATTTTTCTCTTTTTTTTTTCTTTCTTTTTTGCAAAATATTTTCTCCATTACAAATTATGATATTTTAGAGGAAAAGGGAAGAAGTAAGGATACAATTGTGAATTTTTGTTTTATCATTATTCTAACTTGTTATTCAAGAAAAAGTTTTTAAGAAGTAATCAAAAGTTGAAAAAAAAGGTGAAGGAAAAAAATTTCATTAAATTTAACCCTTTATCTACCAACGGTACTTATAAGTACCACTCACTTTAAAACTACATAGAATAACCATTTTTACGAATATTCTGACGATACTTAGTAGGAATATTCTTTGAAATCCACTGTTCCAAGATATATGGCAGCAGAGGTTCTATGATGAGTATTTTAACGGGGAAGGCGAATAGTTTTATAGCAGAAATTACGTTTGAAGATTATCATTTTTGTCCCGAAAAAATAGTTAATGTCAAAATTTAAGTGTCTTATTTTGTTTGTACGAAAATGAAGACCTTAGAAAATGATTTGACTATTTATTTTAAGTGAACAGTGTATATAATTAATTTTACAGTGGAATATTTTTAATTAATTAATTAGCTGTAACGGATTAAATTTCCCAAAGTTGAGTATTTTGTTTATGTATATCCCTTAATTTTCAGTGTAGTGATCCAAAAAGAAATATTGTATGAAAAAAACTGCAGCAAATCATTATGCGGTAGATAAAGGGTTAAGTAATTGGTATAAACAAACGCATTTAAGAATTTACTTATAAAAACATCTGAAAGTTTAATTAATTTAAATCATTAAATTTTTACAAAAAAAAGCAATTTAATTAAACAGTTATGTTCCTCACAAAATATATTCTTTTTAGAAAATATATGGCAACATTTTTCTTACATTTTATATTAAAATGTTCCTAATTTGTAATAAATATTGCTGTGTTGTAAAATTAAGATGATAAGCCTTATTTAATAGCACTGTGGAAGAAAGCTTCTCAAATTCTGAAGAATTTCACTATTCATTTTATAGGTACATTAAATTAAATATGTTTGAAAAACATAGAATTTATTTATCTGATGTGTATAAATACCAATTACAAAAATATATTTTACCATAGTAGTGTGTGGAAGTTAGAATTCTCGTAATCTTTGTCCCTGCATCAAAATTACGAGATGTGCTTCTAGCGCGTCGTTGGTTCAAATTAAGGCATGGCGAACTATAAAAAGACAAGACTCATTATTCCAAATCACGGTAGAAAGTGCCAAGGACACTTCATTCTACTGAGTACCTCACTCTCCTAACTTCTTCATTACTCCCCGTGAGAACTTTAAATTCATTACGATTGAAAGTGCTCCATCTTCTATTACTCCAATGTTACATCTTACGACTCAATTCGAACTCAGACGTGAATGAGAATATGAATTGCTTCGAACACAATTGGGAATGAGAATCATGACTATATTCCAACACAACTGGAAATAAGAGTTCCGATTCAGTTCAAATGTAATTGGAAAAGAAAATCGTCATTCGGCTCAAACAAAAATGGGAATGAAGCTTATGCTTTTATAACTTCTGGATCCCTCCTCCCAGGACATGAAAAATACCAGCAGAATTTAGTGGAATAATTAAATCAACTATGGGCTAAACTTTAAAATTAAAATTCTCACATTGAGATGTAGGTGTGAACATTTAGAAAGGAAATATCGGCTGATATTCTCTTTTCTTCGTCTAACCTTGATTCATATTGATAAGATCCATCTGTACTGATGAATATGCAGTTCTAGAGTGACTTGACTTTAGGTATATTCTAAAATTAGTATTCTCTCGACCTTTAAACTCAATATACATCCCCTTCCCCTAAAGTTAGTCCACATATACAAAGTTAGAGAACTCCCTGTTTTCTACTTTTAAGTATCTAGATCCCAAAATACACGTAAGTAATATTCCTAAATGAAATATAACTAGTAAATAAACAATTGCCGTGGATAGCCTAGTGGTTAGAGCATCGGACTCGAGACCGGAGGGCCTGGGTTCGAGGTCCGATGCCACCAAAAACCTTCCGAGTACACACGGAGTACGTGCTCGTTAAATCAGTGGGTCCAAAAGTCTTGTGGGCGGTCGCAGCAGAAACCGCGGGTGCAGGAGAATATTTTCCTCCTCTCCAGTTCCATACCTAAATTGTGGAGGTGGAGATAGGTGATCTCGCTATCTATCGTGTAGAAGTTCAACCAGTCTCAGGCTCTGGCAACTTTCATTCCTTCCTTTCGAGAAAGACACAACAACAACAATTAAAACCGTAAAATCCAGCGTATAACGCGCACCTATACTTTCAAGCTGATTTTTTTAAAATTTTTAGGTTGTGACAAATCTATACGGAACTTTATCACTAACCTTCTGAGTCGTCTTTTTTAGGGAAATTTAATTCCCTACCTATTTCCAATCAGCTCCAAAGAGAGGACAGGAATTCTTGTTATGCAGATTAGATAAAGTATTTAAGTCAAACGGAATCGTAAAGTTAGAGCAGTAGGAGAGAGAGATTGAAGTAAGAAGTTATAATAGTGAAATTAGAAAGATATTATTGGAGATTTCTAGGAGGATAAAATCTCCGAAAAAGCTGAGCTGAACTGCAGTGTGGTAAATATTGATTAAAGTCTCATTAAAGTTTTATATTAGGAATGAGATTAAAGTTAAATGTCCAATAGGAACATTATTGATTATAATTCTGGGATCTCTTATCGCGGTAATCTCTGCGTGATCGATATTCTAATTGTTAATTAATTAGATCATTAAATATTTAAGAGAAAATCTTTTAAACCTCATAATACTATTTAGATATGTTTGTTAATAAGTCTTTGATTCTATTTGGGTAAGATAACCAAATAAAGAAAGTTATTTATAAAAATGGCTACTGGCTCTTATATGACTCCAACTTATTCTCGTTCTCAAAGTGAGGTCCAAGGGGACCTTCACAAGGTATATTCGCCGTATAACGCGCAGCCTCTTTTTTACGAAGGAACTGAACATTACGAAGGAACTGAAAGCTATACATTACTCTTATGTTTTGAAGTCCTTTATTCGAGGTATTATCCCAGACTTTTGAAAAAAATAGCAAACTTCTAGAACTCCTACTCTTTCGGTTCATAAGGTACGTCATTTCTTTTAAATAAACAGTATTTCGATACATATAGTACATTTTTTCTCTATACTCACCTCTTTCGTGATTTTTAAAGCTATCATTTTTATACCCGGCGTATAAAGCGCACCCTTAAACTTCAATCTTGTTTTTTTATGTTAAAAGTGAGCGTTACACGCCAGATTTTACGGCAATTCATAAATGAATTATTTATACAAACACAATATATATTATATTCAAATTATACAATGTAATGGATGTAAATTATAATAAACGCAGTAAATGCAGATTTCAGCATAATACAAAAAAAAATTGTAAATTACAAATTTTGAAAATTTTAGTTGATAAAACGAAAACATATTTTTACTAACTGAAATAATAATTTAGCTTCAGATGCATAATTTCAAACAAGAGATACAAATTCATTTCTTAGGATATTAAACAGATAGGCTCTGCTGATGAGGTCCTTATGGCGAATGTTTCAGTGTTAGCTTCTTAATATTTCGTCGTATATTTTAAGCGAGTCAGACAAAGAACTAACTCTATTTTACTATATCAAATCGATTGCGAGTTTATGTTGTACTCAAATATGTTACACCACAGGTCCCTAACCCCCGGGCCGCGGACCGGCACCAGTCCATGGATAAAATGATACCAGACAGCCCCAAAACATTAAATTAATTCCATTTTATTGACTGTGATGTATTTTTCTAGGGCAGCGATTCTCAGACTGTGGGGCGGGCTTCCCTAGGGGGCGTGAGTAAATAAAAAAGTCGAAAAAAAATTTTTTTTAAATTATTACTTAAATGTAATTTAAAATATCTAAAGCTTAAAAGTAAAAAATACAAAACTTAATATCTATCTTGATAGTGTGCTTGGAGTATAATTAAGGTTGTATTGTAGCTTTAGCGTCAAAGTACGTTACTATTACATTCAATACATGGTTATTTCATGGAGGGGGGGAGCGATAAAAATTATGATTGAAAGTTGGGTCGCAAATACAGGAAGTTTGAGAAGCATTACTCTAGGGTTTGTGCGGGTTTCCATGGAAATCACTTTATATATTCCATGTTAAATCACTTTATATTCATTTTTTGGTTTAACAGTATTTTAATCCGAAAGAAAGTTTAAATACGAGTACAATTAAATTAAAATTATTAGACCAAAACAATCTAAAAAATAAACAACGACCCCCTTCTCTCAGTGGACTGCGGTAAAATTATCAAACGTTGAACGGTCCGCGGCGATAAAAAGGTTGGAGAGCACTGTGTTACACGCCAAATGCACATTCTCCAAGATAAGATGATAAAATCAAGATTAAAAAAAAATGCATGTATCTTTTATCACAATTTCCTGGAACTTCTTACACCATTTTATTTTATACTTATCATTAGATTATTTTATTAATTACATTTTGTAACAAACTCTTTAGTATGTATTATGAACCCCGAAGTACATTTTGTGTTTTTCTAAGTTTTCTTAAAGCCATTGATATTTGATTGGGAAAAGCTATTCTAAATTTATATGCTATCGAGTTATCACAGCATTTCGTTCTCATTTCCAGTTCATTACATTCACCAGGAATATAGATTCGATTTATTTTTGAGTCTACACCATCGGAATTTCAGGCTCTTATGAATAAAAATGTAACCTCGTAATATACAGCAAAATATCAAAATATTTTTTCAAGGCTATAATGTTAAAAAGCGTTTCAAGGTTAAGTGTCTCTCTTTTAGACTATATTTTATTCATGATCATGCAAAAGTTGTCCAAGACCTTTAACCATGGGAAAAACGTGAATCATCTCACATACCGATTACACATTTAGTGCTATGGTAGTAATTATCATGTCGATACATGTATATTAGGGTGGTCCGCGGTTATATTATTAATCGGAAAATAATTATTATTCATTTAAACCTACTTATGCGGAAAACTTGTCAACGGTATGGAGATTAGAAAAAAACTAATTAAAAGAAGTAATATAAAAAAATTTAAGTCAATTTCTACTTAGATCAACAAAGAAAATTTTTATTTTAGCTACTTTTTATTAAATTCTAACAATTAATATAAATATGTATATACATATGACAGAATCACAACATTAAGTGGTAATTAATTTTTATTAATTATCATTTAAGTATCGTATTGTCATCCAAAACAATCGTGTATATAAAATTTCAGTTCAACTGAATGCTTTAAAACGTGGGAAAAAAACCTTTTCAAGTTTTGACACACACATGTCGCCAACAGGGTCGCTGAGTCTCCAAAAATGATGCCAACGTAACTATATTTATAATTCTTTTAATCAATTAATTTTTATTAATTATAATTAAATTATTTTATTGTCAACCAAAATAATTATGTACATAAAATTTCAGCTCAATTGAGCGCATTAAAATGTATTTTTTATTAATGATTGAAAATTCCATCAAGATAAATAAATAAATATATAGAGAGTGTGAGCTAATAGTAGGAATTGAAAAATAGTATCAAAAGTTAAAACAAAACTGTCACAAAGAAATTGAATTTTCAAAAATTGAAAAAAGCCTTAATTTTTGTTGGATGATTTTAGACTCAAAATAAAATTATTTTTCTACAATATAAATAATAAAAAATGATTATTATTGGTAAATAATTACCAAGTAGTGAGTAGTATAGCACACATTGCAAGATTTTAGAACACTAGTTCTCTATCCTCGCAACATCGAATCAGCCCGACCCAAGCTTCTTTTTTTCTTCCCGCTTTGTTGTGCTCTGCAATTTCGACAGAATTTTTTTAAAAAATTTTATATTAAAGAAGTTGTTAAAAAATGCATCTGATGTTTATTTTCCCTTGTAACTATTAAGCTGGTGTCTTCGTTTCACACACACAATAAATGTTAATTAGAACACAAATACAGAAATACCCCGAACTTACGCGATAGGCGGGACTGAGTGATAACCGCGCAAGTCGGGGTATAATTTAGCATATAAATGTATGTAAATTATTGTAATAATTTATTGTAAATATTTTATATATCCCGATATTCTGTGAATGCGCGTTATTAGTGAGGGTCTAAGTGACGTCTCTCAGCTCCCTGTTAACCTTTCGTCCATGGAACGCCGCGCAAACCGGAGAGAAATACACCACAGTAAATAAAATAGAAATAATTTAAGGTATCCGACTACGTTCGGAACCGTGATTTTAAAAAAGCGCAAAATGGATAATTGTCATGATATTTAGTGCCACTTAAATTAGGATACATGTATAAAATTGCTTTAAGGACATTTTGACAAAAAAAAAAATTATTTAAATTAAATATTTCGGCAAAAAATTAACTTAGAATAACCTTT
The DNA here is from genome assembly GCA_019973935.1 of Trichonephila clavipes. Taxonomy (NCBI): domain Eukaryota; kingdom Metazoa; phylum Arthropoda; class Arachnida; order Araneae; family Nephilidae; genus Trichonephila; species Trichonephila clavipes. The sequence goes on from BMAU01017904.1 coordinate 345,626, forward strand.
TTTCAAAATGTTCTCCTTTTGTGAAAAATGCTTCTATTATAATAATATTTTGCCTGTATATAGCTCAGACCTCTGTACAGAGGTTCAACTAGAAGTTTTGAAATATATAACTTAGAAGTGGGTTTATATCCATGTTTTACGACAACAGAGAGGAGAAATTTTAAGAAAAAAAAACGCCGATAATGATTCAATTGGTTGTAACTCTGAAAATAATGTGAATTTTTCAAAAATCATCGTTGAGCCTCTGTACAGAAGTGTGAGCTATATACAGGCAAAATATTATTATAATAGAAGCATTTTTCACAAAAGGAGAATATTTTGAAAATGGGTCATTCTATGTTCATTTTTTGTTAAAGTATTGTACTTAAATAATTTTTTATTGTAATACTATTCTTAAAACAATTTTATATACATTTTCTAATCTAAGTGACTCTAAATATCATAAATATTACCCATATATATACGCTTTTGCAAAATCACGGTTCCGAAAGTAGTCGGATACTTTGATGTTCCTTTAGCAGCCCGAAACCATTTGATCCATGGACCAGTGCTAATCCGAGGCATAGGGGTTGAAGCAGGTCTGGCTCTAGCAATTTTGCCAACCCGGACAAAAATGGAAAATGCCGCCCCTCTTTTCAAAGCAAAAAAATTACTATTTTAAAAAAAAATTCACATAGATACACATCTATAAAATTTAATAACGAATAGAAAGGCGGCATCTTAAAAAATGCAAAATAATTCCAAATTAAGGAATAATTATTTGTTATTATTTCAAACGAGTAAAATGTAAGAGAAGGAATTGCCCATTCCAGGAGGCCAATTTCTACGAAAAAGTGTTAACTGATGGTGGGGATCACAAGCGTTTATTTTAACTTACAGTAACTACACCCAAAACTAAAACAAAAGTTTAGTTTTGCTGCCAAAGACTTATTACTCCTGTCGCCTTTTGGATAACTGACACCAAACATCGTATGTGTGAAAAGAATGTCTATTGGGACCCCACTCCAGGATGAGGAGAAAAATACCAGTGGAAGATGTGTAAAAATATCAAATTTCCTTATTTAAGATATATTCCTGCCTCGAACCTTTCAATTTTCAACATAAAAGAAAATCGACATTAAATATACAAAGTACAAAATAAGGAAATAAAATACCAAGTTCGCACCCAATAACATTTCCGAAAATATATCAAATTTTCTGTAACAAATATATATATATGTTACGAATTGGCCGAGTGTGGTACTTGTTGACTGGTTTCAAGAAAACATCTTCAGTGGTCGTTCATCTTTTTATTCACACACATAACGTAGGTGGATTATTCACAGTTGTATTTCACAGATATTTGATAAGAACACGAAAGCAGACACATCAGCAAAAGCGACAAGCAGCAGCGACATTCCACAAGACGAACACCAAGACAAAGAGAGCGATTACACAAGATTTTCGCTTTTATACCGACAGTGACTATTATATAATAGTGGTTCTGATTGGATAGAATGGGCGGGATAGGAATATCAGACTAGCCGATTACGAATAAGATTACAGGGTTATTTTTAAACCAAAGAATTAAAATTTGTTTAAATATTTAAATTAAACAAAAAGGATACTAGAGGGAATTATTACACACACACACACACACACACACATATATATATATATATATATATATATATATATATATATATATATATATATATATATATATATATATATATCGAATTTGAAACATATATATATATATATGTTTCAAATTCGATCCAAATGCCACCCTTAAAATTTGCTGCCCCTGGCATGGGTCCAATTTATCCATCCCTGGTTGGTCTAAAATACTGCAAGACCTGTATTTGTGAACCGACAGCGACAGTTAGGCAATTACAATAATTATGGCCACAAGAAGGACAATAATTTTCCCTTACTTGTGACTCTGGGACTTTCACGTTCTATTACTTTCCATGTCCCCGTTTCCTATAAAGCAGTTACATAGGATATTAATGGTTCCGCCTTAAAATGGCAGTGGTTCATGCCGATAGCCTAATCTTACTATAAACTCGAAAACTAAGCACTAGATGGCAGCACTGCATATAACTATCGGTTGCCTATCTCTCCTCCCTCGCAACCTACCTAACAAAGAACAAAATTTGTTTTCAATTTGGTGATTCATTCGATATGAAACAATCGATTTCAAAATGGTGATAACCATTCTTCCTGGGAAGGGGGCGCTTCTTTTTTAAACTTTTTTTTTTGTTTTTACTTAAACCGGGTTATTTCTTGATTTGTGGATCAACAAATATTTTAGCAATCCAAACTTTGTTGCTGGTACATGCATTAATTTAAAAAAATGTTCTCGCTATTTTTCGGAAGTGTAAATTTTGACACTAAAGGGACATTTGGGAGGGGGGGAATACTATTAATCTTATGGTTTTGAAGCTTTGCCCACATAACCTCATATATATCCAAACTTTGTTGCTGGTACATGCATTAATTTAAAAAATGTTCTATTTTTCGGAAGTGTAAATTTTGACACTAAAGGGACAGTTGGGAGGGGGGAATACTATTAATCTTATGGTTTTGAAGCTTTGCTCACATAACCTCATATATAAATTTGAATATTATATATATTTTTGTGAGACTTATACAAATCCATGTTGTTGATCTTATCGCTCCAAAACGTTTCAAAGGAGGAGCAAGCATATTTCGGTTAACAAAAAAATTCCAAGTTTATTTTTAGTGAATTTTTTTCAAAACACCCTTGTTTAAGGAACAATTTTTGTGTGTATGTGTGAAGTCGTCATATGCTGTGATATGCAACCAATACTGGAAAAGCGAGGTCCTCTCATATTTAGAAAACGATTACTGCCTTTGATGGCGACATCTTTTGATTTGGCAACAACTAAGAAAGGGTTTTGTGGAAATCGACACTCAAGTGGAGAGGGTAATAACGAGTGTTTAATATATTAAAATACCCTTTTCAACAATTACACTGACAGAATTGAAATTTGGGAAGCATGTTTATTTTGTTAAGTAGATTCGTTATGAACGGGTGTTACAGAGTGAGTGAATATTAACGTCGCACTGTAGAGCTACACGAGAGCTTTTGGCGACGGACCTCGTAATTTTGAGCCATGATCAAGTGACGAGGACGACACCTGAGCTGGCACTCCATCTCCTAACTACCACACCAACGGGAGTACGTTTGAGCTCTCGACAGATTTAACGTGCATTGCTCCCTTACACGGCGGGTCTTTAGTTGTACTAGGCTCGAACTCATGACATGCGTGCCATGATCCGATATCTTGACTACTGGGTTACCACAGCCCTATGGGTGTTATAGAAATCGACTCCCAAGAGTAGTTGCGGAATCGTTATAGATAAAAAAAAATCCCGTTTTTGATTTATTAGTCCTACAGACTTGAAGCAAGCGTGCTTCTTTTAATAGTAGAGATCCGTTAAGAAAGGGTTTTACGGAAATCTTCTTCCAAAGAGTGGTGTTTGGGGGACGTAAAAAATAAATATATTCCATTTTATTCATCCAAGTCCTGCTCATTTTAAATCAAAAGGTGAGGGTTATAAAAATGTTTCGGAATACAATCGAAGTCTTAAATATATATATAATCATATATTATCAAGGCCAGCGAAGAGGGTGAGTAACGGCTAGAAATACTATATAAATAAATATTTTAATTAAATTTTGTATCAATACAGTTACTCAAAAAAAAAGTTTGCAAATCAAAAAATATATAGGAACTTCTGTTGGTTTGAAATATTTTACAAGTTTACACCCCATGTTGTATAAAAAGAAAAATGATAGTTTTTTTAAAAAATGCTCATAATGAATGCATAATAAATAATGACTGTACGACCAGTTAATTTTGTGAAAATGTTCTTTTTTTTTCCTTTAAATGTTCTTCGCTTTTGAAAATGTTCTTTTTAACTTTTGGAGAGTTTTTCAAATTCCATAGATAAGTGAAAATACTGCTAAGTGACCACCTTAAAACTTGCTTGTTGCACGTGTTTATAACGTCCAACAATCTAATGATTACCAGATGCCCGACCATGCGTAATGAGCACAATTAAATTAATGTTCTTGTAATAGACATTTATGTGAGTTTATAGTAGTATATACATATGTTAATTAGTTCTAGATAAAAAATTTTGATTCGAAAAATACCGATATCCTTTAGAGACAAATTCAGTGACAATTGTTTAGGCTAAAATTATTTCCTCTTTTATATTATTATCGTCTGCTTCAATTTAATAATTTATATTTTTTAATTTATCTGATTGCATATTTTATTTACTTACATAAATTCGTCTGTTATTATAAGTTTGTTACTCAAGTTGGCATCTTTTGTAATTGTTCTAAATATTAGAATTTTTCAAAGCGTTATTAAAGTTTGTGTGTGTGTGATACCGATAAAGTATACAATTCAGTTATTTCATAGAATAATTAGGTATTTCAGGAAATAACTAAACAAGTCAGTTTAAATATATAATAGATGAAACTTTCATACTTCACCTAGTTATTCTATAAAATAACTAATAATAGAACGTTAAAGTGAGAAATAAACAATTTCAAAGTTCTTCTATAAATTGATTGATCACAAAAATAGCTAAAACCTCTCAAAAAATACATTTTATCCCTATTATGGATGATAAATTAATAAATAATATCAAAAAGAAAATGATATAATTTATCATTGTTCATATTACAACCATTAGAAAGGATAAAAAGGAATTTGTTCTGCATGTGTTATTGGTACAATTAGCTTTTCTACTCCTTGACTTTCTACTCCTTAAGGATATCACAATGCTGGAGTAGCCAACAGTCACGTGATACTTTTTCCTGTGCTGTTTTAGCACTTTTTGCTTCTGCTACAAAGTTAATTTTTCACAAGTACTGCACTTTTTTTCTTCCTCCCATGCTTATTTAAAAAAAAGATTCAAATCCCTCGCAATAAATATTTCTCATTTACAGGTTAGTCTTCCATTCAAGCAGAACTCATACATTGCTCGAAAACTAGTTGCAAAAAGATTTGTTAATAATCCAAAATCTGAAACTTTAACTTATATACAGCGACTAAATTATGCGTTTAAAAGCAACGGAATGAAGAGTACACACATACACGTCATTGCAAAGCAGCTATAAGCAGTTCAAAACTGATTAAAAAAAAAGCAGCTAGAATCGGTTCAAAGAACTTTCAAAAAAAAAAAAGTGCTGCATTTCATACTTTAACCATCAAGTAACCGTTATTCTATAGAATACCTAGTTAAATAGTATAATTCAATAATTTTATATCCTTATTTGACTTGTCCAGTTTTTTCATAAAATACCTTATTATTCTATGAAATAACGGAATTCATACTTTAACGCTAACATATATACTGAAATTGACTAGGTCATCTCATTCATTTAATTTGCCCGAGATGATTTACAGTTTTAGATTGTGTAAACTGAGTTTTTTGGAAGTTTTTTCTCTTTTTTTAAGAAAAGAGGTTGCAGTTCACACCCACATATGAGTTCGGAGAGGAGTACATGAAAGGGAAAAAAATCAGGACTTACCGTTTGAAAAACTTGTACCACATCATGAACGAACGAATGAAAGCACAAAAATTGGTAATTAAATACATTCGAATTTCATCCAAGCTCCATATAGTGCTATGCAATTGCAGAAACTGAAGTAAAATTCCAGATCAAAAGCGGATTGAGGCGGATCAAAGGAGCTCTAATCCAAACATCTTTGACCATTCACTTATCTTCCATAATTTTTGCGATAAAAGTATCAAAACGCACATGTATCCAGTGTGGAGTATCTCACTGAGTTTCTATACTCCTTTCTCGAAGTCCCTAAAAATATTTTTCTTTTTCTCTTTAATTTTTAGTAAAAAAGCTAGTAGAAATTTACTTTTTAATATTGATTATCGATTTTTGATATTTTTTAGCTGACAATATAGAGGGAAAAAGTTTGAACATGTGTAGAACAAATCGTGAGCTTATTTAGCGTGAAATTCTTTCTTATATTATTTTCAATACATTTTTCCCTATTGGCGGTTAAAATTGCTACAGCTTTTTACAAAAGTAAGAAAGATTTTATAACGATAACATTTATACTCTCTCTCTCTCTCTATGTAAAAATATAAATTTATATTATCTTATATTATTTTGTAAAAATATTCAAATGTAACGAAGTTGATGCTTAGACCAATGAATCATTATTTTAAATGAAGAAAAGTGAGCGTTTATTAACACCGCACTTTATAGCGACACGTGAGGTATTGGCAACGGACCTCGTAATGGACTAAATTCATGTGACGTCATATAACTGAGCTACGTGTTTTCGGCCAATCAATTCATAAATTAATGCGACGTCATAATTATATCATAAATATAATCACGCGTTTCCAGCCAATTAGTTCATGTGCTTCACTGTTGCCAACTTTTGCTTTTTGCAGAAACTTTCTTTCAGAAAGTACATATTTGTCAACGATATAATAATGTACATAGTTAAACAAAATGCACTGAATTTAAAAGTATTCGTATATTGTATTTTTTTTTAATTTTAAAAACTGTTTGAAGAATTTTAACACACACACGTGAATACTTTACCCAATCATCACATTTTAAATGTTATCTAAACTTTACAAGTTGAACAACTAGTATACCAATTTTTAATCAATGGGAAACACGTGATTGCCGTTATCATGTAACCATCATGAATTTAGTCCATTCTGAGCCATTGGCAAGTGACGAGGAAAACACCTGAGTTGACACTCCCCTTTTCCAACTTTCACACCACGTCAGCTGGAGGACATTGAGTCTCAACAGATTTAACGCGCATCAGCACGGTAGGTCTTCAGTACCACTGGGGGTCTAGCTCATGACACGCCGTCTACAAGTCCGTTATCAAGTCCGACCAACCAAATCCCACAAGTGCTCAATAGTAAAGTAACCAATCGTCCTCCTTTAGGGAGGATAGTCCTCATTTTATAGGTTCTGCCCTTCTTCGAAAAGTGTTCTCCTTTTCAATACTTTTAAATTAATCTGTTAATCTCTATTTTCAGAGATGAACCAAACATGTTTCCAAAATGTTGATGAATGGTCTGAAACAAAAATCACAGGAAATAACAATTTTCAAAGGTATTTTTTGACTTTGTCACATTTAAATTGGGCAGATATGGAAAATTACGCTGAGTTTTTATCGAAAGAATTCCCTGATATTAAAATCGATGACAATTGTCTGTTTGAAGTAGAAAGAAGACTGAATGTACATTTAAATTCTAATAAATTAGAACAATTGGAAAATCAGCATGCTGAGAAATTGGTAAAATATGTGTGAAATTAAAGCATTTAAAAAATGAACACATTCCATATGAAAATGTAATTATTCTTGTTGAATTTACGTTGTGCTGCCCTGGAACTAATGCAGCAGTTGAAAGTTTTTTTCAGTTGTTAATGATTTTTGTGAAGTGACACTAGTGAGAAATCGAAATTGAATGTAATATTTTAGCTACAGTGCTTACCGTAAAATTCAGTATGAAGGATATTTTTTGCCCGAACTTTCCGATATATTAAGAAATAAAATGTTGCCAAAAAAAAAATTCATCCAATGGGGAAAATACTCGCGCGTTTGAGATAATAATTAAAAAGAATGCAAGCGTAATTAGTGTATTTTTGTTTGAACTAATGGAGTGTTTTGTATATTTAAGTTGTAATTTTTTCTTAAGTTTTTCGTCCTCCTTTTCAATGTGAAAAAAATGGTTACCTGATCAATAGGCGACATATGAGCCGAATAAGCAGGCCAAGGAAGAAGTTGCTTGTGTTGGGCTGAACAGAAATCTCGAACAGCCTTTGCAACATGTGGGCGTGCATTATCCTGCTGAAAGATAGCTTCAGGGAAGCCTTAAAGGAAGGGAACGACTGCGGGTTGTAGCACTTTACTTCACGGATGTTGCTGTTGAGATTACCCTCAATTCGTAGCAAATTGGATCACCCATGATACGAAATCGCACCCTAATCCAAAACTCCGGGTATTAGGCCACTATGTCGTACGATAACGCACTCTGGAAGGCAGCGTCTAACACGAATGCGGCCATCATGGTCCCACAAATTGAAGCGTGATTCATCTGAAAAGACAACTTGATGCCGATCAGACTGCCAGGCTCTGTGCTCGTGAGCCCATTGCAGACGTAGTCGTCGATGGTTTGCTGTGACGGGGATGCTGTATAAAGGCACCCTTGCACGCAATCCACAGTGCAGCAGATGTCGAGGAATTGACGAAGTCGACATTAGTACACCTGTAGCAGTAGACCAACGTGCTGCCGATTGCCTGGAGGAAGCTGTACGGTCATTCACCACCTTGTGGAGCAGGTGTCGATCGTAGCGCGCTGACGTCACCTTCCGTCGTCCACTGCCAGTTTTTCGGTGCTCGTCGGTCCACTGCTTCCAAACTCGCATCACTGTGGAACTGTTCCGCTGCACACGAGCTTCTATTGCGTGATAGGAAAATCCTCCTTCTTGAAGGTCAATAATCCTCCCCCGTTCAAACTCCGTAAGTTATTGGAAATTCTCCTTATTTCGTCATAGAGGCATATTTAGGTCTCACTAAGCGTTCGCCACTAACAAATAATCATCAACTATTTTCAACGTCTCGCTACAGCCCTTTATTTATACGCTTTCAGCATCAGTTCAGAGGGCGCTGCGCATGCCACGCATGCGCGGGAGCTCTGAAACTTGACTATTTTACGTAACATCCTATAATTGATATTTGCTGCAAAGTTCATTGAATTCTGATTATTCCTTCATGGTGTTGCATTTTTTACAAACAGTAGTGTATATACATACACTCTTCTCGCACACACACACACATATATATATATATATAAAATAAAGCCTCTATTCTAAAGTAATCCTAGATTTTAAGCATTCTTTATTTGTGTTAGTACTGAAACAAATTTAAATATATGAGGGCATTAAGCATCAAACTAAATAGCAATAAATTCACAAATATTAAGCATTAATTTTTGAGTAATTATTGCATACACAAGACAATAAATAATATATGTATTATAATCAACATTTAAATATTTATTAAACGTATAAATCCATCAAAAATTTTTTTTTTAGTTATGGTTTTTGTTTAACAAACTACGCAGCTACTTTTTAATTTAATAGGATGCGTAGTCAGAGATAGTAGACGCATTAAACGTCGTCGTAACCGTAAAGATTCGTTTATGCGAAGAATAGAGGTGAGCAATAACTTAAGCAGCCTAACTGAAAAAAATTTTGTTCATTACGAAAAAAGGCATTCCAAATTGTAACGTGGTATCATCATAGGATTATAGCGACATTGTTTACATGCGTACTTTATATTATCTTTGAGCAACTGCAATCCTAATGAATTCAGGCCATTACACCAGAATAGAAATAAAAAGGGGACTTATATAGGGTGTTTTTTTGAGAGATATAGAACTTTAAATTGCAATAAAACAACGATGTATTATTCGAATGACATGAATTTTTTTTATTCGAAAGATAATCTTGTGGCATTACATTTTAAATATGATTTCTGGCATAGGACTGCCACGGCTGGCTCGGATGTAGTCCAATCTGGACGTCCAATTTTCGACGACTTTTTCCAACATTTGTGGCCGTATATCGGTAATAACACGACGAATGTTGTCTTCCGAATGGTCAAGCGTTTGTGGCTTATCCGCATAGACCAATGACTTTACATAGCCCCACAGAAAATAGTCTAGCGGTGTTAAATCACAAGATCTTGGAGGCCAATTCACAGGTCCAAAACGTGAAATTAGGCGGTCACCAAACGTGTCTTTCAATAAATCGATTGTGGCACGAGCTGTGTGACATGTTGCGCCGTCTTGTTGGAACCACAGCTCCTGGACATCATGATTGTTCAATTCAGGAATGAAAAAGTTAGTAATCATGGCTCTATATCGATCACCATTGACTGTAACGTTGTGGCCTTCATCGTTTTTGAAGGATTCCACCAGCCCATAAAGCGCACCAAACAGTTAGTTTTTCTGGATGTAACGGTGTTTCGACATACACTTGTGGATTAGCTTCACTCCAAATGCGGCAGTTTTGTTTGTTGACGTAGCCATTCAACCAGAAGTGCGCTTCATCGCTAAACCAAATTCGCTTATGAAAATCGCGCGCGCGACCATTATTTTCGAAATAAAATTGCACAATTTGAAAGCGTTGTTCAGGCGTGAGTCTATTCATGATGAATTGCCAAACCAAACTGAGAATAAATCACTTGACAGCTGTTAAATCGGTCGCCATCTTGGAAAGTAATGCAAACTTATTAAACTTCTATACCTGGAAAAAAAACACTCCGTATACATGTGTATATACAGTCGAACCTCTATATTGCGAATTTTTCTATATAACGAACTTTTTCAATTATGATTCAATTTTTTTTCTCCCTAATTTTGAAGTATTTCTGGACATTTCAACTTGTTTTGTCTTTTAATACATTTTATGGTAGATATAAATCTTGAACTGGTTTTATTAGGTGCCTAACTCGGCTACAGGAATAGAATTCTGGGCATTTCAACCAAGAAGTGCAATCTTTAACTCCTGTTATCCAGTTCACTGGAAACATCAGCGATATCCTCTTTCACCCTTAGTGGAATTGTCTCGTGTCTTTTAACTAGTATCCATTCATTTGTAGTGTTGATCCGTCGAACTGGTAACTTCGTTTCTGTAGCTCGAAAATGTCAAAACGTAAGTGCTTGAGCATCAAAGAAAAAAAATTCTTCAGGAAGTAGATAAAGGCATCAAAAAACTTTCCTTGCAATTTTTCTTCTTTCGATGGGTAAGGTATATAAAATAAATATTAATTTAACAGAAAGGTGTGAATAATTACATTTTTTAAAAAAATATAGTATTTATGAATTTAAAATTTGTTTTATGTGGTTAATAAAGAAAATTGAAAGATGAACTTCTATATAACGAACTTTTTCCCAGGACTTAGCGACTTCGTTATACAGAGGTCCGACTTGGGGTATCTTATTTTATTTTATTATACTAAATATATTTAACTACAAAATCAATGAATGAGTTAATTAAGTTAGCAACTCTTAAAAAGAGTTTTTCAAATCACGGAACTCGTTTTTATTGCAGAGAGATAATTACATATTCCAAATTTTATTCGAATTCAATTTTTAGTTGCATGGATATTTGGTTTGATATTAACATCGCACGAAGTCTATTGGCAACGCAACTCGAAATTTTAAGCCTTGGTCAAATGACGAGAACATCTGAGTTAGCATCCCATTTTTCAAATTTCGACACCAGATCGATGTGGATATTTAGGGAAAAACTGTCAGGGAATCATATACTAGATAACTTTAAGGTATCCGACTACGTTCGGAACCGTGATTTTGCAAAAGCGTATAAATGGAAATATTTAATGACACTTAGATTAGAAAACGCATATTAAGTTGTTTAAAGAATATCATTACAGTAAAAAAAAATATTTAAGTACAATATTGTGACAAAAAATGAACATAGAATGACCAATTTTCAAAACATTCTTTTTTTGTGTGAAAAATGCTTTAATTATAATATTTAACCTGTATATAGCTCAGACCTCTGTACAGAGGCTGAACTAGAATTTTTGAAATATTTTACTTAGAAGTGGATTTATCCATATTTTACTACAACGGAAGGGAGAAGTTCTAAGAAAAAAACGCCTATAATTATTTCAGTTGGTGGTAACTCTGAAAATAATGTGAATTTTTCAAAAAACCTAATTCAGACTCTCTGGAAAAAAGTCATTACTTTATATAAGAAAAATATTCTTATTATAGAAGCATTTTTTATAAAAGGAGAACGTTTTGAAAAAAGATTATTCTAAGTTAATTGTTTGCCAAAATATGGTATTTAAATAAAAAAAATTTTGTCATAATGTCCTTAAAAAATTTTATACGTGTATTCTAATCTGTCACACTAAATATCATGAAAATTATCCATTTATGCGTTTTTTTAAAATCACGGTTCCGAACGTAGTCGGATACCTTAAAGCAAAAAATACCGTGTAATAAATTAATGCAGTGGCATAACAGAAAACATTTAGGCAAGCCCTGCAAAGTCAGGTTTTCGGCCCCGACCGGGCCACTTAAAAAGCTAGGTGGGCTGCAGGTTGATTATCGCTGTTTTCCTCATCAATCATTTTTTAAAGTGTGTGTGTACTGGATTTCTTTAAATTAATAAAATTTACAACACTCCCCTCCCCTTCAAACTTTACTTTACAATGCTGGTAGTTCCCATAATTTAGCACCCTATTAACAGTTTTCCTTTTCCTCAAAGTAAAATCTATGCTAAAAGAAACTTTTTAGTCATTGGAGGCTGTTAAGAAAATGTTACAGCTATTAAAACAGTTTTCAGAAAACGAACAACGCACTTTGAGACAAACCTTGTTGCAGCTGTATAATAAGAGTCGTTGAAGAAGCAGACATTATTATAAAAATAATGCTTTTATTTTAATACTAAGCAATTAATGATTAATTCAATAAACTTGCGAGCAATCAAAATCTAAGCTGATAGGAATATAAAAGTATACTTAGCTTTTGTAGATCATTTGTCAGCTCTTCCCTAAACAGTGCTGTGATTTTCTTCAAATCAACTTATTTGGTGTTTCCACTTCTCTGAATACCAGTTATAGCTCGAATGATAACTTCAAGACAAATGACTCACGATTAACTTTTAACACACCCCTTGCCAGGGTTTAAATAGCACTTACATTAGCATAAAATATACCTATCTCTATAAAAAGGGGTTTTAAATTCAAATCACAGTTAAAGAATAATTTCCCCAAGAGGATTAGTTGATGAACCACGGATAGAACCCATCCCAACTTGAGTTTGTTAGTGTACAAGGCAACTGAAGGAAGACACATATTGTAAAACCAACAGCCTATATTTGAGCCGATTCAAAATTTAATAAGGTTGCAGTTAGCAAATCGGAGTGATTAATAATAATAATTACTTATCTGAATGTCAGACAGATGAACTGAATCTGAAAACTAGTAGAGCTCTGAATAATGATAATAAGACTAAGTCTTGCATAAATACTCCACAAAGTAGCTCTTATAAATATAATTTAAAGTATCACTATCTTTCTGAGAACTCATTTCACAAAACTTTAAATAGTGAGACTAATTTTTATGTATCATGGTTCCTTCACAGAAAGAGGCTCTCAAACATCAAACAATTCATAAAATGTTTTCCCCCTTGAGGATAATTGAAAGGCAAAGAGAACCCATTACAACATTTAACCAGTAGAAAATAAAAATGAATCAATATGGGAGCGCCAATAGGAATAGGTCAAAGGAGACAATAGATTTAACATAAATTGTGTTTTAGTAACTTTTTTGTAGTCATTCTCATTACCTTTCAATACTTTATAAAAACAGACCTTGTGTACATACGAGTGAATGAGTATTTTATTAACACTGAACTATACTGCAACATGAGGGCTATTGGCGACAGGCCTCGTAATTTTGAGCCATGGTCAAATGACAGACACCAGAGCTGGCAACCCCTTCCCTGAACTTCCATACTACATCAACCAGAAGAGTTTGGGCCTTGAAAGATTTAGCACAGATCAGTCCCTCTACATCAGGGGTACTCTACCTTTTTTTTCTGCTGGGCTGCATACAAATGTCAACTATTTCACGTGGGCCGCATATCTAAGTTAGTAATTTCAATCGGGTCGCAACAAGAGGATAAATGCGGGAGCGGGGATGCTTTAAGGCCATGATAACATTGGAAATTTAAAATGAAGAAAATTGATCAAAATATTATAAGTATTATTTCTTTTTTTAATTATTTTTCACATTTTTGTCACTAACACTAAATTAGAAGCATTTAACACTCCTTCACAATTTCTGTATCAGTAAACGGTTACCTGTGATAACCAATAATATAACAAATTTCATTGGATACCTTTGTTACCGCTGTGATATTCCCTCATACAAAACACTTTGTTACTGTTGCAAATATTATTCAAGTACAAAAAAGCCTCTTGAAAGAGATTTTCGAGAAAAAATGTCTTTGAATGATTCCTGTTTATCGGTATTTTTTAAATACAGCTCTCTCATGACAAATCATACAATCACTGATCCATGTTTGATTTTCACTACAAAATAGTTAACCACCCATTGGTCTTGAAACTATATATTTTCTTCGAATATTTTTCACTTGTAAGATATGAAAGACAGTTAAAAATTAGTTCCACCCATAAAGTTGTCGCTACTCCACTGTTGTCTGTTACCACAAACCATAACCATTCCAAATAGATTAGTACCCGTACGACTGCAAAATTGATATATTTGATTTCTTGACGAAGAATTTCCGACCAAATTTTTAATACAATGTTCTTAAATAAGTAAATTTCTCAAAGCAATGGGCCATGACAGGCCACTTAAAAAGGCTTGGTGGGCCGCAGGTTGAGTATTACTGCTCTACATGGTAGGTCATGAGTGGCACTAGGTTCGAACTCATGACATGCCAGGCACCTTGTGTATATATGTAAACACTGATATAATACAACAAATAAGATGACAACTTATAAAAAAAAATTTTATTTTTGTCTAACAAGTCAAATGGGATTGGATATTTACAAAGTATTATTTTGGCATACAAAGAAACTTTCAAAATTTTACATCCAACCATTGTGATTTCTTCCGTGAAAATCAGACATGATAATACAAAAAAAAAAGTATATTATACAATCATACAAAATATATATATAAGACAAATTCTTTTTTTCTCCCCAGCAACTATAGGGTTCATAAAGACTTTAACTTGCACTTTCATCCAAAAAAACAGTTGTATGAAGTCTTTATGATTATAAAATCAAATAAAAATATTCCTTTTGGAAATAACACTTTTATTAAAGAATTTGAAAGTGATTTAAAAATTTATAAAATATTTATCATAATTTTTGCCACATACCAATTGTAGTGTGTGTGTTTTCTAATGTTTTTTTCTAAGGATGGATTCTTATAACGAATTAATGATATTTATTGATAAGGTTTATTAAAAATTTCACTTAGGAACATTCTCCCCCCCATTTAACATATTTTTCAACATTGGAAAATAAAAATTTGTCCAAATATTAAAAGAATAATATGACTTTATTTTCCATTTCACAATTAAGAATTATTCATGACAAAAATTAATAAAATTATCTTTTATGTGATAATAATTATTCTTTAAAAATAAGTAACAATACTTATATGAAGAATATTTTACATTCATACTGAATAAGCTTTAGAAGTAATGACTATTTTATATGTTTTGACAATAAATATTTACTCAAGAAACAAAGATAACTGATTGTCTCAGTAGAATTAAAAATATTAATATTTTTTTTCTACTTTTAATTTTTTTCACTTTTTAGATAAAAAAAAGATTTTTATACAGACATAACAAATGCTGCTCTATTTTTTTTATTTTCACTCACGATTTAAAATTTTTCATAATTTAAGTTACACATTATTTTCGCATTTTATCGCAGTGAAAATATACTCTGACATAATAAAACTTTTTTATAATATTTCTACTAGTAATTACATAAAAACAATAAGCATCTGACTTCTTATTTGTAAATAAAAATATCTTTAAGAAAATAATTTCTGTTTTAGAGATCCAAATTTTTTTAAAGCAAAAACAACCTTTAACATATGTTAGGAATTTTGAATAAATATTTACTACTGTTCTCGAAAGGGGGAGAAAGAAATACAGAGAATGAATCGCAAAGCAAGAAGAAAATTTGTTAAAAGAAACTAAGTCGTTGATAGATATTTAAATAATCGCCAAGTAATTAACTTAGAAAATTATTTTTCAACGCATTTCAGATATAAGTTTGAAGCTTCATAATATTTATCAATGTTATTAGTCCAAGTAAAAGATACTGAAAATAACTGACTCTGAGATTTGAAAGGGAAAAAAAATTAAAATAGATATATTTGTTATAAAAGAGCACAAATATAATAAACACAGAAAATAAAAAAACTATAATCATTGTTATCCTATAATTCTAGTACAGCTTCACATATTATCTAGCAAATCAATCTCAATCAGTTAAATTGTTGTACTCTAACAATTGTGTCATTGTAATTCTATAAGGTGTCATTTTAATGTAAATAGATAAGAAAACACATTACCTATCTTTTAAAAACTACTAATAAAGGTAAGGGAAAGGAAAATATAATTTGAGAAATTTAAATAAAAATATTTGGAAGAAAATGCTATAGATTTAAAAAAGTTTTATGTACAGTGCCTTTCAAATTCATATACAAAAAATGCAGTACAGAGAAATAAAACCTCGCACATGTATATTACTTGAAATAAAGACAAACATTAGTTGGCACAAATAAGATAAAAACATAATAATATGTAACAAAATTTCAACTATTCTTTTGAGTACTTTTAACTTTTACAGAAGTTTTTAAATGTTTGAAGAGAAATACACAAAATTTAACATACCTATTTAGAGACTAAATATTTCTAACAGTTAAACAGTTTGCATTTGAGGTAAATCTGTACAAAAAATAACATTTTAATCAACAATAGTTTAAACAACTAGACGCTACATCAAGTTAGAGATTTAAAAAATACCAAAATTTCCTTTTTTATACAAGGAAAGCACTTCATTTCAAATACATATACATAGAAGAAGAAAAAAAAGAGTGCAAAAAATTATATGAAATGTGTTGAGCACAAAAATAAATACATCATTAAGAATAAGCAAGAACATAAATTTATCACTAAAATAACTCATACCTCTAATTATAGGTAAAGAATAAATATGACCAGATACAGAAGGTCAAAGAAAAAAAGAAAAGGATACATACATATTTGAGATAATAACTCATAGATATAAGATAAAAATGTGCTCAAGATTATTATAAAGTGCACTCTAGGTATAAAAATATAAAGTTAAAAATAATAACATGAAAGAAGAAATTCTGATTGTTAAGTTTATATAGCATGAATAATGCTCATAAAGAAGTTAAACTAATCTTCAAATATTTTTTTTTCTAAACTGAAACCTATAATTTGTTTGGAATAGGATGGATTTCATAATGTCAGTGACCAGGAGGCAAAGATGACACTAAAACTGGATCCTTACTCTTTTGAATTCCACATATTAGAACGTGAAAATCTTGAGGATCAGATGAATTTTACAAAGAATATCATCTTACTCTATATGGTGATGAATTTTGCAACAAAATTAATAAGATACATAATTTATTTCTCCTACATAACACAAATTTTTTTTATTTCTTTTTCTTGAACTTATGGTGCATAACAAAATAAACATATATGATTAACATAAATTTAATCTAAAAATAATGGCTATAATAATGATTATGTTTTGATGTAAGCAACCGTTTTGTAATTAGTTAACAATTTTGATAAAATTTCTGCAATATAATCAAATATATTTAAAACATATAACCTCAATATCACTTTAATGATAACATAAACAAAAAAATTATCTGTATACATATATAGACTATCTGAATCAAAATATAACAATTGGCATACCTTTTAAGAAATTAGTTCTGAAATGTAAAATTCACAATAAAATATAGCAAAACAAAAATATATGGAAGGTAAAAAATTAATACATAAAATCAAAGAATTTAGAAATAATTTAACATTGAATTTTTTCTCAATTTGGCGAATAATTTTTGTTATTCACCAAAAAATGTTAAGTTTTCGAAGTTTTGTTTTATATTAAAAAATAATTAATTTTAAATAAAAACAAATGTGAAGCCAAATTGATTGAATACACAAAATTTTAAATTAAGTATAAGAAAAAGTTTTACTTTTATTTTATTGAAAAATAGCACATGGAATCTGGAATTCTTAATTAATATTACAAATGAAGTCATATTGCTTCAAATAACATAAAATCTTTTACAAATAGAAAATAAGATTATGAATTTTGGACAAATAAAATTACTATAAATGGTCATAATTTTTTTCAAGCTATGCTAGATACCTTTTTTAAGAATGTTATATGCTGTTTTTGGGAGGGGACTTAAATTGGCATTCCCATTTTGAAAGAAAATAATAATATTGTCATCACTTCATAAAAACATAAAATAAAAATTTGGAAAAGGGGCAAATTTTATTTATTGCCGAAAAATATAATTAATTAAAAAAACATATCATTGGGTGGATGCCTTGAGTACCCAGCTCTTTCGAGCTACAACCTCAAATCAGCAGGTATTTGAGTGACTGTAATTAATTGACTTTTGCCCTTTGTTAAGAATTTAAAAAAAAAAAAAGAAAAAAAAAGACGACAAGGGTTAAAATTTGTAATATTTCAACAAGCAGAATACTTCAATCTATGAATATTTATCATCTTTTATGCAAAAAAATATGAAAAGAATCACAAAAACCACTCAATATATTGCTTATTAGAATATATATATATTTACAGTTCCTCTTTTAGCCACTAGATAGCTTTAGGCAAATTCTTAACATATTTTATAAGGCGTAAGAAATTAGTTTTTGAAACAATTTGGAAATAAATGACAAATTTTGAACTAAATAACTTTGCTATATTATTTAAATAAATGTTGATATTAAATTTCAGAAATCTTTCCACACATATAAGCACATGTAGCAATTTACTCAAGGTAATATCAGTTATGAGAGTACCTGAGAAAATAAACCATGTTCAGTTTTTCAAAATGAACATAAAAAATACTACAAATGCAGTACAACTTAAAAACACCCAAAACAAGTCAAATAAATAAATCAAATTCATGATTTAAATAATTTTATTCCCTGTGGATTATAAAAACTTAATTTTTTTTTTCATTTTCAACTTCAATAAAATATAGCAAGTTTATCAGTAAACAATTTATATACTTATATACATACTTCTTTTAAACTATAATCTATTTGCCAACAAAACGAAGAATTAAAAAAACAATAATAAAGACAGTTAAGATTACTCCTATTTAAACAACCACATAAAAACAATAAGATAAACATTATATAGGTATAGAATAATGTCAAAACAACAACAAAAAAATACATCTTAGAAAAAGAGAGAAATAATATCCTTATACAGATATACACTATAATGATGAGAATTTTCCAATATATTTCAGACAAAAGTCATTATGAAACCACACAATTGGATTTTTCTTGAACATTTCCATTTGCCTTTTCGATCTCCAAGATTATTCTCTTGAAGATGTCAGTTACACTCTGTCAAAGAGTAATATACCAATTACAGTTTGTAAGCAAATCAATAGGCTTTTTTTTAAAAAAAAATGCTTAATGTTAAGCAATACACACAGACCCCGCTCCCCATTAAAGTATTTTGTGTAGTAGTTTCATTAACCTCCCCTCTTTTTAAATAAAAACTTAGATTTCATTCTGAAAACCAAAAATTTACATAAAACACAAGAACAATATACTTTTGAATTTTTACATATAATTTTTTTTTAAATTTCTCAATGGTATCAATGATAATTTTTGAATAACAAAACGCTTTCAGAAGAATGGGGATAAATACTAAAAGCAAAAAAAAAAAAAAAAAAAAAAAAAAAATGTCCTTATGCCTAATCGAATCAAAAGAGTAAAAGTAATTATGCATTGTATATTTAGTTTCATAAATTTGAAGCCTATTAAATTTTTTAATTTCACACTACAGTCCACAAAAAATAAGTAATTATATACAATTATAAGGCCTTGCTCTTTCGTTAATGTTTTTATCATGTCTATTAACTCTGTCATATACTAGCAATTTAAACCATAACAAAGATATAAGAAGCATCAAATAGAATTCCTTGAAATTAAATGGTTGTTGTTTCTTATGCCACCTGATCTCGACTGTGACAGATCCAGGCTCAGGGGCTAGATGTATGCCTGTCGTTAGCTGTAGCCTTGAGTTCCATACAGGTGACAGAGCTATTTAGCTCAGTTGCCTCCCAATTTCCAGGGAGAATACCCTGGGAGGGGTCAGGAGCTTCCCACCTCTCTTCCCCTTCCACAAACCTCACAAAAGGATTTGCGGCATAATGGTTATTTAGGATACCCTCATGCCACAAAGACACTATACATTTACAAACATCCATGCCTTCTCCGGGATTCGAAACCAGGCCTTATAACACAGCAGTCAGAGTGTGAGTCAGAGCAGTCACCACTAAACTGGATAGGTGACAAAATTAAATAATTCATCCTTCTTCTAAAATAATAGCTAATATATTTCTAATTATAAGATTAAAAGTGTTTTAATTTTCAAGCCAGACCTATTAAAAACACTTAAAAATTCTTGTCCAGTAAATAATGAATAAGTGAGCAATTTACATTATACACAAGATAAATGTGTCATAAAAAAAAGAAACTGAAAACATTTGCAGAAAAATTTAAGATTTTTAAGTTAAAAAATACCAATTTTCGCAACAGCAATTTAAAATAGTGTGTACAAGAGTTAAATTATAATTATAGAGAGAAAACATGAAATAAAGAAAGGAGAAAATTAATTTTGTCAGAAATGAGGAGGTCACCACTGAAAATGTATTTTAAATCCACTCAAAAGTTTACTGAAAGCACAACATTTATGATCAATCAGATTTAATGCTCATAATGAAATATCATGTTTAATGGTGCATTCAATATTATGAAACTCAGCTATATTGGATTGCACCAATGCCACATAAGGTAATGAACTTAGATAAATGATGGGAAAAGATACAAAATAATGCCAATTTCAATACTTGTGAAACTAAAGACAAAATCAATGGTATAAAATGTATCATTTTTTAAAACAATTTATACTATTGGTAACAAAAAATAAATTAAATCCCCCCAAAATCTAAAATAAAATATAAATTAAAAGGAAAAGAAAGATGAAGAAACAAAAATACTTACGCATATTTATACATAAAGAGAATTTAAAGAACTTACCATTTTTAAAATACTTACTTATAGTATTTTATTTTACTAATGCTATCATACAATTCTTCATGATTTAATGAAATATTTAAAACCATTTTAACATCTGAAAAGTAACTTCTATTCCATTCATATTATGCTTACTTCATTATGTTTGGCAGATGCTTCTAAGAATTCAGCATTCATGCTAGCAGCGGCTCTTTTTCCATCTTCATACGATACCGTCCTTAGAACAAATAAAAATTCTAAATATATATAAGTTGTTTTAAATCAGAGATAAATTACAAAAATATTTATTTATTAATTAATGCTGGTGCTATAAATGATCAAAGTATTTAAAAAATTGGTATTAATTCATTATTAATGTATATTATTCTACAAATAGTAATTTTTTTCTTTTCTTTTCCAATACTTATAAATGTATTTTGCTATGAATGCCAATGTCCATTAGCTACTTTATAAACTTAAATGTACAATGTCTTATTTTTACTTTAAAAACACACAAATACTTTTCAAATATTTAAACACAGCTCTCATTTACTCTGATTGTAGAAAATGACTTACCTTTCCATATGTAAATCTACTTTATTTCCAACTAAGACAATAGGAACTCTGAAAGAAATGAAATATTCATATAAGATAATGTTTCTCATTTTTATTTTATGCTAATTGGATTATTCATTCTTTTATGACAGGGAACTTTTAAAAATAAAACTCAACAATCACGATAAAAAGTATTAAAAATATTCTATTGAGAACTCGCAAGTCACATCCAAAAATTTAGAATGACAAAATTTTTAAATTTAAAAAAATCTAAAGCAAATTTTGAAAAATCACTTTGAAGTGAACTCTATCATCACCCATAGTTTCACAATGCCAAATTTCATGCACCTGGATCTCTGTCTTTCCACTATACCATTTACATACATACAAATTCTTCTTTTCATTGATGTAAATTTGAAAATATTCTAAGCTCATCTGGAACAATTAATTTCTTGAAAATATAACAATTTCAAGGCTTATGAGATAAGTTGTTTAATCATGCAATTTCTCACAATTTAAATTATTGTAAAACCTTCTAGCAGAAAATATTCATACTAAAGAAATTACAAACATGATCAGATGAAGGTGACACCCTACTTTAAGGCTCTGAACCTCAACATACTTGTTTTATGCAAATAACAGTTTAAGTAAACAAGAAACTGTGTCATTAAAAGAGTAATGATAAAAATAGAGTTTTTTTTATTGGTGTAGCATACTTTTAAAATTAAGTTCATTATTTGTTACAGAAGACATGAATTGCAGCATAAGCAAAATTTTACAGTGATCAGCTAATAAATTTATTGATAGGTAAAACAATAACACCTTCAGTGGCTAATAATTGCATTTCATTGCCAGGTTTGATGCCAGAAAAATAATTTGAGATTTTACAAAAATTAAAACTATAGAAGTAACATATTAATGACATAAAAATTTACAAAAAGAATGAATTTATATATATGATACAAAGGGAATAAACTTACTGCACTTTCCCTGTCATATCCAATAGTCGGTGATGAATTGATTTTACTATTTCAAAACTGTGAAAGAAAAATTAGCATGATGTAAAAATCCACAATTTATAGGATATCCTAATTGTTAAAAACTCTATCTGTTAGAATAATAAAATAAAATGAATTTTTTTAAAAAAATTATTCTAGACCTAAACATGACCACAATCAGACTGATAGGCAACCCAATAAAGTTCAGAAACACAATAGAAGTTACAGTGATTTTTAACAGCAATAGTCCCTGCTACATCACCAAGTCTAGAACAAGAGACAAAATGGTCTCAGCACATCATTAGCATTACATAAAGGGCACATTGGGGAATTTACTAAGCTGAATTTGTGCAGGTGTTCCATGAGGTACAGTTAAAATTAACATCAATTAGTTCTCACAGGTATTTTTTAAGCAATAATTTAGGTATATAAGGATTAAGGACTAGACAAGATTACAGTACCTTCTTTCAGAAGTTATCGAGTAAACAAGAACATAGCCATGAATGTCCATGGAATATGATTGTGGAAAAATGGAAAACTCATCCTGTAATAAATAATTATCATTATGAAAATAATAAAGAGAGAGTCAAATAAAATTTCATTAAAAAAATATAAAACTACTATTTTTGAAAAATCTACATTTAGAATATATCGGAAGCTTAAGTTTTGAAGGATTTAAAAGAGTAAGCAATTAAAGCTAGTGTCAGAATTAAGCTTTAATTTTTAGTTCATCTTAATTTGTCAAAGCATAAACAATATAGTTTTTAACTTCAAACATTTCAACTGTTATGCCAACAAAATGCAGTTCGCAGAAAGTTTTACTTTTCTGTTCCCTTTCGGAGGAAAAAACTACTGTCTTTTCAGTAGTGGGAGGCTTCTAGGGACCATACTCCATATGTTCAACTTGTGAATGCTGGTTTAGATCAATCAAAAATGAAGATTTTGATACAGAGAACATGGAACATGAAGACCAGAAATATTTGAAGAAGCAGAACCAGAAGCATTATTGTACAAAGACTGATGTTAAATACAACAATAATTAACAGAATATTTGGGACTGACTTAAGTAACATTAAACAATGAGAAAAGTGCAAAAACATGAAAAAAAGGCAATAAGATTTTATACTTGTAAAAAAGCCATTCCAAAGGCAAAAATGGAAGGAGCTTTTGCATCCAATTTAACTGGTTACAAAAAGTGAATTCATTACGACAATTCAAGCTGTAAGAAATCATGGAGTAATCCCAGGACCAATCCTAGGGTGTCAGCCCCCCTTTGTGCGAAGACCTAATGGTGCTGTCCCTCTAGAAAATTTTATATATTTTGACTAATATTTATATTTAATACTTATACATTTAATTATGTATTATAATACTTATATGATTAATTACTTATTACAATATATATTTAATCACTCTTATTTCATACTTATATATTTAATACTTATATATATTGAGTTTATAAAAATTCATCTACCTGTATAAAAGTAAAAAATTAGTAAAAAGGCACATAAAATTTGAAATGTAAAACTTTATTTTTTAGTCAGCTAATGGGTTCTGATCGCGACAAAATACTTTAACAAAATAATAAACACGCAAAAATATTACCTTTGAAATAAAAGTAGACATTTTATAATTAGAAAAATAAGACAACAGTATTTATTCAGAAAATATAATCTAATAAAAGCTAATCTAAGCATAAATTTCATAAAACGAAAAGCATATAAATCAGCCTTCTACAAAAAAAAAAGACTACTTATATAATAATTAATTATAAAATAACCTTTCTAGCATTCTGAGAAGCAAATTTGTCAATAATTTTGGGGAAATTAATTTTTTTTTCATAAAATAACTTTTCTGGCTTTCTGAGAAGCAAATTTGTCAATAATTTTGGAGAAATAAATTTTTTCAGAGGTTTCAGATTTAATAAAGAATGTGTCCATATCTGAACATATTTAAAGTTACTTTTAAATTAATTTACGGTACCAAGAAACAAACCAAACCGTCATTTTTTTATTCCAAATAAATAAATAAAAAATTTATTTACAGAACAGCAATTAAAAACATTATTTACATTTTATCTTGAGTATTCATATACTACTTTGCCAAACGCTAATGGTTTACACTTACATTTAATCTTGATGTAACTCACCCCCTGTGTCAATTATGACTCAAAGAAGACCGTCAAATTCAATGTCCAGTTTTTGAGGTGGTTTAATCTTACATCACCACTTTATCACCAGTTAAGAGGAAGAGGGGGCCAGCTAGATCAATACCTGTTACATCGAATACTTTTACATCCCTAACTGGGTCTTCAAGCAAGGCAACAAGAGCACTGGCAGCTGGTCCTGCCTTGTATTGTCTGCACATGACACACTTTCTAATAATCTGTCCGTCAGTTCTCGATTTTAAAATCCAATATTTTTCTCCAATTATTGAAAGCAGTATTTGAGTACCCACATGACAATTGGATTTGTGCAAGTACTCAACTAGTCGTGTGGTTAACACACAATTTGCTGGAAGGAGGATGGATATTAAAAAACAAGGATCATTCTTACATTTGGTAATTTTAGCCTTAACACGCAATAATCCCTCATTATCTTTAACTACATTGATTATAGGTACATTCCTTGGTTGAGGGAAACATTCTCTTTGAAAGGTCTTTATAAGTATCTTTCCTGCGTATACAAATTCTGAATTGGAGATTTCTAAAAACTATTTTAAAATATATACCTTACCATCAATAGTGCACACACATCTAATAAGCTTTATTTGCTATTTGTGACAAATATCTGGAGTAGAATCAAGAATTATAACGTAATTTTTACTTTTTTGACAATGCGTGTTATCTCATTACGAAAAGATTTGGCTAAAATAGTAAGTATTTCATTTTGAAAATGCTATCCTAAGTAGTGTGAAATAAAGGGTGTTTTTTTTAGAGGTATAGAACTTTAAATTGCAATAAAACAACAATGTATTATTCGATTGACATGAATTTTTTTTATTCGAAACATAATCTTGTGGCATTACATTTTAAATATGATTTCTGGCATAGGACTGCCACGGCTGGCTCGGATGTAGTCCAAACTGGACGTCCAATTTTCGATGACTTTTTCCAACATTTGTGGCCGTATATCAGCAATAACACGGCGAATGTTGTCTTCCAAATGGTCAAGCGTTTGTGGCTTATCCGCATAGACCAATAACTTTACATAGCCCCACAGAAAATAGTCTAGCGGTGTTAAATCACAAGATCTTGGAGGCCAATTCACAGGTCCAAAACGTGAAATTAGGCGGTCACCAAACGTGTCTTTCAATAAATCGATTGTGGCACGAGCTGTGTGACATGTTGCGCCGTCTTGTTGGAACCACAGCTCCTGGACATCATGATTGTTCGATTCAGGAATGAAAAAGTTAGTAATCATGGCTCTATACCGATCACCATTGACTGCAACGTTGTGGCCTTCATCGTTTTTGAAGAAGGATTCCACCAGCCCATAAAGCGCACCAAACAGTCAGTTTTTCTGAATGTAACGGTGTTTCGACATACACTTGTGGATTAGCTTCACTCCAAATGCGGCAGTTTTGTTTGTTGACGTAGCCATTCAACCTGAAGTGCGCTTCATCGCTATATCGCGACCATTATTTTCAAAATAAAATTGCACAATTTGAAAGCGTTGTTCAGGCGTGAGTCTATTCATGATGAATTGCCAAACCAAACTGAGAATAAATCACTTGACAGCTGTTAAATCGGTCGCCATCTTGGAAAGTAATGCCAACTTAAACTTCTATACCTGGAAAAAAAACACTCTGTATGTGTTTTGTTATTTTTGCATTTATTGACATTATTGCAATGTTTTAAAATAACTGGATCAAATTTGGCCAATATCTAAACTGCCTTTAAAAAATTACCATTATCTCAATTTCATACCAGTTTCTCTAAATACCAAATTTTGACTGGCTCAAAATTGTAATTCAGCAATCCTTCTTTCAATGATGGTGCATCATTACTTTTTTCCCTCAATTGTATACATTTTGTTGTTCAGCGTCAATAGTACAATTTTTTTCCCACTTTGCCTTTAATTCGCACCACAATCTTATACATTTTTTTGTGTTTTACAGTATTTTCATAGATATTATAATAATTAAAAAAAAACATTTTATTTCTCATTCCAATAAAACTCTGTATTTTAGCTTCCTTAAAAAATATCATTTCGGGATTTTTTCGATAACATTTAAATATTAACACAGGTTATCTTATTTGAAAATAAATTTGTAATAATTCTGCTAAATTTATCTCTCTTTAAATTAAAAAAGAAAGTAAACATTGAAATAATTAACCTATTATTGACCTAATTCACAAACTTTAAATATTCTGAAAGAATTTTTAAGAAATGCCTTTTCCATACTTCGATCAGCAATAACACAATTTCTTATTCGAATATATTTATAATAGCAACATAATATTACTAAATTTCTCTTGATGTATAAAAAAAAGAGAGAGAGAGAAAAATCACATACAAATGCATGTGTTATATTGACTTAATATGATGATTTAGAAAAATGATTCATAATTGATGATTCAGAAAAAATTAAAATTTACAATAAACAAGTCAAATGAACAGTAATGAAGGATATAACATGTCTTGTTCTGGAAATGGAAGCTGCCTTATGAAAAAAAAAAAATTTAGAATCAATTAATATTATTTCGATTTAATCCAAAGATGAAATTTTACAAACCATGTACTTGTAACTTTAACTATGGATATGTATATACAAAATAATTTCATTGGCATTAAAATTAATTAGTTTTCTTTTAACTCAGTAATCTTTTAAGTTAAAATCATAAGCATTTTTGTGAATTTATTCATGACATAAATGTATACACATATACTAACAAAAGAGATTTTTTAAAACTGAATATACTATTTTTACAGTCTGCTTTTTCATGAAGGTAAATACAAGAAAATATTCCTCAATGCTTTATCTTAATAGGGTAAAAATATGGAAGTACCTTCCAATAAGGAACCTTGTGTTTGACACAATATGTCCTAGAGCCAGAAATTTAAACCCACCAGACCAGACATTGGGTACTTTGTCATTTAATGCTAAACAAATTAGTTTAATTAGAATTTCAAGTCATGTTAATCTTTAAATAAATGATATACAAATAAATACCTTAATCACAGGTTTTTCAAATGTGAAGTTCATGAAAAATGAAAATTCTTATAGAAAAAGTTTAATTGCTGTATAAATATTTGAAATGAGAAATAAAATCTTTTACTTACAGAAATTTATTGAAAATATTCTGTTGTATGAATCTTTTTGAAAGCCTATGCACTATGTCCAATTAAGCTAGAATTTTTATTTCTTATGTAAACCAAAGAAAATGCACACCCAGGAGTTTCAATGGTTTTATTACATATTCTGTTTTGTCTTTAAATCGAAGTCCACAGAAGACAATGAAGTAATTTTTTAATTCTCTGCTCCTTTTCTCTTTTAAATTACATTGATTTATTAGGAAAGCACTATATTTAATTTATTTAAAGAGAAACACAAATGTGTCTTTAAAATCTTAAAAGAAATAAACTTTTTTTAGTGTCACTTATATAGAATGTCCCTTAATAAGAGGTAAATATATAAGATTCATATTCAAAAAGACCGGTAGAAACATTAATTTGTATATTATTTTAAGTCTTAAAAAATACAAATTAATTCGAAATTAAAAACATAATTACCGCTTGCTATTTAAAACAAGCTAAATGTAAGAGATTAATTGTGCCTATTTCAACAGGTCATTTTTTTCAAAAACGAGTCTGTTGATGGTTAAAAGCATTTATTGTAACTTAAAATAACAACATTCAAGACTAAAATATCGTTGGGTTGATGACCAGAGTGCCTAGCTCTGTCGAGCTTAAAACTCTCATCATTAGGATTTTGAATGACTGTAATGTTATGACTCTTGCCCTTTGTTAAGATTAAGACTGAAATGAAACGTCTCCCATGGCTTGCTATCTTCCAAAAATTCTTATTGCCTCTGTCACCTTTAAGTTAACTGACACTGGACATTCTGTAGGTGGAAATAATGTGCTTCGCGACCCACTCAGTATGGGGAGGAAAGTTACAGAAAAAAACAAGAAAAATATATCAAATTTCATGACTTAACATACACAACAGCCTCAAACCCTCAACAAATAAGAAAACTGAATTGAAACTTACACAGTTCAGAATAAGAAAATAAAATACATGAAATACCAGAGATTCACATTGCTAGATACAAATATATAACTGGAAATTGAAAAAAAAAAGATAAATCAAATATATATTTAAAAATAAATTCTGTCAGAAAGCCAGTCAAATATTTAAATGGGCAAGTAAATTCAAGTAATATTTTTTATAGAGATATTTATAAATCAGAAAAGCGAACTATAGCTTTTTAACAAACATAATTTTTAATTCTACATAAAAGCAGAATTTTGCAGAACTGCAATTTGCCGAATGCTACTCTAAACAAAATATTGTTTTGTGCACTTTTGTCACCCTTAAGGTAGAAATATCGTATACATAAGATAATTGTTTGTACCTCGGGCCCATAGCGGGAGACAGTGGGGCGGCCGCCAGGTAACCAAAAGTTCTTTCTCTAAAAAAAAAATGCGGGCCTTATCTTGGTTGTATTTTATTAAATAAAAATATATGAATATTTTAAATATACAGAGCTACAATTTTTTACTACTTTCTCTTTCTTGGCATTGTTTGTGCTTAAAAGCACCACTGGGTTTCTTTTATTGATCCCTAATTTAGGTTTTATAATTTTTACAATGCATTTCGCATGTGCCCAAGTACTTACTGACGTTAAAAGGAAGAAGAAACATACTGCTATGCTACAAAACTTGGAAAATCCCTGGCTATTTATTTGGAAGTATTGAACTCACCCAACAGAGGGCTTAGAGCACTAAAATGGTCCACTGATAAACAGGAAATGATACAAAAAGTATGCATGAACAAGAAAATAAAATACAATAGTATTATAATTATAAAAAAAAAAAAACCTCTGCAAATGAGCGGAGGAGGTGGGGGGGGACAAAATTACTTCACTATTGTAGATACATGAAGATTGCGAAATATTGAAACAGGACTATGCTTACTGTGAATCATTGTCATTAAAAATAGAATATAACAATGAAGCAATTGCCACTTGCATAGGTTTTTTAGCATGTAATAAAAAAAGTATGGTAAGAATTTTCATGGAACTTTCAAGTAACTATAGGAAAATATAAACCTTTCAGTAAGTAAAGTTCACAACACTAAACAAACAACAGAGAGGATTTAGAGAAATTCCCTACAAAAAAAAAAAAAAAAAAAGTTCAAATTTACTTTCAACTGAATTGACATGATTATAATTATGTTGCAACCTTTTTATTTATATCTTAAATTTGGGAGAAATTATCGCAAGTTTGGCTTGTTTGGTGGTCAGGGTCAGAGAGCCCCCTGAGTTTGGAGGCCTCAGTGCATGATACCGCCTAACCCATTGGTAGCTACACCACTGGTTAGAGGCCCATATGCTTCTTACAACAAATCATAACGCAGTGTAATTTTTATTTTTTTTTAAAAAAAAGATCTACACTATTAAAATTTGAAGGTAAACAAATGTATCTTTCTATGCAACTAGGTGTATCTTCTAACGAACTGCACAATGCAGAAAATCAAAAGATCGGGAATAATCCGAGGAATCTATTTTGACCATTTATGTTCCGATATTGCAATTAGTTAAAAAGATATTTAAAAACCTCAAAACACATAATTATATTACCCCTGTGGGCATTTTTTAATGCCGAGCGGTGAAGTTCCAATTTTTCAACCTTTTTTTTTATCCTAGATGTTTTTAAAACACAATCCAATTTTTTTTTATGAGACTCAGACAAAAAATAATTACAGAATCAGAGAGATCACTTATTTCACCACAATACAGTATAATTTATTTTACAAAAGAATGATATTTTCTATTTTTTATGATTTTTTCTAAAATGAGTCAAAATTGATTCTCTTTTAGAATCAAGTCATTTAAAAAATAAACTGTCAAAAACTTTTTTTTTTCACGATTTTTAAAAAAACACTCAAAATTTTATTTAAATACTTAATAACTTCTTTATTTATAAAAATAATCTTACGAAACTATTTTTCCATGTGTAGAACGATATTATCTATAAAAAGATTGAAAAAATTAGTTAAAAATTATGCTTTAAAAAAAATTGTGTTTTTCCACTTTTTGCGAGAAATATTTAAGCATTATTTTTGTTACATTTTTTGTTTAAAAATTACCATTGTTTGCAATTGATATATGAAGTATGAAGGCAGTAACTTAAAAATGAAGTCCAAAAAGAAGTTAAAACTTTAACAAATTTAACATTTTTACAATAGCCAAGCATTTGGCAGCGAAAACCTCTTTGGCGCCAAACGACTTTTATTCTTTGCCAGTCACGTTTGATGAAAGGTTACACAAGAAAACAAGATACGCCTATAAATATTAAAAATCACCAGATTTGGCGAAATTAAATATCTCTTCCTTTTATTTTAAAGGTCTTTTCACTCCCTTTTCCCGAAGATTTCTCGGCAAGATCGTTTAAAGCGCTTCATTACTAATGGTTGTAACAAGGTTCAAAACAACATCACTTAATTTTTATGATTTTTTAAAAAAAATATTAAAAATTTTATTCATGCATTTAATATCTTTGCCAGTAATTTTGTAATTGGAAAGATAATTAATTTCGTCATGATACAGTATGTTTTTAAAATTTTTTTTACAAACCAACGATACTTTACATATTTTATGATTTTTTCTAAAATGAATTAATATCGATGCATTTATATGAAAATTATTTTTAAAGAATTTATACTTTGATCTTTTAGAGTTAGTGATTTAAAAAATAGATTGCCCCCAATTATTTTTTTTTTACGAATTTTTAAAAAATTCTCAAATTTTATAAATATTTAATAACTACTTATCAACTTTTAAGTTTTTTCAACTTCTTCATCTACAAAAATAATTGCATGAAACATTTTTTCCGTGTATCGAACATTTAAAAAAAATGCTCACAATTTTAATTCCACATTTAATACAGCTATAAAATTTTGTAATTATAAAAATTTCTACTTTTTTCAACATACAATTATTTTTAAGAAGATACATTTTTGTTCCCGGGGCCTAAAAAGCTGCAAAGTGAGTGAGTGAATATTAAAGTCCCACTGTTTACTTACCCGAGAGCTCTGATAGTGAGAGGGGAAGGGGAATTTCCATGGCAATATGTTATGCATTTAAAAATATTCGTGCAACGCGGGGGGGGGGGGAATAAACCTGTCTGACGAAGAAAAGTGAAAAAATTTTGAAACAGGGAATTTTAAGTTATACACTCAGTAAAAGCCGGAGCAACACCGGGCTAAGCAGAGGAGGGGGTGGAAGTCATTTTGAAAAAGAGTACTAGAAGTGCTGATTTTGTGAAGGAAAGGGAAAATTTATAAAAGTAGAGAAAGCCCAGTACCATGCAGCTAGTATATATATATATACAAATTTTACTAGCAATAATCGGCATTTCTATTCAGTCTAAAATAAAATTCCAGATATTTAAATAAGGTACAAGGTTTCCAAAGCAAAAATAATACAAAAAATATTTTCAAACCAATGTTTTCATAACAAAAGGGAAAAAAAAGTATTTTTCCAATTCGGTCCAAATGCTGTCCCTAAAATGTGCTGCCTCAGACATGGGCCCAGTTTCCCCAGCCCTAGAGCCACCCCTGCAACTAACATAGAGACAACAGTAAACATGGTAAAGGGCTAAGTGGATTAGATCATGTGAAATTACTCTCCAACTAGGAGTATGTATGTAAAAGGGCAGATATAAATAGATCAGGATTAGCTTTTAATATTTTTTTGTTTTTTATTGCTATGTTGTGAATGGCTTGATTCACATGTTTGATTGTATTATTTCTGCTTACAATTAGGACTTTAAAAAAATGCATATAACTAACATTTTCTTAACATAATACTAAAGTACCATTAAATTACTACAACATAAAATTAAATTTAGAATTTCATTAACATTAATAATACTATGCGAATATTGAAATGTTTTTCAAACATGCTTTGTAATGAAAATCATTTATTTAAAAGTCAAACGAAGCTGCAAGATTTTTTTTTCTTTTATAACTTATTACCAAAAAAAAAAAAAAAAACTACAAGAAACTATCTTTTGATAAAGGTATAACTCACTAAAAAGGAAAATAATATTGTTTATAAGTGTTGTAAAACCATATGCAAAAATCACCTCTTGACCCTATTTTGATTTTCTAAATTGTGAGGTTATTATTAAATTGAAAACTTTTAATACCCCCATATTCATATTGAATTTAAACCTTATTAGATAAACCATATTCAATATTTTCGTAAAGCAACTTTCGCAAAAATCCTTTTTGAGATGCCTTTATTAAGCATCAATCCACAGTACGCTGCTTTTAAAGCAAAAACAAAAACAAAACCTTTTTTTTTTTAATGCAGTATTATCGGCTTCACTGTGAATTTTGCTATCAAATAAAGGATGTTTGTGAAGAGTAGACATTTAAGGCAAATCAGCCAACACACACTGTGCACTAACATTCGATTTTTCTTAATAAACTATTCTGTGTTAATGGAAAATTGGGGCGATTTTTCAACAACTACTCAAAATTCCACACACACACACACACAGCATATTTATTCAATTTATCATAAGTTTAATTTTGAGAAATTTAGAAATTTTTTTGTTTGATCGACAAAACCATATACAGCCTGTGGCCGTCCCTTGCTTTGGCTGCCCGCATGTGGTGCATACGCTGCACACCTAATAAAATAGGTCCTGAGTAACCCTGGACTTGCATTAACATAAATGTCAAAATCAAATATTCATGGATTAAAGCCCGTATTTAGTGTAGCAAGGCGTAGTATATCATCACAAAGGAATCCCTACCAATGACAGCTGATGCATTTGAGCTGAACATTAAAGGAGAAATTACCTGAATAATAGTAGAGACATGACAAAGTAATTTTGCAGCCTGTTAATACTTGACCACATGTTATGGTGCTAGTCTGAAACAACTTGAAGCACTCAAATGCAGAGGTGTAATGTACACACCCCATTGCTGTGGGGCCCAAAGTTTGATTGATGCCAAGTATATATCCTTTGTAAAGGTGGGCTTGGGGCCCAAAACTTGACTTTGCAGGGATGGCCCATATACTTTTAATTATGCCACTGCTCAAATGGGTTATCCAAACCCATTTAAAGTATTCTCCAGACATTGCTCTTTTAGACTATTTACTTATATCATTCAATGACTCAGCCTGTCTGAGCAGCACTTCAGTTTATATGAAAAGTACAAGAAAATAGGTTGATTTACGAATTGCCTTTAAAGACCACTCATTTGTTCAATATGAAATTTGTATGCAACCAGAATGATGGCAAAAAGTAATATGGGTGGACATACTTTAGATAATCAATTTGTTACCAAGCACATTTTACCACAATAAAATCTAATATTCACAAAAATAACTCCTTTAAAACTTATTTGTGTACATTCAATATACACATATATGTATTGAATCTAATAAGAGAAATTAAACATACTTACTTGTCCAGCAGTATCCACTAATTTTATAAAATACTCCTGACCATTAACTTTAGTATTTTTTGTGAATGCTGAAAATAATTTTTAAAAAATTGTTAGCGTATAAAACACATGGAAAAAATATACATATCAACAAATGTCAGAAGTATCCAATCTTACTGTTCTCAATGGTTGGTTCATAAGAATCGACAAATCGAGTCTCCACATATTGTATAGTCAGTGAAGACTTCCCTATTTGCAAGAAAATATTTACAATTAGACACATTTGGAACTTACACATTTTTGTAAGATCATACTGTACTTTGAAAAAAAAATTATAGTAAATCTGCTTGCACTAACCAAAAACTTTTTTTAAAAGTTCATTTTCTGCTTACAACACAACACACACACATATAACAACTCATACATTTACATGAGACACTCCAAGAATAATTTACTAACATGCATTCAATATTTATGTATTATAAAAACTATCAAATTAATAAAGAAATGTATAAGAAAGAAGTTAAATTTAGTTTTAATTAAAAATGGAGAAATACATAGTTTTCAAAACTGTTACATATAACATCTTTTTCGAACTGAAATATAAAAAAAAACTAAATCACCAAATTTCAGATTCAATTCTTAAAAACTAATAATTATTTCTTTCAATTCATATTTTAACATTTCATATTATATTTTAAAAACTCAACAGAATTTAATCTGAGAGATATAAATAAAACTGTATCTTTTTAATATAATTAACAAAATATATCACAAGTGTGTTCAAACACTGGCATACAGTGGACCACAAAAGTGATCGTACACTTGCAATTTCCAATAAAATTTAATGTTTTCAACTAATAAAAGTTAATATATTGGAATGACAATCAATTTTCTAAAAATAGAATAACTATTATTTTTAATAATTAATATTAATAAACTGCTAAAAAATTACCCAACAAAAGTTTTTGTACACTTAAAAATCTCAACATAACTTTAAATATTGTATTTCTTTCTTAATTTAGTACTTAGTAGGATATCTTTTGTGTCGACAACAACTTTTAAATGTCTTGGTAGATTTAATCAGTTTTTTGTATAATTTCTGCATCAATTTTCCTTCATTCTTCTGTGATTACTTCACATTTTATGTTTATATTTCCTTTTTTCAAACCAAAATCTCACCAGATATGTTCTATTGAGCTAAAAGTAATTGAGGAGGTGTTTCCAGTATTTGGGAACAGTTATAGAGACACTAGCAGTGTTGGCTTGACATCACTATTCTGTTAAAAAATGAAGTCATCTCCAATTTCCCAATTTTGGGTGGATAATTTAAAATTTCTCTTAAAATTTTTAAATAGAGCTCATGAATCAGAATACCATAAAAAAATACCAAATTACCTAATTCTGCGGCCCATTTACACCTCTATGTAAGAACACTTCCACATCCATGGTTCATTGATTCAACTAGATTCTTGGGATTAATTTTCAGAAAATTCAAAATTGACAGTGAATTTATTGGGATGACAGAAAATTCAACATTTTTGTTTGCAATGGCCATATATAGCTTGTAAATGAAAAAATGAGGAATTTAATCCCATGAATTTAAGTGGAACAAGAGCTCCTCCCCCTCTATGCTGAAGCATGGAGATAGAGGTATTCTTACGTTGGGGTGTAAATTGGCATCAGAATTAGGTATTTTTTGATGGTATTATAAATCATGATCTTTATTTAAATATTTTAAAGAGAAATTTTAAATTATCCACTCAAAATTAGGATATTGGAGACAACTTCATTTTTTGACAGAATAATGACGCCAAGCACACTGCTCTCAATGTATGCCTTTGGTGTCTCTATAATTGTCCCCAAATTCTGAAAACACCTCCTCAATCACTTTATTTAGCCCAATAGAACATATTTGGTTAGCTTTGATTTAAAAAAAAAGAAAACATGACATATAAACATATAATGTGAAGTAAAAACAATCACAGAAGAATGGACGAAAATCGATGCAGAAATTACAAAAACCTGATTAAAATTACACAAAGATGTTTAAAAGTTGTTGTGAACACTAAAAGATATCCTACTAAGTACTTAATTAAAAAAAAGAAATACAATATTTAAAGTAATGTTGAGATTTTTGTTAAGTGTACGAAGACTTTCATGACGTAAATTTTAAGTAGCTTTTTAATTATTAATTTTTTTAAAAAATAGTTATACTATTTTTAAAAAGTTGATTATGTTACTCCATTAAGAACAAGTTTCAGATATCATAAAAAAGATTCCAATACATTAATTTTTATTAGTCGAAAACATTAAATTTTACTGGATATCGCAAGTGTACGAACACTTTTGTGGTCCACTGTATGCATCAAAATTATATTTATTTTAACTCTTTATATATTTTAAGGAATGAACGAGTTTTAAACATTTTATACAAATAATTCAAAAATAATAAATAACAAAGATTAAATAAGAAAAGCACAATTCTTTTTACTCAGCATCTTCATACTAAAACATTAACATACACCACAAAAATTTATTTTGAAACTACAAGTTCTTATCAAAATATTAACAAACATGAGCATTAAAAAATGTGAACTAGTTGACGAATTCATTTGTATTTATCTGTGAATGGAATAATTTAAGCTTACAATGCTCTAAATCTTGAGCTTAACATTCACTGAAAATCATGTTTATATAATATTTTCCAGTTCATATAAATAATGCGAACAAGATTCTCTTTTTATTAATTTCTAAACTAATATATTACTAACCAACAGAACGGTAACCCATGACAGCAATTTTTCGCTGTTTTGGAGGCATTCTTTTTCCTAATGTAAAATTAGACCAATTTATGAAATGCATTCATTAGTTTTGAAACAATATCACAATTTTAATGAATAAGACGCTAAAACTGCATAGACTAAAGTCCAACTGTGCCGTAACAGCGAAGTACGCAAACAATATGGCGACTTTTGTTTTTATTTTCTGGTTTACTTTTCTTCAAGGACAAAACGTTCAAATTTCTTTAATACATCAAAAATATTATTTCTAAAGTATAATTCCTTATCAAAACTTTATGAATAGCTTAAGAACAATATTGGTTATGTTAAAAGACGTATTTCATTCAATTTTTTTCAAATCAATTATTCTAAACAGAAACCGAAAGTATATTTTTTTCAGGATAAATTGGCAACACTTCAATTCGCCAGCAAGACAGTAAACGCGTCAGTTGTGTTTCTGTATTATAACTACTTAATTTTAAAATGTCTTCTGGTGAAAACAAACTTAAGTTGTGTTTAAAGGAGTTAGAAGAAGAATTGCGATTGGAAAAAGAAAAAAATGAAGGCAAAGGAAGGCAGAAGATTGAACAAATTAGTTCTGAAGTGGTTGATTCCAATCCATACAGTAGACTCATGGCTTTGAAAAGGATGGGTATTGTGGATAACTATGAAACAATTCGTAATTATTCCGTGGCTGTCGTCGGTGTAGGTGGCGTTGGAAGTGTTACTGCCGAAATGTTGACAAGGTGTGGAATTGGTAAGTTGATACTATTTGATTATGACAAAGTTGAATTGGCTAACATGAACAGATTGTTTTTCCAACCACATCAAGCTGGACTCAGTAAAGTTGATGCTGCTGCTACAACGCTCACTTTCATCAATCCAGATGTGGAATTTGATACTCATAATTATAACATTACTACAGTTGAAAATTTTTCGCATTTTTTAAATGTCCTTATAAATGGTAATAAAAATCATACTGGACCTGTAGATTTAGTATTAAGTTGTGTGGACAATTTTGAAGCAAGGATGGCTGTAAATACAGCTTGTAATGAACTGAACTTGCCTTGGTTTGAATCTGGGGTAAGTGAAAATGCTGTTTCAGGTCACATACAATTTATTGTTCCTGGTGAAACTGCATGTTTTGCTTGTGCTCCTCCATTAATAGTTGCTTCAAATATTGATGAAAAAACTTTAAAAAAGGAAGGTGTGTGTGCCGCAAGTTTACCTACAACTATGGGAGTTGTAGCTGGCTTTTTGGTTCAAAATGTTCTGAAGTATTTGCTTAAATTTGGGAAAGTCTCTCATTATTTGGGTTATAATGCTCTAGATGATTATTTTCCAACAATGACCTTGCAACCAAATCCTGATTGTGATGAATCAATGTGTCGCAAACGTCAAGAAGAATATTCCTTAAGGAAAAAAGATGAAATTGTACCTGAAAAAGTTGTTGAGAAGAAAGTGGTTCATGAAGATAATGAATGGGGTATTTGCCTTGTATCCGAGACAGAAGAAAATGATAAAGCTGAGGAATCTTCAGAAGTAGCTAAGGGAATAAAACATGCTTATGTAAAACCTGCTGTTATTGAAGATGATGACAGCAACTGTGTTGATGTAAATGAACAAAGTTTAGAAGATTTAATGTCACAGTTGAAATCTTTATAAAAAATTTATCAATTACTTTTTAAAATGTGTTAAATATTTGTATAAACAATATACTTTATTAATGAAAACAGTATTTAAGAGTGAATCATAAAAAGAATGCTTGAAAAGCTTATTATTTTTCTATAAAAGTATACTTGCAGTTATATAGTTCATTAGGAAAATATATTTTAAAATGCTTCAACATTTCAAAACTATTAATTTTTATAAATATACATAAAATGTATTTGAATTATTATTGTTGGCATCAATCACTGCAATGTATTACAATTAAAATATGTAAAAGAAAATTTAAAAATGAAATTATTTAGTTTATGAATGATTTAGATTTTGTTTACTTTTATTTATGCATTTGAATTAAAAAATTTATTTTATATTTGAAAATGTTTTTTTTTTTTGTGTTGATTAAATCAGTTGCAAATATACTACATCCAAATGCTAGTGTGTATTGAATGTTTCAGAATTTTCCGTATAGATATATACAATGTGACAAATGAATACTTCAGAAGTTTATAAGCTGAATAATATTTTTTCTATTCAATGGTAAAAAAATTAAGTCTCTCTCCCAGATCAGAGAGAGATTCAAATATTTACATATAATTTTCATTCATAATGGGCATGTATTTTTAAAATAGCATAACTCTGTGTAAAGAAATTTTTTTTCTCCTATTAAAATTACATTAGTATGAAATTTATGCCTAAAAGGATTGTTTCAGTATGATTAATAAAGAAATTGATCACAAGTTTAATTTTTGAATTTGATGATAATCATTTAGATTATCTTTTTATTAGTTTGCAAAATGGATTACAGTAAAATATTGGTCATTACAAACAGAACATTTCCATTCAAATTTTATAATTGGGTAAAAACAGTACATTAACAGAGAGATTGATATGCTTCTTGCTAAAATTGATCTTATGATTCATAACACAGCTGATATCAGAAAACACATGGATTATGGCTAATAAAAACTATCTTACTAAGGAAAAAAGAAATTTCCTTCTAAATTAATGACTTCCAACTTAACATATTGAGTTTCTATCTATAAATGGGAATTATTAACCCCTTAACTGCTCCTGGTGTATATATATGCCTTTCTAAAGTACAAAAGTTTGCATTGCTTTGCTATCTGTAAGACTGCAGCTTTTGAGTGCAATGCAATGACTTTGAATGTTTGCAAAGATTTACTTATTTATGCCTTTTCTTGTGTCCAAATGTATCATAACTATTCATGCCTGTGTAAAAAAAAGATATTGAGGAATGAATCACGTAATTTTTTCTCAGCAGTTAAGGTAAAAATGTTCACCCATAGAAATTAAACATTGAATTAATACTGGTCAGTAAAAACAGTTTTAAGTGTGAAATTCCACTTTATCATACACAACCTAGTTTATAAAATAAATACTATTTTAATAAAAATAAAAAATTTTGTACGCAAATCAACTTAATTCCAGTAATTAAATTTTAAACACATAGCTTTCAATAATTTATATACAAATAAAGTGATATACCTTTGAAATAAAAAAAATTTTCACGATTTTAATATTTACAGCATTCATGGAAGTACATTTTTTACTTCATTGAAGTTACAATAAAAAAAATTATGTTATGAATTGTACATACCTAATATGTATGAACTTTTATTAGAGTGAATTGGAAAAATATATCTTTGAGTTTAGATTCTCCTCTTAATACCATTCATAATGATACATTGTTGCATATTAGATGAAAATGGTTTTAATATCCTTGTTTTGAAATGATGAGAATGAGATTTCTACAAAAATGCCTTCCTTTTCACTTTGACTGAAGTTCAAAACAGTTAAGTCCCATAATCCTCAAATGCTTTTACAAAAATGTCAATTCAAAAATAAAAATAATTGATTT
Organism: Trichonephila clavipes; assembly: GCA_019973935.1. Lineage (NCBI taxonomy): Eukaryota > Metazoa > Arthropoda > Arachnida > Araneae > Nephilidae > Trichonephila > Trichonephila clavipes. The sequence continues at coordinate 386,083 of BMAU01017904.1, forward strand.
AAATATAGCTTTATATATTTTTAGTATATGGTTTTCTAAGAGAAGCTCTTGAATTTCAATTTGTAACAGAGGACAAGACAATGAATATAATTGTGCTAAAAACAAAAATTGCATTATAAAATAATACAATTGCTAAATATTATCCTTTTTTAAATACCTGCAATTTAATTTAAGAGTAAAAGGAAATGCAATAAAAATTGCATAGTTCTAATTTTACTTAAACATATCTAACCATCATTTTAAAACTAAGCAAGAAAGTTTGGGAAAAATAATTTATGCTTAACTTCATAAAAATATAATTTATATTTTTTTATTAACTTTAAAATAGTAATTTTTTTTTTTTAAAAAAAGGCCAGTAAAAAAATATGCACTTTACTGTGTAAGCAAAAAGCCCTAATAAATGTTTAATGTTATACATACATATATAACTTAAAATTTTGCACTTTCAAAACAAATTGAGAACATTTAAATGTATTAATCAGGTTTAAAATCAAGTAGAGATTGGAAGATCAATGATACAGGTGGAGAGATTGGAAGATCAATGATACAGGTGGAAAGCATCATTGCTTCTTTTGCCTTTAAAAGTATAAAGTGGGTAATTTTTTTCTCACTTTAACACTTGCTCATTGTAATTCTGCACTGAATCGTATATAACCAATTTTAAATCAAAAACAGATTTGCATGTTTTTCAGGAAAATGTGATACATGTAATGTATTAATTTAAATTCGAGAAAGCCAGGGTAATAATTTTTTTTATCTGGCATTTGAATATTTGATTGATACATGCTATCAGGGCACTCACAAGAGTAAGGTTTGGGGATTTAGATTTCTACCATAAAACAAAACATTTTTAATTTTTAGCATAAAGATAATGTCTTGGTGCTTTTGTCTATGTTATCTTTATTAATAAAGTAAAGATTAAGTGTGTGTGTTTTACCTGTACAGCCCAAACTAAGCAACCCAGAAGTATGAAACTCGGCACATAATTATTCTAGGTCCTGATGATGTGCACTACGAAGAGTTTTTTTCGAAATTCGCTTTAGATTTTTTTAAATTAAACTTTTTAACGATTTTTCCATTTTTTTTCTTCATTAACTGGGTTTTTAGTTAGTTGTTTTGGCAACAGTCTTATTTGTTTTGCTTATCCATTTGATTATTCCAAACCATTTTTACATTCAACGTATTTTATCCTTTTATGATAATATATTAGGGAAATGGCTTATGATAGATGTTTTTCTTTTAATTTACCAATTTATCGGTTCAAGTGTAGTATTGGGGGGACACTTTGGATTTGGCGATTTTTCTTCGGATTTTTCGATTTTTATCTAAATGTCATGGTGAGATATCGAATTCATTCTAAAATAAATAATACCGAAAAAAGTACCTTGGCGACCACTTTTAGTCATCAAAATCAAGGACTGCGCAAAGTGCCCCCTATACTACAGTTGAACCGTTTTTGTGAAATTATTTATTCTGTGAAGCGAAATTGCAATATGAACACTCTTTAAAAAATCATTTTTAAATTTTGGGTGCACTGTTCTGCAATGGTTCTACCATTTTTAAAATATATTATGCTTGCAAAAAAAGTTCAATTTTATTCATTGCGCTACAGGGACACAATGAACGATTTTTCTTTCTATATGTGCTGTTGGACTGTTATTTTTGTTTGTTTCTCTGATTTGATTCTCTTTTGACCAGCAGCTGCTGCACCTAGGGCCTTTTCCTGGAAGTTAGTTTTCACTGTGTAATCAGTTGAAAACAAATGTACATACATTAATTTATCATGTAACTATTTAAATTGTGATGCTGCAAATTATTAATGAATTACATGTATTTTTATTCAACATCGTCTATACCAGTAAAACATATGTATACCAATAAAACAAACAGTTTGTGTGTTTCAGCTGTACCGGCATAACTAAGAAACCCAGAAGTCTGAAACTTGACATGTAGAAGCTGTAGGTCATTATCCTGAACACCTCAAAGAGTTTTTTTTCGAGATTCGCTTTAGATTTTTTTTAAAATTCAATTTTTAAGCGATTTTTCAGCTAAATGGAGATATGTCATCAGACGTGTCAAGTCAACTTTGCGAAAATTAATGTTAAGAGCAGTTTTTTGGGGTATTGTTGCACATTTTATTATTAATATATTTATTTATAGTTTTTTAAACTCTTTGTGGTGGAATTACATTAGTTTTTCGAAAAAGTTGTCGTAAAAAAATGTTCTTTCTAAATTTCATTTTTTGGATTTGCAACACAAATATGATAACATTATATTTCCCATGTCTTAGGATATGAATTGTTTTGTATTAAATTAATACTAGAATTTCTATTTTGGTGTCACACAGTTTTATGTTTGTTTATTTTCTAAACTGTAATTTTTTCTTGCTTACTGTAGTTTTAATTATATGATACCGTGACTCAAGCTTTTAAGAAAAAAAAATGATTTGTGAAGCTTTTTGTAAACAGAAGCTTAGATAATGTGGCACTTATGTATTAGCGTCACCACAGGAAATTTGGTGCCATGCGAATCACACCTTGATACCATATGGCTGCGATGACGATTATACATAAGTACTGATAATAATTACTTATCTTTTAACACAAATATCAGTGAATTATTTTAGACAGTAAAATTCACTTCTTACCTGCTTTTAATCTTATGTTCAAAAATAATAATAATCTGTCACAAAAAACTTTATTGCTTTTCTTTGTTCAATGACAAATTCTAAATCTTGCTTATTGTAACAAAGTTGACAGTCCTAGCTAGCAGTATAACAAAAAGAGAATATAGTGATAAATTAAACTAATGGAAAAACAGATTATTGCTGAAATAAAACCCTTTTTTCAAGAATTCATTAATGCAGTACCTTTTTTTTTTTTAAGTTACCGATGAGTGAAATTTGGAAATTTTAACTTAAAAATTAATCCCTTAAAAAAATTTAAACTTTAATAAAAACATTTGCAAACATAAGTTTATTTAAAGCGAAGATCAAAGCTGCTAACTTGGAGAGTTATTTTGAATGTTCACATTGGTGCGATAAAACGCAAGTACCAACATTTCCTTCCATTCCATCCATACTTTTATCACCGCAGCTAAAGTGGCACTTTTTTTCACAAAAATTTGATTTTTTTTCTTTTTCATATGAAACACGTAAGAATCTATTGTTTTGATATCGCAAATTTTGCTGAGGTGACGCCGATAGGTAAGTACCCTTTTCCTCTATTGTCAGATTCCATTGTAACAACAAAGTAGAAAAATGTAACTAAAAGAAATGACAATTAAAACTAATTGGGATTAACAGATTGCCAGTATTGTGTGGTTTAAGTTAATTTTTTTTTACGTACAAGATTTTTTTTACATATTTTTTTGTATTATCAATCTAGGATCTTGATTGGGCTATAATTTATCTGATTTTGATATCACGGTAGTAAGCCCCAAAGTAAGTAAAGCTTGGAATTAAATCATTGCCTGAATATTGGTGCACTTTAGCGTTACGTCTTACCTACTTCCAACCTAATAGCGTGACAATTTGGTCTAGAAAAGCTTATTGCTCTTCTTTTATTGGCTAATTCCATGTTTCATCAGTTGCAAAATAGTACAAAATTATAGCTGATTAGCCATTATCCACCCGCTTCATTGTGTATTTCACGATGTTGTATAAATAAATACTGTGTGTGATACATATTCATAAATTTTTGATATCTAGCATTAAGAATTTGATTGTTTTGAAAAATATATTTATAGCTTTAACTCTCGCTTCTTGATATAAAAAGGACAGAATTAAGAATTTCTAATAATATCTAAAATAGAAGTAGAAAGATTTTTTGCACTCGCTTAACCCAATAATCAAGTAAATTTCCACAAAAGCAACTTTAAATGGATCTCTACTTCGTATAATAAATATATGTGCTAAATTTCAAGTCTAAATCTAAAAGAGCCCAAACGGAATTTTTAACATCAATTCCTCCGAAGCATTCTTGGCAGATTTCAATTCAACAAAAGAAACATGCAAATTAAATTTTATTATTATGGGCCAGAAGTGATAAAAGTATTTATTTTGATATAAGGATCAATTTGTTACTACCAAACATGCATAATAAAATCATTAAAAAAATGTGCGTAGAAAAATGTATTTATTACTATATTCTCTTTTTGTTACATTGCTAGTTAGGATTTTCAACTTTATTGTTACAATAAGCAATAATAGAATTTGTCGTTGAACAAAGAAAAGCAATAAAGTTTTTTTTGTAACAGATTATTATTTTTAAACACAAGAATAAAAGCAGGTAAGAAGTGAATTTCATTGTCTAAAATAATCCACTGATATTTGTGTTAAAGAATAAGTATCAGTATTTACGTACAATCGTCACCGCAGCCAAATTGACACCTCATGAATTGTGCCATTTTCTGCCAAAATCTGAATAATTTTATATAAAATATGTTAGAATCGTTGTTGCTTTGGTATCAAGGTGTGATTCGCATGGCACCAATTTTGCTGTGGTGATGCTATTACATAAGTACCACATTATCTTTAACTTCTGTTTACAAAAAGCTTCACAAATAATTTGTTGACTTAAAAACTTGAGTCACGGTATCATATCATTAAAACTACAATAAGCAAGAAAAAATTATATTATTGTAAAGTGTCATTAAAATCCATTCGGTTGTTTTTGCATGAAAGAGTAACAAACATCCATACATTCAAACTTTTGCAATTATAATATTAGGATAACAAAAAGAAAATGGAACTCAATGCAAAACTTACTGGGATTATAAGATTTTAGATATTGTGATTTAAGTTAGATTTTTAGGTATTAATCTATTAGTGTCACCACAATCAAATTGGTGCCACACAAATCATTCCTTGTTATCAAAACAACAAAGATTTTTATATGAAACAAAAAAGATTTGTAAGACTTTGGTGGGAAATAGCACAGTTCGCCTGGTGCCAATTTAAATGCAGTGTAGCAAATAGGTAAGAATACAAATGCTAATGCGAATTTTTATTTATGTCTAAGATTTTCTGAGCTGTTTATGGTAATTTCATCAAAATCAGACTATGGATGGGATTGAATGCTCAAAAAAATAATTCTTTTTTGCACTTTAAAATTCAGAGTTAATGATTTAACTTTCCTTCACAATCTGTTCTTCATATATATTTTTAAAGATTTAATGAATGTACATTTCTATGACATTTTTTTGGTTGAAAAAAAAGGATTGTTTTTCTTCCTTCATCAGCAGAAGCTGATCAATGTTGAATATCATTAAAGATATGAATAATTATTTAGACTCTCATTCCAATGGTGAAACGAATAAAAAAGGGACAATATCGAACAATTTGACGCTAAAAAAAATAATGCAAAGAAAAATATCAGATTACGATAAAATTGGGCGTATAATGCTCACATATACTTTTGGGCTGCATTTTTTAATGTTTAATATGCTCGCCATATAACACACACCCTCTTTTGTTCGAAGAGACCTGAAATGTACACATGAAATGCTCTCATGCTTTGAAGTAATTTATTTGAGGTATTATTCCAAGGTATATAGAAAAAAATAGTATACATCTATATAGAATTACAACTCTTTAAGTTCATAAGGAGTGACATTTCTTTTAAATAATCAGTATTTCCAGAGAAGTCAAAATTTTTTTCTGCACTCATCTTTTTTTTGTATTTAAAGCTCTTGAACCCCTAAATTTCAATTGAATTTTTTATGCTGAAAGTGGGCGTTACACACCGAATTTTACGGTATGTAAGATTTTCTATTTTTTGTTGTTGTTCAAAACTGTTTGTGGCATCATTGCTTAGTGTTTCTTCTGACAATCTGTTCATGTAGTTTTTAGCTAATTGTACTTATGCATTGTATAACTTTTTTACGTATCAACGCATTGCTATAATATTTTCTGTCGTTGAAAATAAAGATTTTTGCTATTCTTCCTTCATTAGCTAATTCAATGTTTTCATCTTTGTAGAAAAATATTGCTTGAAGTATAACAGAAAGAAAATGACAATTCAAACTAATTGCTATCAACAAATTGGTAATATTGCGAACCATGTTTTTTTATATGTCATTGTTTATGGCCTTATGATCTCTATGACCGATAAGATCTCATCTTTGTTTTAAATGGAAAAAAAAAATCAGAATTTTTTTTTAACAAAAAGCTATTAGCTGATCTATATTTGCTGACCTTGAAACAATATTTCTCATATTTTCTTCTGGATTTTAAAGTTCAATGTTGACCTGATTTTTTTGTTGTCTCGACCTAACTTTGCTTCTGACAATCTTGCAATACACTGGTGTGCAAAAATTAAGGACGAGACGGTTTTTTCAATATAACTTTGTACAAAAGCTTTCCAAATCAACACATTTAATACCGTAAGATCCCCAATACGTAAGGACATGTGTAATATGTAAGCAACACTTACTAAAAGAGAAATCAGAGGGATAAAAAGAAGCTCGATTGAAAAAGTAGCATGGAGCGCAATGCGACTGAAGGTCGAAACATCCCTGTGATGGGTGTCCAGCAAGAAACATCCGGTCTTTAGTAGGGGATATGATCTCCCCTGACTGCTAGGCAGGTTTCACAGCGTCTGCCCATGCTGAGAATGAGGGTGTCAATGAGTTGTTGAGGCATTGCTGCCCATTCGTCTTGCAGCGCCAATCAAAGCTCCCGAATCGTTACTGGTGGTAAGATACGAGCTGCCAAGCGTCTGCCTAGAAAATCCCATACATCCTCGATGGGATTGAGATCCGGAGATCGTGCCGGCCAATCCATACGTTCAATATCCTCACTCCCTAAGAGCTGTTCGGCAGCTACTGTGCGATGACATGGTGCATTGTCGTCCATGAAAAGGAACTGTAGACCCATAGCGCCTCTAAAAGACGCACATATGGAAGAAGAATCTCGTTACAATAACGGGTCCCGTTGACTGAACCTGCGTCGAAGATGTGAAGGTCTGTACGACTACCAAGCATGATGCCTCCCCAAACGAGAACACCGCGACCTCCATACCTGTCCCTTTCAATGATGTTCGAGGGATGATTGCGGCTTCCTCGCTCTCTCCAGATGAGTATGCGATGAGAATCGCTACTCTAACTGAATCTGCTCTCATTTGTAAAGAGTACTCGTCCCCATTCATTGTCTCTCCAATTCCGGTGTTCCCGGCACCACAGAGAACGCCTTCTCCGATGGGAAGGCGTTAAAGGTACACACCGTACAGGGCGTCGTGCAAACAGACCACCAATGTACAGTCTTCTGGCCACGGTAAAACGCGATATCGGTCGTCCAGTCGCCTGTGTCGTGTCTAGCGATTTCTCCCGCCTGTTTCTTCTGGCCTGGAAGACAATGTACCGGTCATCTGCGGGTGTGGTTCCTCGTGGACGACCACTACTGAACCCCCGGATAGCTGTTCCTGTAGTTTGAAATTGTCTCCAAAGTCGTGAAACGATGCTGTGAGCAATTCCGAACTCTGCAGCCACACTGCGGCCTTCCTCCAACTTCCCAATGATTCGACCTCGGGTAAAAGCATCCAGATGTCGTCTAACAGATTGATTATTCGCCATTTCTCGCTGAGGCAGCAACTCGGTGTGATTTTAACTGCTATACGGCGTGCAATCTCTTTGCCAGAAATACTGATCTTACACCGACAACATGCTTTATACTACTCAGATACTCCCCCATTACGTCTACCTGCATATCTGCGCATGTGCTACCGTACATCACCTTACTTAATCTCCTGATTGGTCTTTCTGTCCGCTCTGCCTCTTCGTTCAGCTGATATGCTAATTTTTCGACTTCGTCCTTAATTTTTGCACACCAGTGTATATAAATCAATCATTTGTGATAAAAAAAGTATTAGTTGAAAAAATATGCACATTGAAAAGATTTTCTCATATCTCCTTTTGGATTTCTTTAAAATTCAGTGTTGATGTAATTTTACATCTGATGGTTTAATGTTGCTTCTGAAAATCTTATCCTGATGTAGTTTTTTGGGGATTGTATACATATTTTATATATTATCATACTGCCCATATATTTCAGTTATCACTATAGTTATTTATGATTGTATGTACTCATTTTTTTTGTGCTCTTTGTAATAGAAATATTGCAGAAAAGTATTATTTGAATAATTAATTTTTTAGCAACGTATTTTATTGTTTGTATCATTCACTACTGTTGTTGATTTTAGATTATTTCAACAGGGACCTATTTTAGATAGATTTTTTATTTTAGTTCACACTAACTTAATTTTTTTAGTATTGGATTATATCTAATATTTTATATTAGGTATATTACATAGATGTTAGATAGTATTACTCCATTCCTCATATAATACTAATTTAATTTTTTTTCTGTTGATAGCTTCCTAATATTTCTTATTTATGATATTATTTTGTGTTAATGTTTATTATCACTAATTTTTTCTTTCGGTTTATCTATTTCAGGTTATTTCACCCATAGTTTAATAGCAGAAACTTAGCACTGATATTATTTTTCTGATATAATTTTTATTTCTATTTACATTCATTGATTTCTGCTTACTTTATAGCATGCTAATTTTCTCCCAAGCATTGAAATTTTTTTGTTAAATTATTTAATTTGAGACTACACACACAAATATAGAAAAAATATTCTATAATTAATATAATAAAAGTAAAATATATATCTTATTATTGATTTAATTATTTTACAATCTTTTAAATATTAAATAAGTTTTTATCAATAAATGAGATTTTTCTTTTACTGCCATTTTTTAATATAACGATATGTCACAACTAATTGCTCAATGAACATTTTTAATCAGTTTTTTTATTTCAAAACCTGAAAAGGAAATTATTGTTATGTAACAATTGATTGAGTAAATGAAAATACCAAACCCTTTTTATTTTAAGCTCCAAGAAAACAATTATTGTTAAAATAATGAATATGTTAGTTTTGTATAATATACTTTTTCGTCATATACATGTTTAAATGATTTACTAAATACAGTGGAATGAAAAACTACAAAATTATAAAATATTTTTAGCAGACAGTATTCTTTTGTTTTTGAATGCTTTTTTTAGTGAATGTAAACTAGGAATATAGGCTTTTCACCATATACATATGTATATTGTTTTTTATGCTTACATATGTTTAATCAAACATTCAAACAATCAGAAAAAAATCATTTCGATAGCTATCTGCAAGATTTATTAATTCATCATTTATAAATAATGGGGGGGGATAGTTATACACTCAAAAAAGATGCTGTAATGCTGGGTTATAGACAGATAAAAGAAACGTGTCTGACAATGGAAAGCTGTGGAAGTAATTTCGAAAAAGGGAATTGTAATGACGTTATTATAGAAATCATGCACACACAACAGGAAGTGCTAACAGCTAGAAGAGAAGGGGAATTTCCATGACAATATGTTATACATTCAAAAATGTTCGTGCAACGCAGGGGGTAACTAAAGAGGAAAGAAATTTAAAAAATTTCGAAAAAGGGAATTTTAAAGACATCATTATAGCAATCACTCGTCGTACGTGCACACACCCGCACAAAAGTGCTGGCGCTATGAAGGAAATTGTTACACACTCAGTGAAAGCCCAGGCTTAAGCAGAGGGGAAAGAAACAAGTCAAAGTGGTCTTGAAAAAGAATAATGGAAGTGCTGATTTTGTGAAGGGAAAGGAAAATTTATAAAAGTAGAGAAAGCCTGTGCAACGCCGGGCCATGCAGCTAGTTTAAAGATATAATCTCTCCTATAAAAGTCTGCATGCAAATTCAAGTAATTGTACTATTATTACAATGGCACACATAAAATTTCCTCTTAAAATATCTCACCCAAATTTATTTTAAAAATCTTTTACATGCTCAGGATTAAAAAAATGTTAAATTGAATATTGTTTATGTACCTAAGAGGATAAGCAGAATGTTACAATTGTAAATAACAAGTTTCCCTTTTGGTATAGGATTAAATAAAAGAAATATATACAAACATTTTTTAATTCGATTTATTTCATACAAAACATATTACAAATGAGTTTGAACACCAAAATTCGATTATAACAAGGTCAAAGCTGTAAAAAATTCAAAATATACTGACTATAAAAACAGGTTACTAGTTTGTACTTGAGTTTTGGATGCTTAGCTTAACACAATATGTTCAGCAGATCAGTAATCCATATTTCCGTCAACCATTACCTTTAGATTCATTTACATAAAAAAATTAAACAGTAAAAGGAAGGATTTTTTTAAAAAAAATTCTTAAAATATAAATGTTTAAAGAACTTTTCTGGGTTAATATCTTTGGAATCTACATGACTATAACATACATAAAATAGTATACAGGAAAGAAAAGCATACATGGCATAATGGTTCATATCCATTTTAGATCTAAACAAACATAAAATAGTTCATGCACACACAAGAATTTTTTGAAATTTTTGTAACTTTTTTTATTATTTATGGTATTTCTTACTGGGTTTATATATTAATATGTGCAATTATTTTTAAAATAGTCCTAACATGATTGAGATTCTCTAAAGCTCTTGGCAATAATAATGAAACAGAAATTTATAAACATTTTACAAGATTCTTCAATACTTCAATTTAAATGTATGAAAATGTTACTCTTTGATGTCTACCAAAAAATTAATATTACTCATAAAAATACTTCATCACAAAATTTATTGGTCTTCTAGGAGCAAGATTTACCTTGATGGGAATTTGTTGAGATGACTAGGACAAAATGCAGCTATATCTCTATTTTTACAGCTTTTGAATCTTTGCATTCAGTCAATTCTTAAACTTTTATTTTACCCCACAGCGGTAATACCTTCAAGTTAAACCTGAAGAATAAAAGCTTTGGCACAGTTTCCGATAAAAATAAATACCACTGCTAAATTATGATAAGTTATTTCTCAGAGTCAGTATTTATCAAAGTTATTCCCCATCATCAAAAAGTGACTGAATGCTCTTGTTAACTCATCCAGTAAATCAGCAGCAACTGAAAGTGACTATACCTGAAAAACGATTTGATAACTAATTTTCTTTGGATGTGTGTGTATATGTAAAAACATGTGCAAATATCCACAAAGTAGTCATAAGTTTGGTATAGTTATACCCCCACCCCATACTTGCAGATGTCTTGAATATCAAAATTGTAAATTTTTAGTATCCAAATTTATTTAGTTTCTCTCTCATCTAGTTTCAAAGCATAAACAGTGAGATAATTTCTCTAAAATAAAGATAATTTTGTAGTTATTTGTGAAACAAAATAAGCTGTTAAATAATATTTTACTAAAAAATAAAATTGACTAAAGTTACATAATAAAAGAAAAATCCTTACATTTATAATTGTTGATTTTAATCCTTAATCACTATTACTTTGATAAACTACAAATACTATTTCACACCACACATGAAGAAAAAAAAAAAGGAAGGTTATTCAAAATATTAATTTTACAACCTGCCCCATTTTCTAAAATTCTTAGCTTTTGAAAAGGACATGAACCACACAACAAAAAATCTGTATAATATTCATAATAAATGAATCCAAAGGAAAATTTTATAATCATGGGACCATTTGAGAATTAAAAATACTATACTACAGCTTTAATTCCTTGTCAGTTGGCAAAGCTTTAAAATAAGAATCAATTCTTTCATCAGAGACTTCTTCAAGGGTTGCTGGTTTCCAATTGGGTTTATTATCTTTATCAATGAGAACTGTAAAGAGAATATATGATACACACAACACTCATAATAATATAAATATATAACACAAAACAATAAAAGTTTATTTTAAGAGAACCAGGACATCATATACATTCAAATAATCGATTTTTCAATTTTAGTATTAAAAAATAGAGGATATTTTTCTGAATCTAAAAATGTATAACATTTATAAGTTCGTTGATAAAATAATCATAAAACATGAAAAAAGCAATTGACAAAAATGTAAACGAACATTTACAAATGTTTAGTTTTTTACTTTTTTTCCAAAGTGAAAATTTTTGCTTTAAGGTACACTTTAAAAGAAAAAAAACCTGGCATTATATCAGGCATGTCAAACTCATATGATGTTAGGGGCCACATGTTTTCAATGTATAAAAAATTAAAATAAGATTTTGAGAATAGTTATATTATGCATTTATTTAATTCAATGTTTCTTATATAAGACATATATAGTCATTTTATTTTTAAAGTTATTTTTCTTAACTTAAACCATAAATATTTCATACATATAGTTTAAAAAAATTACAATAAAGACAGTTTAATATTACTTTTTAGAATATATTTGACATCATTTTTCCCCATAGGAAGACATCAGAATTTGGTTGAACATATTAAGCTGATGTAATTTTTAAAACTGATGATAAATGCTGATCAGGGTTAATCTTGGTCTTACTGAATTTTTGTTATTTTTCATTAAAAAGGTTGTTTTTTGCATGAAAAAGTGCTTCCATTACACAGCTGTTATGCGCATAACAAACTATAACATTTTAGGAAACCAGTCTATAGATAAATACGTATGAAAATCTGGAATTTCCCCTTCAATACATTTTTGTTTTGTCAAGGAAATCAAATTGGATTTCAATTAACTTCATTTCGAAGTTTTCATTGAGAATTTAAACATTGATTGATAGAGGTGAAGTAAAAAGATGAAATTGTAATTCCCAGTTCTTAAAATTAGAAAGTCTTCCATTAAATTCCATTTCTAACAATTTGGTTCTGTGAGCATATTTTATAAACTTAAATTCAAATTATTTAATCAATAGATATTGAAAGCTTTCAAAGTGAGGCTAATTTTCTTTTCCTATTTGTTTTCGCCAAAGTAATAATGTTTGTTTAAAAGAATTAATATTATCAAATAGCATTGTAACAACATGATTTTTGCCTTGAAGCTTAAGATTAAGTTGATTAAGATGACCTGTAATGTCAACTGAGAAAGTCAGGTCTCTTATCCATTGTGCATCGCTTAATTCAGCCATTAAAAATTTTTGTTTCCAAAGAAACTATGATTTCATCCAGCAGTTTGAAGAATTATTTTAACACTTTATGACTCAAAAGCTATTCAAGCTTTTATATAATATTACTAGCTGGTATACCCGTTCTTCGCAGGGATGAATTTAAAAATTAAAAAATACAGATTGAAGGATAAAGAAGTTTTTAATGAGTTAATTTTACGTGACTCGTATAAATTAAACAAAAAAAGCTTTTTACATAACTCAACTGAACAAAAAAAAACATGTTTGCTAAATTTTAAGTCTTTAGATATAATTGCTGATTTTTTATTATTGTTATTATTATTTATGATGCCCTGTAACTTTCTTGTGGGTCGATTTTTGAAAGCACCTACCCGCTCAGCAAAAGTAAAACATTGTTACAAATTTTGTGTAATAAACGCTAAAAATAGAGTAAATAATTTTTACCTGGATGTGTAATACATTAATATTACTTTCTGATGCATTTATTCACTTCGCAGAGTTTACGAAAACTTATCTTCTACTTTATGAATCTATGTTTCTTTTTTGTTTCATTTTTTTCTTTGCTTTTTGTTGAGCAAGGGATGCATGACCTTTGACACTGTCAATGGGGTGAGGACTAAAATCTAGGATCAAAATAGGTCTAAGTAGCAAGTAGGGTGAAACACGAACTCAAACGAAGCCACAAGGAAGGGGGTGAAAGGGACACATGACCTTTGACAATGCAGTTAAGGACTGTAAAATCATTAGGATCAAGACATGAACGGGAAATGTCCTCGAATGGCAGCAAACTAATCAAAGAAAAAAAAACGTTTGATTAACTGCTAGCAATCGTTGAGACAGAAGGCTTGCGAAATAAAATAATCCCTATTAAATAAAAATAATCCCTATTGTATAAAAATAGTCCCTATTGAAATAAATAATCCCTATTTGAATCGGATATTGCTCACTATTTCGTTGGTTTTAATTTTATTTTCTAGGAATCCTAATATTTTTTTTCCTAACATAAAAGTAACCTAAGTTATTCCTTACAACATTAGCTATCTGCAGTGAAAGTTTCATCAAAATTGGTCCAGCCGTTTCAGAGATTAGCCGGAACAAAGAGACAGACAAAAATTTAAAAAATTGATTTTTTCATGTAAGTACCTTATATACTTTTAAATGCATTTAGTAAAAGGCTGTTAATTTCAAATTACAAACAGGCACTTCATTTTTATTTATATGTATAGATAATCGGTGTACTAATATTTTATATCTTTTAGAAATGAAGCAAATTGACAGTGATTAAATCTACGCACTGGGATATAATTTAAGTTTTGCAGACTATTTTTAAAACATTGGAGCACAGTATTTGCTGATAAATAATACAATGAAAAGGCTCAAAATTACTATTACCATGCTGTTTACATATTTCTTTTAATCTTGCAACAACTCCTTTAGTAATTCCAGTCATGGTAGGTGCACCATCAGTTGCAAGACAAACCGACTTTTTCCATGGTAACTTCTTCCAAACTTTCATAAGTGCATCAAAGAAAGCATTTCCAGTAGTTATGATATGCATAGGAATGATTTCCCTCATTTTTAAATTAACATCGCATCCATGAATAAAAATGAATGAATGATATTTAGAATATCTACACTTCCATCAGTTGCAGTAGATTAGGCTTGAAATGTTGATATTTTTTAATGAAGTTGATTTCTCAAATTCTCAGCTATTTGATTAACTCTGCTAGCTACACTATTTTGTCTTTAATTTACATATATTACTTGGGCTGAACATAATACTTCCATCATTTTAATTAAGCGCATTCACTATTAAATTTCCCTTCAGTAAATGGTTTCCGTCTGTATGCTTGCTATTAAATGTAATAGAGGGTATCCGGGCTTAAGTATTAAAAATTAATTGCTTATTATTACGGAACTACCCATCAGAATGTAATAAACTGTTTATCCACACATTGGGAAACTATCTGAGACTTTTTGGTCTAATCCGATTAGCCGTATGTGAGAACAATATTCGGCAATCACAGACGATAAAGTTTTTACACTGACTTCATCAGTAAAGATGTGGATGCCACAGTAAAAGATGCAGTGTGTACTTCGTTTAACAGAATTTATATGTCACGCATGTACAGCGTCGTGTTCGAACAGAATGGAATGGAATGTCGTTACTGACTTGCCCAATAGATTTATAAGGACTTCTACAAAATGAATCATGCACATGATCAACAGTGTCTTCGATCACGAAAACTTAGGGATACTTGCCAGTTTGAGGTACCAAAAAAAGTTCCTGTCTCCTTTAAAGTTCTTTCCCATTGGTGAATAGATTTTGATGTTAGAAGTTTACATTCCATTCTGTTCGAACACGATTTCAATTTCTATGATTTGTCTATGATTGCAACGTACATTAAGATACGTAAGATTATATTTCTTTGCAAAGAAGGATGAAGAGAAGTAAAAGTGGCTCATGTGATGAATCGTAGTGCCATCAATAGCGAAAAATATGCTCAAATGCACTTCAGAATTTAATAAAAATCAATTCATTAGTGAAATTAAATGAAAAATTTTAATAAAATCTGAAAAATAATTTTTAATCTAAAGGCTATTTATATTATCAGATAGGGTTCTTTTAAAATAAGAATAGATAACAGGTAAATATATTTCTAAAAAGAATTCACCTCAAATAAATTTCAGAATGAAAATTTAATATAAAAGCTTGATACTTAAAAATTCTTTAAGAGTCTTGGTGGGCTGCAAACTATATGTCGGCGGGTCGCATGTTTGACATGCCTGCCCTATATGGTTCCAAATTTTTTATACTTCTATACAGGTTATCTGTGCATATAGTAAATCTTTTTTTTATAGATGAAGTAGTACCTAATTATTTTAAAAAATAGTTTTATGTGTGAAAAAGGGGGAAAAAATAGATATTTTCAAAATAACATTTTATAATTTTTTTAAAGAAACTTTCTTAATATTTTACTTAAAAAATGGGTTCATTTTGTGTATTGTTTTATATACGTTTAAAAATATTTTGCATATTTAAGAGATGTATTTTTTTAAAAATGGTACCTAAACATAAGCATGTACTATGATCTCTCAAAAATATTATGCCCAACTTAAATTTAAAAATATATATATATATATATTTGTATTTCTACAGAATGATTAAAATATCTTTATTAAGATCACAAAAAAAAAAAAAAAAAAAAATCTAAGCTCTATTAGAAATTTTTAAAGATATATGTCCCATAAACAAAGAGTCTCATTTTTGGCATTTTACTCTTTCGAGCATGTCCTAGTACCCTTAACTTAGTTCATGGGCAAAGTATTTTTCCTCATGAAATTGGAGTTCATCACAAGGGTGAAATATTTTGGAATAAAATGGAATGATACACTCAATATTACGATATGCTTAAAAGAACAGAGAAACAAGAATATTTCCTCCCTTTTTTCTGTATAAAACTTTTTTTTAAAAAAAGATGTTTTTTGTTTTGAGCTATTTGAAACTATCAACTATTTCTAGAATATGTATAAAATAACTGTACTTCTAAAGATTTAATCTTTCTTTTCTTTTTTAATGGAAATAATTTGAGAGGTGATAAGTGTTTAAAAAATCTATAAACCTTCACATTTTTTAAATGTTTATAATGAATGCTTCTAAACATGTTCAATAATAAAAATTTCTCCAGGTTTCTCTTTAAAGTTGAATATTTGTACTACAACAAATCAAATTACTTCCAAGAGTCTGAAATGCACACACAAAGAAATCTTCCAAGTTAAATACACAAACAGTTCATATTTCTATGCATTTTTTTCACCCTCCTCAACATGCTATGAAATTTTTTTTTATTACTAATAAATTTGTGAAATAGTTTTAATTTCACAGAACAAAAAAAAAGTTAAATTATTTGAAAATAAACAGAAAAGTTTCATAATTAAAAATTTATCTTATAGTTCTAACTAGATTACTAATGAAAAAACAGTTGACATATAATAGTACTAAAATACAATTGTTTTTAAAAGGGAAAAATTGCAGATATATACACACTTTTAAAGAATTTTATTTATCCATGTAACAAACATGTATGCTATTACTCAGTCAGTAAATTACTTTTAAAAGTGGTTGAGCTAAAATAAATATAAATATCAAAACCATTTCCTCAAGTAATAATCAATGTCATGTTTTTGCCTTCTTCAGTACTGTTTGAAATTTTTTTTATATAAATTATACTAGTACAGATAAATAAATAAGATAATTTATTGAGCAATATTCAGAAATAATCAATGTAATATTTCTGCTTTACCTAATGTTTAAAATATATATTTTAAAATTATATGACTTTTTTTTAAATATGAATGTTCGACAGAAAAAGTTGCTAACAATCTCAATCAAAAGAGCTATTATGATTCAACATAAATGTTTATACATCATGAAGAAATAAAAGCTTACATATAGTTTTCTGTAAGAACCTTTGCAAATATATAAGCAATTTTTTACAAATATCTCATTCATATTATAACATGAAATGTATTTCGTAACAGAATATGAATAGGTACTTTAAAAAAATACAAACATATATTTGTTCTTTTTATCCATTTTAAGAATATTTAATTTATAACATATGTGAAAATAATAAACATACACAGATAATACTGATTTTTTAAAAAGATTCTCAATACAAATTTATTTTACATTAAAATTCTGAAAAAGAATTTTAATGTAAAATAAATTTGTAATGAGAAAACTCTTAAAAACTTACCAGCTCTAACTCCATCATGGAAATCATGATCTGCCATGAATCTTTGGCACAATCTGTACTCCATTTTGAGATTATCTTGAAGAGTCATATTGGCACCTCTTTTTAGTTGCTGGAAGGCAACTTTTAGAGAAGTTGGAGACTGCAGAAAAATGCAATTTTACAAAAGTATTATAAAACAATTTTAATGTTCATGAATACATTTTTTAAAAAAAGTAATTCATACAAAATGTAATTTTCAGAAAGTCAAATAAATTCAAAAATGAAAAGCCAAGCAAATATATCTTACTTGTGAAATGAAATGTAAACATGATTTTAAACTGAAAAATGCATTAGTAATATAACATTGGTAATTAAGTTTTTTTTTTTAAAAAATACATCAAAAATATGTAAGGAAGTTGTTTCCACACACAACAGTTACCCATAATTTTTACACATATTTAATTTCTTTGATTACATCACTCCAAATACCAAAAACAAAGTATTTTATATGGTGATCATCATTGGGAACATAAGACTGTGAAGCAATCTTCTGTCCCATATTGAGATAGTTTTTTGAGTGACTAGACTGTGTGGCTAGTCTTTGCTGGCAAGGGGGTGGCTCAGCAAGACCCAAGTAGTATATTAGTATAATATCAAGTAACCATGTATTTTAGTTATATCAGCTTATATATCCACTAAACTTGCTGTGAATTTCAATAACTGCCCATTATCCCTCAGCAGAATATTAGTACCATTCAAACCAGTCCTTTAAGTTGAAATGAATTTATCTCATCATATTAATACCAGAATGTTGTATTGAATATAAATAACAATAAAACATGAGTAAGAACTTATAATAAATAAAATATAACTAAGAATCATAGATCTTCCCCCTTGTGACTTGGACTTAGCTGGTTTAAGTAATAGATTAAACAATTATTTAGTGTAAACATAATAAAAGAATGCGTCAAAGTTCTCAATGATCAGCATGTAATTTAGATATGATTAAAGCATAAGTACGTCTTCTACAGATTAAAAAAAAAACACATTCAGAATGCACAGCAAAAATTAGGTTAACTTTCAAAACTTTATAATATATACATGATTCCTTTCAATATCAAAGTACTTTAAGTATTATTAGTGTATTCTTTTAAATAAAACTCTTTCACAAAAACAAATATTTTTTAATCAGAATGAAAACAATGCAAATGTTTAAAAAGGGAATGCAGAAGTATTTAATAACACACAAAGTAAAGAAGAAAATTTGAATATATAAATTTAATGGCACATAGTATAAAATAATTCTTAATCACAACTGAACGTCTTTTAAAAATATTGATTAACTCAAAATTAAAGAGGCAAAGAAAAACTATAATTCTATATTGGAAGTTACTATACATGATTTCTAAGACTCTCTCCCCCCCCTCCCTGTCTGTGTGTAAGCTTTATTCAATGCTGTAAGTAAAGTTCTTTTTCAACAACAGAAAAATGCTTTGTATTATTTTGATCCAAATGAATAAGTGTAAACTTTAAGAAAAAAAATGTTCTAAAACAAACAATATAACTACAAAAAGAATTTTAACACATGAGAGAAACATCTATATATAGAGCTGTACTTCTTCCCTACTTAAACTACCTACCATCAATTTCATTAGGTTATACTGTTTGCGTGACCAATCAGAGCCTTCTGTTTGAAGAGCTCCCATTATTTTTTCTATACTATCAGCTTCAAAGACAGTGTTCATTTTGCCCATTACAGGTTTTAAGACAAATTCTTTTTTGTAATCAGCTTCACACTAAAAAAAAAAAGCTTTGATTAGGAATTTGAAAAAAAAAATTATATATTTACTATTTTAATCTGTGAAATCAAATCTAAAAAAATTTATAAATCGACAAAAGGAACAGTCAACATACCTGTTCTTGAAACTTTAACAGAATTCTGTCTATATCTGACAAGGAAGGATTTTCTAATCTCATCAAATCATTCTCTAAATTTTTTAGCTAAAGGATGAAAGAAATATGGGATCAGATATAAAAACAAAGTATTTTAGCAAATGAATAAGAAATTCAAATTTTAATAGCATGTAACCAGCATCATCTGCAGTTTCAGAATATTTCTGGATTTATACATAGATTTACAACAAATCATAATTTAAAATTATTTAATAACCTTACTTGATGTTAAAAAATTAATATTAATAATATTTAGCTCTTAAATTAATAATTGAAAATATATTTAGAAATTCAACAAAAATATCATTTCAATTTTGTAAGTTTTACAAAAAGATTGGAATAACAGAAAATATTGAAGAGAAAAATATTCATTATAATTATAAGAATGCAAATAATCACGAAAAAGAAAAATGAACAACATATCAAGA
Source organism: Trichonephila clavipes (assembly GCA_019973935.1). Taxonomy (NCBI): domain Eukaryota; kingdom Metazoa; phylum Arthropoda; class Arachnida; order Araneae; family Nephilidae; genus Trichonephila; species Trichonephila clavipes. Next base: position 406,183 of record BMAU01017904.1, read on the forward strand.
GCTAGAAATAAGATATTAAAAAAACATTGTTATCTAACACATAAAAAATGAAGATCAAATCCATATGTACCTCAAATTTTTATGCACATATAATGCAATTTATAGCTGAAAAAAATTGACAGTTCAAACATTCTGATCCACCTGCATGTATGCGTGAGGTTAAGAGGTGAACGGATAAAAGTTTTGTGATGGAAGGGGGCTAAGCCTGTTTCCTGCCGGCACATATATGTGACAATTGGCCCGAAGAGGTTAAAGAATTATAATGAAAGTAAATTTAAACAGACTTGATGAAATAAGAAGTTCTGTTTGTCTTTGTTTTTTCAATGATTTTTTGAAACGCTTTTAGTATGTGACTTTCAATTAATGAAAAAAAATCTTATTTAAATGAAAACAAATTTTTAAAATAAGTAAACTATGCAGATATAACTAAATACATCATCATCATTGCCTCAATAGCCTAAGGTGGGCATTGACCTTCTCCAGAACATTTTTCCAAGCAGTTTTCCTTGTCACCAGTACCATACCTTTACGGTCTTGTCACCAGTACCATACCTTTACGGTCTTGAAATCAGAGTTAAAAGAGTCAGGCTATCAAACTCTTGGTCATTCTTTAGTTCTACTACCCATAGATTTATTTTTGAAGATCTTATATGTTGGGCTAGTAGTATCCAAGAAGCAAATATACCCTGCAAATCTAATTCTACTTAATTTGATGAATTTTATTACATTAGTGTTTTTATAATTTTTGTAAATTTCAGCATTTGTTCTATAAAAATCACCCTCTTTAATTCCATCAAAGATGGTTCTCAGGACCTTTCTCTCACAAAAAATGGCAATACTGTCTTCTTTCTTTGAGAGGGTTCAAGTCTCAGAAGCATAGGTCAGGACTGGACATATAATACATTTGTATAGTAGTAATTTTGTATCTATCTTTATGTATTTTGACCTAACGAAGGTTTGAAGACCATTAAAACATCTATTTGTAGACAGTATTTGCTGCTATACATCAACATCAATATTATTATCAGAGTCAATTATAGAACCCAGACAACAAAACTTTTGTGTACTGTTATAACTAAATACAGAGAATAATAAAACATTTATATTTTTTACAAAATATTTAACAGCAAATTTTCTCACATTATTGCTATCCACAAAATGTGTGGCAATGCCTGCTTTGAGAACATCTCGTCCTTGAAGGCGATAGGCTGTTAAAGCAAGGAACAAACCAATTTTACCAGGAAGTTTGGGAAGAAAGTAGCTGCCACCCACATCCGGAAAAAAACCTACAATAAAAGCAGGTGTATTAAAACTCTGCCTCGTGATAATCTTACTTATATATAACAGGTTTCTTGTTTATTACGGAAACAGCAAAAAAACAAAACACAGATTTATACACAGCAATAACATCTCATATACTGGGTGACCAAGAAATCCATTAACATTTCAAAATTCAATAATTCGCAGAATAATGTAGGCAGAGAGATAAAAATTGATGCACATGCTTGAAATGACATGGAAATTTAATTAAAACGTTAAAAAATGCAAAATATGGCTTGCAGATAGCACTTTATATAACAAAAATAATAATTAACCTAACAATTGATTTTTAGAGATAAATATTCTTTATAATAAATGTTCAACATGTCAGCTGTTATTCATCAACAATACCTGTAGTTAAAGGATATTGTTGAGAACAGTGCTTCGTACAGCATATCTGACAATATTATGAGAAATTGCCCTTGGATGTTGTGTTTTAGCATCCTTAATGATAATGGATGATTGCGGTAGACTTGTGACGAGAGGCAACTCCACAACCAGTAATTACACAGATTGAGGTTTGGGAGACCAAGCATGACAGAAGGGCAACTCGACCCGAGATCTTCGCCAAGCGATGTGTGCAAGAGATTTTTCACACACTTCTTATTAAAATAGTATTGTTAAGCAGCAGCAACAGATTCTCCATTCTGATAGTACAGCTTTACAAACAATACCTTTTCCAGTAAAGTCAACATGCTACAATTGCTAGCGCATCTGTTACAGCATCTGTAACTACAGCTCATTTTATATACAATTTTCCAGTGACGTCATTGATGTTTTGCCATCCAATGTCATCTGTTGGGCATTCTTTGCACTTTTTTGGTCTCAATAAAACATATGTCATTTAAAGCATGTGCATTAATTTTTAACTCTCTACTTACATTATTCCATGAATTACTGAGTTTTCAAATGTTAACAGACTTTTGGGTCACCCAGTATTTGAAGATTACAATAACTGAAAAATAATTACCTATAGCTGCTTCTGGCATAGCACATACAGTACGTTCAGTGCAAACTCTATAAGCACCATGTACAGAGATTCCAATACCCTATAAAATAGTGAAATGATTGAACTAGTAATTGTAAAAAAAAAGAAAGGACTAAATACCTGCTTCTAAAACAATAAGAACAGATAAGTGAAGATAGATTTACAGAAACATTCTTCAGAATACTCAAGACAGACACTTTACATATTTTAGTTACTGTAAAATCTGGTATATAACGCACACCTACACTTTCAAGCTGGAATTTTTAATATTCAGGTACATTCACTATGTAACACGCACCTTCTTTTTACGAAGAAAACCTGAAATGTACGAGCACAATGCTCTTATATTTTGAAGTCATTAATTTGTAATATTATTCAAAGCTTTAGAAAAAAATAGTATACTTTTAGAACTGCAATCCTTTATGTTCATACAGAATGTCTCTTCTTTTAAATAAGCATATTTTGATATATATAGATGTCTGATTTTTTTTCTATACCCATCCTTTTTTATTTTTAAAGCTCTTACTTTTTATACCTGGGAGAAAATGCATTTGATCTTACTTTTTGTGTTAAAAGTGTGAACTGCTTTTGTAGGTATTTAAATAAGACAACACGCACATCTGCGTGTGTATGTCACTTAACACCTCCTAAACGGCTGGACCGATTTCGATGAAATTTTTTGTGTGGGTTCAAGTAAATTCGAAAATGGTTTAGATTCACAATTCGGTCCGATATCGCAAATAGTTAAAAAGATATTAATTAAAAACATTAAAAAAATACAACTCAACATTCACCTGCATTGTTGTAACAATGCTATTGTTATAAACAAGTAATATAAAAAAATTTTTTAAATCAATTCCTACTTAGATCAACCAAGAAAAAATTTATTTTAGCTACTTTTTATTAAATAGTTGCAATTAATATAAATATGTATATACATATAACAGAATCACAACATTAAGTGGTAATTAATTTTTATTAATTATTATTAAAGTATCGTATTGTCATCCAAAACAATCGTGTATATAAAATTTCTTTTCAACTGAATGCTTTAACACATGAGAAAAAAACCTTTTCAAATTTTAACATAAGTCGCCAAAAGGGTCGCTAAGTTGCCAACGTGGCTGTATTTGTAATCCCGGTCTTTGTTATGAAAATGCAGACGATTCATGCTTTTTAGCGTTTTTAATTAATATCTTTTCAAATAATCTTTATATATGTAATTCTTCTGTGCGTGTGTATGTAACTGAACTCCTCCTAAACGGCTGGACCGATTTTGATGAAAGTTTTTGTCTGTTCCAGTGGACTCGAGAATGGTTTAGATTTATAATTTGGTTTAGAAATGCTTATTTAATTAATTTTTTATTTATAAATTGTTGATCTTGGAATGTTTTACATTGGATCCGGCAGACTGCGCTATGAAAATAGTTTGAGTCTCTCTCTCTCAACTTTTTCACCTTTAATTAAAACAAGTTTAAGTTTTTATTCACACAGCCTTTACATTTAACTTCGCTCATAGTATACACATACTCACACGCTATCGATTGATTGAATTGTGATAACCGTACATGTAATGACGTTAGACATTGTAATAACTTTTTAATATAAATTTTACTCAAAATAGAGTCCAGATTGTTAAAGCTTCAGTGGCGCACACAAGGGGGAGGGGTCCTGGGGGTCCGGAACCCCCCAAAGCCCTTGATTTTTTTCCGATTGATTATAATTCTAAGTATATAGTACGTAAAATGTAATTAAGTATTTGTTATTAATAACTAATTTTATTAATTAATGCTAATTATTTATTCAATAATTAGTTTTTTTATTGTGTTTTGTTCCCGAAAATCGACAAAATTAAAAGGAGCCCAATACAAGAATGGTGAACTTTCGACCCCCCCCTGAAAAATTCCTGTGTGCACTACTGTAAAGCTTATTCATAAAAATTTGGAATTTTTGAATTTAAGATGTGTGTACAGGACAACGTCTGTCGGGTCTTCTAGTCTCATATATAAATGAAAAGTAGAAAGAAAGTTTATTCAAAATTATCAATAACATTATGAAAAATAAAAACATTTAACAAAATAATAACTAATTCATTTAAAATTTTTCCTTTTTTTAAAGCACATGTTAATGCAAACAACAACACGATATTGATAAAGATATATTTCACTTAGGATAGATTTGTATAATTAGCTATTCAAGGGGTATTTAAAAGAGCATAAAAGATATTGTTCATCTCTTTTCTCAGTTTCAATTATATTGTTGTTACTGATAACTTATTAAAACATGTATTTTGTTTTAATAATAAATTGCCCCCCCCCCTTCTTCCTGAATAATATTTTAATCATTAGAGTTCAGAATGCGTGGCTTTCATAGGGTGCTTTTAAATACATACTCTTGGGATAAAATTAACCATATTTGCCTTTTAAAGCCAACTACTTCATCCCCTTTTATTCTACAACAAACTAGTTTGTTTTATAAGTAACCTTCTATACACAATTTACATAAATTATATTTATTAAACAGCCTTTAAGCAGATGCATAATTTTTTTTAATTAATAAAAAAGGTACAAAAACAAAAATCTGTGAATATATCAATACATTACGTCACTTCTTATTATATATTATTGAAATATATGAATTTGTTTGCCTTACGAAAAGATGAATTTTATCTATGCTTATGATCACTGTGATTCATTGAAAAATTTTACACATGAAATTTTTGAATATTAACATTAATACAAAATTATATCTATATAACTGAGAATTTTTTAAAATTTAATTTTAAACCTTGCATTAAATTTCATAACATAATTTTTTTAAAGCAGAAATCATAGCTTTGAATTAAAAATATATATATTAGTTAATTTTCTTTTAATTAATTGAATAATACAACTAATAAAATTAGGTAAAAATAACAAAATATCATAACAATGCAACAAGCCCTACAGAATGTTACATTCTAATAATTTAAGATAACTTACACCACCCATGGTTATACCATCAATAAGAGCAATATATGGAATTTGAAGAGTTCCTAGAAAATGCGAAGAGTTCTTAAATTTAGAAATAATAAAAATAAATTTATTATAGAATTTTAACAAAGAGGTAAAAACAATATATATATTCATAAACTTCATAAAATATTTACATTCTTCTCAATTATAAAGTATTTGAATCAATTATGTAGTACACACACTATTAAACATTTTCAAATTAAAAACATTTTTATATATGATGTAAAATTAAACATTTGAAGGCTTCATGATAATATAAGTTCTTAAAATGTATATATAATGAAATTATAATTCAAAGCTGTCTTCAAAACAAACTTTAAGAGTATACTTCTAAATTCATTTATTTTATTGGATTATAGAATTAAATAGCTAGCTTCCATCCCATTTTTTTAAAATTTCTTCTAAGAAACTACTAAGAAGAAACATAACATGTACTATTGCAAATAAGTATTTTATGCTACATCTCTTCCATTTACAACTCATTTTATAAACACTTTGTTGAATGAAACATGGTAGGCATATAATTCAAAACACAATATGTTGTTGTACAATTTTTCGAAAAATCATTGCTGATAAAACACTGTACTGCATTATTTTTTTCATGTCCAATAACCCTTTGCAACTAATTTATTTTATCCTGCTCAACCAATTTTTAATGGTTTTGTATAAAGAATGAATGCAAACTACACAAAATTTAATTGCCTTCTTATATTAGTTTTCCTATTTGTAGCATTATTAATTTAAAAATAGAAAATCTGAATTTTGATTACATTTTAGCTATTAATTTTCTCCAAATTGCTTGAATAACTACTTTGATAAAAAATATTCTTTTGAAATACACACAAAAAAAAAAAAAAAAAAAATGTAAATTTTAAAGCTTGATTTATTCTAATATTAATAAAAAGTTATTTGAGCTTGGAAAATTTAAATATAATTCAACAACTACAATAATTTAAAAAGTATCAAAAGTTTGAAATTTTAAGCTTTTTTAGCTAACATTCTAATTATGTAAATTAGCTTATTTTTGTAACTCTTTAGAAATTGTTCGATGTTCCAATAACAAGGCTAAATAAAATTAATGTAAAAAAAAAGCAATGAAAAATCACAGATAACAAGTTTATCTTAAATTATATGACAAATGCAATTTCTTAGCAAATTTCTCTTATTATAGAGTTTGAAATTGTACATAATCTACCAAAGTGACAGAATGTAAGAATATTATTTTCAAACACATTGCTGTCAAAGGACATCAAACAATACAAAATAGATTTTTGAGTTTAAAATAATTCAGAGGGATATATTTGGACTTATGTATATAAGATCCATGAAACAGGAAATTAAAGAAGAAAAAACCCCAACATTCTAAATGTTTAATAAGTTATGCAATTAATAAATAAACTGGCTCCCATTGAAAAGAACTAATTAACATAAGCATTTCATGCCATATAAACAAAAGCAAGTTTTTTAAAAATGTTTTTTCACAAAGATTTTTTTAAAATGCTTTATTCAATATATTGAAATTTTTTTTTTCTAATTCACATTAAATATGGCAATAGGAGATATAAAAGAAAAAAAATAATAATGAATTTCACCACGGATATTTCATGCTAAAACATTTAAAGCTTAAAAAAATGAGCTTGCCTATTAAATTGTTGAGCTGGTATTCTTCTCTAAAGAACTCTTCTGCCACGGTAGGATTTCCAGCTTTGTGTGCTTCTACGAGGGCTGCCAACAGGAGACAGAACATGTTAACCTACGACACAAGGAAGAAACACACGGGCTGAAGCAGAAACTGTTTTACACAGTTCATTATGCTTTTCAATTCTATTTATTACATGTTAAGCAAGCAGTTTAAGTTTTTATGGAATGGTCATAAGGAAAGTATTTTTACAGGTTATTAAAAGAATTTAGGGAGAAGTTACTAAATATGTAAATTGTTTACATTTACCTGAATATCAATTTTCGTAAGAAAAGCTACATGCAAACACATGTGTTAAATGATTTTATAAATGGTAATTTTTGCTACAATAAGAAACTATTTTAAAACATACACAACTAACTGACAGTTTTTTATTCTAACATATATTATTCAAATCAATTACTTATGTTTTCCAGTTACAGTCAAACAAATGTCAATTATACATAGTTAATATAATATAATCTCACTAGCCGTTACCCACCCGCTTCACTGGGTATTTCACGATGTTGTATACATGTAAACTGTTAACATATATATTAATTATTGATATCTAGTATTAAGAATTCGATAGTATTGAAAAATATATTTATAGCTGTTACACTCTCGACCCTTGATATAAAAAGAACATAAATTATAATTTCTACTTATATCTAAAATAGAAGGAGAAAGATTTTTTTCACTCATTTAACCTAATAATCAAGTGGATTTCCACCAAAGCAACTTTCAGTGGATCTCTACTCCATAAAATAAACATGCGTGCTAAATTTCAAGTCTAAATCTAACAGAGCAAAAACGCAATTTTTATCATCGATACCTTCAACAAAAGAAGCATGCAAACCAATTTTTATTATTGTAGTCTTAGCAGATCGAAAACGGGAATTTTGTCCATCAATACGCCCAATAACTCTCCCCGCTTCCCCCTGGAGTTGATTTCCGTAAAATCCATTCTTAGTGGAACTCTATTCAACTAAAGAAACGTGCTCAACAAATTTCAAGTGAATGGGTTAAATTCAAAAACAGGAATTTTTCTATAACACGCCTTAATCCCTCGCAACCTCACTCCTTCGGGGGTCCGTTTTCGCAAAAATCTTTGTAAAAGGAACTTTGTTCCATGAACAGAACATACCTTCTAATTTTCAAGCACGTGTTTCTATTAGTTGAAAAGCGGAAATATTTATCTATTACGCCCCTTAATCCCCCTCAGTGACCATTGGGGATCAATTTTCCCCCAAACTATTTTGTAGCGGATCTCTACACCATGAAAGGAATTTGCTTACCAAATTTTAAGACTGTACGTCTAATAGTTTAAAAAATGGAAATAATTATCTATAACACCCCTTAAGCCCCGTAACACCACTTAGGAAGCGATTTTCACAAAACCCATCTTATAGTGGATCTGTACTCTATGAAAGGAATCCGCTTACCAAATTTCAAGACTGTACGTCTAATAGTTTAAAAATGGAAATAATTATGCATAACGCCCCTTGGAGGTCGAGTTTCGTAAAAATCATTATGTAGGGAATCTCTACTTTCTGAAAGAAATCTGTGTACCAAGTTTCAAGACTGTACATCTAATAGTTTAATAATGGAACTAATTATGTATAACGCCCCTTAAGCGCCCTCAACGCCCCTTGGAGGTCAATTTTCGTACAAATCATTACGTAGGGAATCTCTACTTTATGAAAGAAATCTGTGTACCAAGTTTCACGACTGTACATCTAATAGTTTAGTAATGGAAATAATTATCTATAACGCCCCTTGGGGTTCAAACTTTGCAAAATCCGTTCTTAGCTGATGTCTACTCCATGAAGGGAACCTACCTACCAAATTTCAAGTCTGTAGGTTTAATAGTTCCGGAGATATCGTGATTAGTCAGTGAGTAAGTGAGTCACTTTTCTCCTTTATAAATATAGATAAAAAAATAAGAATTTAGTAAAATTTTAATGCCAGAAGTATTATTAAGACAATTTTAAAAATTATATTACTATTTCATAACCTTCCCCATATGCAATAATTTTTGAATAGTTAAAAATTTTGTAAAATTTTAAAACTAACCTCCCATTGATTTAAATTTTATAATAAAAGTAATTAGTAGAAACTAATTTAATGATTTACAAATATCATAAAAAATATTTTTAATACAGAAATAGAAAACGTCGAATATACATTAAAGTTCAATATAAATCAGAATTTGGACAAATAGAAACAGAGTGAGTTTAAAAAAGTAATAATGGAAATATAAAAAAAATGCAGTAAATTATTTATCCAAATTAATAATTGGAAAGATATTTTCACTTCAAACACATATCAAACATGGATTCATACTGAAATATTAAGCTCAAGACAAAAATTTTAAATTTTAGAATTTTCTAAAAGCATTTTTTAAAAAAGGTAAAACTGTGGTGGTGGGAGGGAGAGGCAAGGTTTCTATACAGCAAAAGTAAATTAAAATTTATAATCAAGCAAATATGGAATAATTTTTAAAATGATATAACATAAAGCATATTTCACCTCTCACATCTCCTCCTGCACAAAATGCACGATCTCCAGATGATTTTACAATCACTAATTTTACAGCTGGATCTGATTGCCAAGCCTAAAAGAAAAAATTTTATAAAATATTTAAATTAAAATTTTTTTTTAATTATAATAGTCTAACATTCCAAAAAATAATTCAATAGTATTAAAAGTTTAGAATCATAAAGCTCTATGGTAATTATAGCTTTCTTTAAACTGAAATTAAACACAAAAATTGTCACGGAGTTCGAAAGAAGTACACAGTTCAATTAAACAAACAATTAGATTTATTCTAACGCTTGGAGCTCGATACAACACTGGACTGAGAACATGCCCAACTGGCGATGAACTCTGCTTTTATACACTTCGGAATATTCGAGAAATAACCAGTATGCACTCTAAAGAATGATCTGGATTCCTCTAGAACCTAGAGAAACAATACATTAAAAACGGAAACAAAATTCCAGTCTTTGGATAAATCTGCCGGGGCCGGGATTCGAACCCGAGATCTGAGGAAGTTCAGTCCAACGCTCTGCCAACTCGGCTATCGGGACTTGTAGCAAATTATGCGTGTGGCATTGCTCCCCTCGAAAAAGAAGACAGCGCCCCGCTGTCATTTTGTTCAAGGGTCTTTATTCTGGAACGAGTGATGGGTCCTTTGTATGATTCTTTGGGAGGAATATCCTCGGTTTCGATTTGCTCGGCGGGATCATGGTACGGTTTCATACGCAGTACATGGACAACTTCTCTTAGTTTTTTTTTCGTGAAGCAGGATCAAAATCTTGTACTTCGTAAGTCACGACTGATAAACGGCGTAGCACCTGATACGGTCCGAAATACCTTCTTAAGAGTTTTTCGGAGAGACCGACTTTTCTCACTGGAGTATAAACCCATACGAGATCTCCGGGAGCGTAAGATACCATTTGGTGTTTGGAATCGTAACGTCGACGATCTTTGTCTTGAGCTCTCAGAGTGTGCACTCGGGCTAGCTGTCGTGATTCTTCGGCTCTGGCTGCTATCTTGGTGATGTTATTGTCATCAAAATCGTTAGGACAGAATGGTAGCATTGTATCTAGTGTCGTTTCCGCTTCACGACCATGAAGTAAATAGAACGGCGTAAAACCTGTGGTCTCTTGTTTAGCGGTATTATAAGCGAAGGTTACAAATGGTAGAATTTCATCCCAATTTTTCTGCTCTACATCCACATACATTGACAACATGTCGGCCAAGGTCTTATTGAAGCGCTCCGTCAGTCCATTTGTTTGGGGATGATACGCCGTTGTGAAACGATGATCAATGTTACACAAGTCGACGAGAGAGGAAACAAGTCTGGATCGAAAGACGGCTCCACGATCTGTGATAATTACTCGAGGAGCTCCATGCCTGAGGACAATTTCTTCAAGTAAGAACTTCGCTATTTCGTGGCCGACTTCGGCTGTCGGCAAGGCTTTTGTTATTGCATATCGTGATGAGTAATCCGTGCAGACTATTATCCATTTGTTTCCATGAGCAGACTTTGGAAATCTCCCAAGGAGATCAATTCCAATGCGATGGAAAGGAGCTATAGCTGGAGGGATGGGAACTAAACGTCCAGGTGGTCGTTGAGGAACGGACTTTCTCCTTTGGCACTCCCGACAATGCATGACATACCGAACGACATTTCGGTACATTCCCGGCCAGTAAAATCTCTTGCGTATCCTGTCATAAGTTTTCGCGAAACCAAGGTGTCCTGCGGTGGGGGCGTCATGAAAGTGCCTTAGTATGTCTGCTCGTAGATGTTTAGGAATGACTGGCAACCACAACTTTCCATCTGGATCAAAATTCTTCCTGCAAAGGATACCGTCGATAAATCTGAATTCTTCGTTTTTGGATGAGTTGCTCAAAAGTTTTAATTTCGCAAGGTCTTGATCCTTTTTCTGTTCCATCGCAAGGTTCATACTCGTCGTGACTGCTAAACATTTGTCTGATGTTTCCGTTTCCTCTTCCACTGGATTTCTCGAAAGAGCGTCGGCGTCACTATGCTTCTTACCGGTTTTATATTTTACGTCAAAATCATGCTCTTGAAGTCGGAGGGCCCATCTGGCAAGCCTTCCTGAAGGATCCTTTAAATTCATGAGCCAGCACAAGGAATGATGGTCAGTTACAACAGTAAAGTGTTTTCCGAATATGTACGGCCGAAATTTGTTGGTAGCCCATACGATGGCAAGACATTCCCTTTCTGTGGTGGAATAATTCTTTTCGGCTTTTGTCAGAGTTCTAGAAGCGTATGCTATAACTTTCTCGACATTATTCTGAATTTGTACTAGGACAGCTCCGATACCGTACCCGCTTGCATCAGTATGGATTTCTGTAGAAGCTCTTTCGTCGTACATCCCCAATACTGGATCCGAAGTAAGTGCTTTCTTAAGACTGTTGAATGCTTCCACCTCTTCAGGACCCCAATGAAACTCACGCCACTTTTCAGCAACGACTGCAAAGGTTCGGCGAGATAACAGAAACCTTTAATAAATCTTCTAAAGTATGAACAAAGGCCAAGAAAACTTCGTATGTCATGTATATTCTTTGGAGTGGGAAAATTTCTTACGGCTTTTATTTTGTCGGGATCGGGACGAACGCCATTACTAGATACAAGATGGCCCAGAATCTTTACTTCTTGGGCAGCAAAAAGACACTTCTTTGAATTTAATTTAAGACCAGCTTCCTGAAGACATTTTAGAACAAGTCTTAATCGTATAAGATGGTCTTCAAAAGTTTCTGAGAACACTATTATGTCATCTAGGTAACAAAGACACATAGTCCATTTAAAATGGCGTAGCAAATTGTCCATCATTCTCTCGAAGGTCGCAGGTGCATTACAGAGACCAAACGGCATGACTTTAAACTCGTATAAGCCTTCGGGGGTAATAAATGCCGTCTTTTCACGATCCGCTCGTCTATTTCTATTTGCCAATAACCAGATCGGAGATCCATGGAAGAAAAGAACATGGCACCTTTCAGACAGTCGAGCGTATCGTCAATACGAGGCAGAGGATAAACGTCTTTTTTCGTGACGCTATTCAGCTTGCGATAATCGACGCAAAAACGCCAACTACCGTCTTTTTTTTCTTACGAGCACAATGGGTGATGACCAAGGACTTTCAGAGGGTTGGACGATACCTTCATCAAGCATTTTCTGAACCTCTTCATGAATGATGCGTCTTTCAGTCGGCGAGACTCTGTAGGCTCGTTGGTTGATTGGAGCATGATCACCAGTAAAAATCCTGTGTTTCACATTCGTCTTCGCGGCTGTCGACTTGTCGGTCTTCGTGAAAAGCCCAGAAAATTTCCGGAGTAGTTCGGATAGCTTGTTTCTCTGTTCGTCACTTAACTCGGGTGACATCATTGAACAATTCATCTGTGACTCCGAAATTTCTTGCTGGTCATCCAAGCAACCCGATGTGTCGGAAATAACACATAGATGCCCTTCATTTAGTGGTTCAGCTTGGCCTATGCACATTCCTCTAGGGATGATTTGGTTTCGGAACTGCAGGTTGGTAACCCAGACATCACTTTTTCCGTTACGATATGTGGATACCATGGACGGTGTAGCGATATTTTTTCTCGAAGAGCAAATGTTTGCTGCCGTCTAGAACTACATTTATGTCTCCTCGGGTTTGATATCCTGATACTGTTATTCTAGTTAAAGAATGCGGCTTAAGTGTATAGTCCCTGGTGGCATACAAATTCCAGGCGTCAGGCGCTGTGGAGTCTCGACAGATGTCTTCTAGAACAAGTTCATTTTGTCCACAGTCTATAACGGCTTGAGACGCTCTAAAAAGTCCCATCCTAGGATGACGTCATGGCTACAATGTGATAAAACAATAAATTCAAAAGGCAGTTCTCGATTGTTTATACGGACACGTAAAACACATTTCCCTATCGGCCGAACAAAATTTCCATCCGCAACTTTCAGCATAACGCTCTTGGCATCAGCAAACAGAACTTTCTTTAAAAATCGGCGATACTTATCGGATATGACAGAAAACGATGCCCCAGAATCTACTAGAGCACGTATCGGCTTCTTATCTATTATTACGTCTAGTTGGTTACCAGTCATCTTGGCGGTCGACGGAGGATTTCCAGTACACGCGGCCTCACCTCCTTGGAAGGTCGCTCTCCTTAGTTTTCCTCGCTCCTACGGCCTGGCGACTGACTGGATCGGCGATATGGCGACGGGGATCTGTAACGACGTATTGGGGATCGGCCTCTCGTGGGACTTGGCGTAAAACGGCGAGAAGAGTTTGGTCGGCGTATTTCTTCTTCAGTGCCAACGTCGTCGGTTCCGTCGGCGGTTTCGAGAGTTGTCAAAGACAGCCTTTCTCTCTCGGCAGTAGCGCATTACATGTCCAGGACGTCCGCAGTGGAAACAAACAGGTCTGTTGTCAGCCGTTCTCCACACATCTGTTTTTCTTGGTTCAGGTGGGAATTTCTGAACAGGAGCTCTGTATTTCCTGGTTACAGCGGCGTATGTTGGTCGTGGTCTAGTTTCTGTAGGTTTTGTTGACACTGGGGCCAAAACCCTTTCAACTTCGTCTTGAACGATCTCTTCTAAGGATTGGGGATCGGAGTCCAAAGATTCTTGCGTCTGGTTAACTAGTCGATGGACTTCTTCTCGTACGATTGTGCGAATAAGAGAGACCAAATCAGTCTCATCCGTCAGGGATGCAACCGGTACGACGTTTGGAAGCCTTTCAAATCTCGGTCGACCAACTCTCTTCTGCTTCATATCTTCGATATAGTTGCACCATTTGATAAAACTTGCTGTGTCGTTGATTTCTCTCGTCAACAGGGCCTGATAAATATCCTCAGCAACACCTTTCATTAGGTGTGACACTTTTTCGTCTTCTTTCATCAGAGGATTTACCTCTTGGCAAAGTCCTAATACACTTTGTATGTAGGACTGTGTACTCTCGCCTGAACGCTGGGCTCGGCATTTTAGTTGTTCTTCTGCCCTTCTGGTATATTTTTGACGGTCACCGAAAAGTCCACTTAGTCCATTTTTAAACGCTTCCCAGGAATCTAAGGCGTCTTCGTTGTTGACATACCACTGTCTCGCAGTATCGTCAAGAAAGAAATAAACGTTAGCCAGGCACATCATGTCATCCCACTTGTTAAAGTTGGCTACTCGATCGTACTCTTTAAGCCATTTGAGAGGGTCTTCCCCAGGCGCTCCTCGGAAGGTCGATGGGCTCCTCCATTGCTGTAACGAAGGTGTTACTACAGCGGGCTTGGCTTCTTGCTCGGTCGGCATTTTTGTCCTCTTCCTACTATTTTTTAACAGTCCGAATTCGGGGATAATCCTCTTAACCGGAGGCTCCTGCGAAGGTTGTCACTATTATCCACGTTTGACGTAATTGTACCCCGCGCCTCCACCAAACTTGTCACGGAGTTCGAAAGAAGTACACAGTTCAATTAAACAAACAATTAGATTTATTCTAACGCTTAGAGCTCGATACAACACTGGACTGAGAACATGCCCAACTGGCGATGAACTCTGCTTTTATACACTTGAATATTCGAGAAATAACCAGTATGCACTCTAAAGAATGATCTGGATTCCTCTAGAACCTAGAGAAACAATACATTAAAAACGGAAACAAAATTCCAGTCTTTGGATAAATCTGCCGGGGCCGGGATTCGAACCCGAGACCTGAGGAAGTTCAGTCCAACGCTCTGCCAACTCGGCTATCGGGACTTGTAGCAAATTATGCGTGTGGCAAAATATATATGTTACCATTTAAGTGTGAAATCCGTTATTTCATAGAATAGCTAGGTATTTCATGAAATAACATGACAAATCAGTTAAAGTATATAAAATAACTGAATTCTCTCTAGGATTTAATTTGGTATTTTATAGAATAAGGATTACTTGATTGCTAAAGTATGAAATACAGCACTCGAAAGTTCTTTGAACCAATTCTAGCTGCTTTTAGTTAGTTTTAAACCACTTTCAGCTGCTTTGCAATGATGTGTGTGTGTGTGTGCAAACTTCATTCTGTTGCTTTTAGACATGGAAATTAGACAGGCGTATTAACGTTAGCATTGTACATTTTGGATTGTTAAGTATTTTTGCAACCTGCTTTCAAGCAATGGCTTCAGCAGGAATGGGAGACCAACCTGTAAATAAGAAAGACTTAATACAAGAGAGATTTGAATCTTCATTAAAAAAGCATGGGATAAAGGCAAAACAGTGCTGCACTTACTCGTGAAAAACTATTAACTTTGATAGCACAAGTACAAAGTGCTAAAACAGTACACAAAAACACTACATGACTATTGTGGTTACTCTAGCCTACTGGGGAAGGATCTTTCCAATTAGGAACCAGTGATGGCCAAACAAAACAATTGTACGCAAAATCTCAGTTTAGTATATGTGTGAGCAAGGATTAATTTCCATTGAAGAAATTCTGAATGATAAGGTGACCAATCATCCTCCTTTTATAGGTTCTGTCCTTCCTCAAAAAGCATTATCCTTTTCAATATTTTAAAACTGATCTGTTAATCTCTGTATTCAGAGATGAACCAAACATGTTTCCAAAATGTCGCAGAATGGTCTGAAACAAATATCACAGGAAATAACAGTTTTCAATGGTATTTTTTGACTTGGTCTCAAGTAAAGTGGGCAAATATAGAAAATTAAATTGAGTTTTTATCGAAATAAATGCCTGATATTAAAATCGATGAAAATTGTCTATTTGAAGTAGAAAGAAGACTGAATGTACATTTAAATTCTAATAAATTAGAACAATTGAAAAATCAACATGCTGAGAAATTGGTAAAATATGTGCGAAATTACTTAAAACATTTAAAAAATGAACACATTCCATATGAAAATGTAATTATTCTTGTTGAATTTACGTTGTGCTGCCCTGGAACTAATGCACCAGTTGAAAGAGTTTTTTTTCAGTTGGTAATGAATTTTGTGAAATGACTAGTGAGAAATCAAAATTGAATGTTTATATTTTAGCTAAAGTGCTTACTGTAAAATTCAGTATGAAGGATATCTTTTGCTCAGATTTTCTGATATATTAGAAAATGATATGTTGACAAAAAAAGAAAAATTTATTCAATGGAAAAATACTCTTTTAAGATAATAATTAAAAAGAATATAAGCGTAATTAGCCTATTTTTGTTTGAACTAATGGAGTGTTTTGTATATTTAAGTTGTAATTTTTTCTTGAATTTTTCGTGTTCCTTTTCATTGTAAAAAAAAATGTTCACCTTACGAATAATGAACAATGCTTTGATATGTTGCAACAGCTCTAAGTTGCGGCACTGGACAAGAATTTCAAAAGTGCTCGTGTAAAACAATGTAAAACATGGGCTTGTTTCAAAAGTAATACAATTTAAAGTGTCATCACAGCAACCCTTGCTCTCATAAATAATGAAAAGTAAAGGTATGCATTACATAAAATTTAAAGTAATATTCTCTTACATTTTTGTTTGAAAAAGTTTACAGAATGTTTTTATGAAGCAACAGGGCTTCTTCCCAGCACACATACTTTTTTAAATATTATTTAAATATAACTATTTTTGTATCGTATTCCCCCCCTTCTGCTTAACTAATGCTAGCAATATGAACAATAATTATATAATCTGCTTTTCCATATTATTTGTCAATTAATCATCCACAATAAGGATAAAATGTATTTTTGAGATATTTTAGCTATTTATGATAATTAATTTATAAAATAACTTTGAAATTGTTTATTTATCACTTTAACGGTCTAGCATTAGTTGTTTCAATGAATAACTAGGTAAAGTATGAAATTTTCTTTCCTTATATACTTTAACTGACTTGTCTAGTTATTTTATGGAACTGAATTATACATTTTAATGGTAAAACATATATATATATATATATTTAGTAATATATTTAAAAATCCATTTTCCATAAGGAAAAAAAGAAATCTTACAATAGTATGTTAATGTCCATGAATTATATTATGTATTTAAATTTATAAATACATTTATAACACATTAGTAAAATTTTTTTATCTAATTATATTATTGCTATTTTCAGTTTTGCATATTTATTAATAACTTCATCTATAAAATTATTTATTTTGGTCAAATTTAAAAAGAAATCCATTAAACATTTATTATCAGTAATATAATTTCATGCATTCATGTTAGTGAACTTGAAAACAAAATAGTACATTTTAAAGTTTAGTATACTTCCCTTAAAGATTTTTTAAGAAATAAAATTTCATGTATCACAAAAACTTTGCAGGAAAAAAAGCTATAGCTTAAATACTTTCTTCTTATATGTACCTTTAATTGGGGGTATATTATACGAATCATGTTCAGATTCAAGGAATTAAGAGCTTTTGGCCTATTCAGAGTAATTACTCCTTTACTCCCGACTGTTTCCAGAATGACTTCACTATCAGTACTCATTGCATTCTGAAAAATAAATAAAACATATATTCATTCTTGCATTATAAATCTTAATTTTCAAGTAATAAAATAGCAATTATGACAGTGAAATAATAGCAAACCAATGTAATTAAATTTTGCAATAAATGTCATTAAAATCAAGAGATTCAATCAACTTCCATAAAATTGTTACACATAACATGAACAGCAATGAAGCATGACAGTATTTTAATCCTAGAACACAGCCCTTGATTTTTTTGGCACTAAAACTTTCTTCTGAATAGTTTGAAAGAATTCAAAATACCCAGAATTATTACTAATTCATCTTGGTAATGTTAGAAATAATGATATACACAATGATCTGCAAGCACAGATAATCGCTAATTACACCACAAAACTCCTCAGAAATGTTTTTAATTCCATACAAAAACATGATAATCAAATTTCAAAAGTACAAAAACATTATTTACATGCCCACATTCTAAACTAAATTATGCATACAAATCAACAAAATGGTTACTGCCATTGAAACCTCCTAAACATGACATAGAAATTTAATTGCTACACTAAATAAATTCACACAGCCTCTGTATCCATTGATCTTAGACCAGTGATTTTAGCTGTCTCCATCCCTTTCTCTACAGGAAAATCTCTCTAAAAAACAAACCTTCCGAGACAACTGTTACCCCAAAAAAGAGAGAAGAAGCTGATCCGCGGATAGGGTTGCAATTTTCTTACCCCTTTTTAAAAGTATGTTTCATATTTTAATACATCGTTGTGCAAATAAATAGCTCATTAACTTAAGGGAGAACAGTACCATTAGGTGTAAGGCTACATATTTGTTCACATTTAAATATAAGTAGAAAAAAATATCTAAATATCGCAGATGCTCGACCATCAACCTCTCGCCAAAAAAGGCGTTTATTGTTCCATCGTGGTAACCTGGGATATTTTTCCGTCACCGATACCTTAATTTCTGGCAGCTCTACACCCAGATTCCAGATTTTACTAGGAAAATTATTTTAATTGTTACAATAAAACTAATTAATTATGAAATTAACTATTCTAAGCAATCAATATTAAATTTTTTTAATAAATACATTATTCTTAAGTTTTTGTGGCAATGATTGTCAACGTTCTGATTCACATAAAACAAAAATCGGTACTTAAGTACTATCGCACCCACGCCAACTTTCAAGATAACTCTTCAAATTGGCAACCCGGTTTTCGCACACATTGTAGGAGTTGAATAGGCAACCACACGTGCTATGTTTCGCATTCATTCGCCGTCATTCTAAACTTAATCGTTCGTTAACGTGGCAAGCTCGAATACTAAAATACGAACCTGGGATTACCGAATTCTTAAATAATAAAATCTAATGTCTACATATACAAAGGAGAAAAGCGACTCGCTTATCACAATATTTGCGGAACTATTAGACCCACAGACTTGAAATTTGGTACACTGTTCCTTTCATGGAGTAGAGATTAGCTAAGAACAGATTTTGCGAAAATTGATCCCCAAGGGGAGTGGCGAGGGTGTAAGGGGCATTATAGAAAAATACATTTCTGTTTTTAAACTATTACACCTACAGACTTGAAATTTGGTAGGCCTGTTTGTTTCACAGAGTAGAGATCTTTTAAGAACAGATTTCTCGGAAATCGACTTCTATGGATGAAGCGGGGAGTTACTGAGGCATATTGATAAAAAAATTCCAGTTTCCGAACTATAGGATTAAAAGTAATTCAATTTAGCATGCATGCTTCTATTGTTCAATTGAAATCCACAACAAACTGTTTGAAGGGAAATCGATTCTCAAAAGGGGGTTACTGAGCTTATCAATAGCAAAAATTCCGTTTTTCAACCATTAAATTTAGACTTGAAGTTTGGCAAACATATTTATTTTGTTGAGTAAAGATCCTCTCTAAAAATTGTTTTGCAGGAGGGGGGGGGGGTTATGAAGTGTAAAAGATTAATTTCTAAAATTGAAGTATTCTTTAGAAGTTCTGCAAAATCAAGAAATGATAGCTGTAAGAATGTTTTTTATTCAATCGAACGTTTAATGGCAGGACTTGGATATCAATAATTTAAATATATAAGCATTATATATCCATATAGCATGAAATACACAATAAAACGGATGGGTAACGGCTAGTAAATATATCTAATTAAATAAATTACTAATATAAAATTAGATATTCTACCTCTTTTATTGAGTATTAATTATTTATTAATCACGTATTTTTCGACTACACGCTCCAAATTCCTGTCAGCATGTTCCGTTTTTAGTGTTCATGCGGTTTTATTCACTGTTGCCAACATGATTGCGATAGTACGCGTATCCAAAAATCTAACTTTTTTAAGGTGTTTTAAAAATTCATATTTTTTCCCATTTAACAAGCCCTTATTTTTCAAGAACTAAGATCTTTTGATTTGTTTTCCATCTTAATTTCCGATTCTTTGGCTTTTTGTTTATTAACATATCGTCCTTATGCGTTAAACATTTGGTAAACACGATATATGGTGTAAAATAACTGGTCACACAAAAAAAAACCCAAATTGGCGGAGGCCGGAAATATACTGTTGCGTTTTCGGGGGTTCGAAATGATTGAAGCCGAAGAGCGGGATCCAAAACAATTTTATTCTTGGCCAAAACAGTCCTCCACAAATTGTAGAACAGTTCGAGAAAGTCACGTACAATCGATGAAAATACTGATAACACAGATGTAATACACTAACAAAAGCAATAGTAAACACTCAGCACAAAAATAATAACTCAATAAAAGCAATAACACACGCACTATGCAATCGTCTCTCTCTGTCTCAAGCACAGAGAGGTATCACTTGCATGAAAGCTGAGATCTGACTAACTGACTAGCCGGCCCGGGCCCTTTTATACCTTTCGGTCAGAAACCTCTTGCACTTGCCAGAATAATCGAGAAATAGAAAGGTCTAGCAAAATCCGGAACGTACGAGAAAAGCTCAATACAGTAATACATTCAATACAATAGTGTTACAATACCGCGATAGGGTTGCCAGACAGGGTTATTAGGAGCACGGTTGCCATGGTCACCAAGCTTATCGCCCACATTTGGCGATATATCGCCAAATTTGGCGCCAAAATTAAGTCGCCAAATCCGTCGCCAACTTGGCGCTAGCTGCAATATTTGGCGAGTTTACCATTTAAACCAATGTTAAAGCATGGGGGCCGTGCAATGCAGTGGAAATGATATTACAGGTAAACAGGGTTGAAATCACATTAGATACGACAAATTAAACTGTAAAAATGAACACAAATGAGTAGAAACAATTAGAATAAGACTAAATTCGTAACATTGCCCCCTCTCAAGAACTGCACGTCCCGGGCAGTACAACCCTTCATCAGACGTTAACATAATAATAAAGCAATTGATTAAAAACAACTAAATGAATATGCAATAATAAACATGTAATACATAGTACAAAAATAAACACCTAATGTATAGTACAAAATAAACACTTACAAAACAATAAACAAAATTATTTACAAGATTATTTACACACTAACTTATTTATACAAGACCATGGTCAAAATAAATTACACGATAATTGACACACTAAGAATTATGGCCATAATATGGAGCGAGCCTGTCGTAATGAACGACTCTAGGCTTCGAATTCGTTGACTTACGGATCCGGATTACGACGTCGTTTATTATCTTTAAAATTGTATAAGGACCGTCCCAATGCGATTGTAGCTTAGAGAAAGTCCTTTGCGTCGAGTCGGGTTGTAGAACCACACCTTGTCACCTTCCTTGAATTGATGTCCTGTGGCTTTTGTGTCCTACCGAGTCTTCATCTTCTCCGTCCTCAGGTTGATCCGTTCTCGAGCCAAATTGTGTACATCTTCAAAACGTGCCTGGAGATTCTGCACGTACTCCTCAGGCGATGAAGGTGTATCCGGAGGGCGACCAAACAGCAGGTCACAAGGGAGACGAAGATCCCGGCCAAAAAGCATCTGGGATGGTGAATATCCGGTAGTCTCGTGAACGGCGCTGCGGTACGCTAGCAGAAAGAGAGGAACTTTCTGGTCCCAGTCTTGTTGGTTCTTGGAGACCATCAGTGAGAGGTTATTCAGGATGGTACGATTAAACCTCTCCACCAAGCCATCTGACTGTGGGTGCAAAGGTGTGGTCTTGTCAATTCCGAGTAGTTCACAGACTTCTTTCAATACCGCAGACGAAATTTCTTCCCTGATCGGAATGAAGTTGAAGAGGTACCCCATATCTCGATATCCAGTGCTGCACTACAGCCTCCGCTACGGTGGGGGCTTCCTGATCCGGAATGGGGTACACTTCGGGCCATTTCGTGAAGTAGTCCATGACAACAAGAAGGTACTTATTACCAGACGCAGTCCTTGGCAGAGGTCCCAGGATATCGAAAGCGATACGTTCGAAGGGTGCTCCAACATTGTAGCGATGCAGCTTCCCTCGGCTACGTATCTTTGGCCCCTTCCGAGCTGAACAGGCATCACAGGACTTGCACCACTGTTCCACGTCAGCTCTCACTTTACCCCAGAAGAATCGCTCTCGAACTCGGTGCAAAGTTTTCATGACGCCGAAATGACCTCCTGTTGGGCTGCCATGCAATTCTTTGAGTACCTCTGGGATACGAGATCGAGGAAGTACTAATTGCCACCTGAATGTCTTTCCATCCTCTGATTCGAATTTTCGGTATAAAACACCATTCCTGAGATGTAGAGAATTCCAGAGGGCCCAATACTGCTTAGTTGTAGGACTATAAGCCGAGATGTCCTGCCAACTTGGTTTATTGCTGGAAGACTCCATAAACTCTATAAGGGGTTTAATATCAGGATCCGCCATCTGGTCTTCTCGAACTTTCTCGTCACTCCAGGGATTGGGTGGCGTCGTTGTTGAAGTTGTTATCTGGCGTATAGCATAGTCATATTTGGTCTCTACTCTGGAACAATGACGACAATTTTCTGGGCATGGTCTTCTTGAAAGGGCATCAGCATTTCCATGCGAGGAGCCTTTACGATGTCTGATGTCAAAGTAATACTCGTTGAGCCGTTGTATCCATCTGGCTACCTGGCCTTCAGTATTTCTAAAATTCATTAGCCAGGTTAAAGAGGCATGATCGGTACGTAGAAGAAATTTTTGGCCATAGAGATAGTGATGGAAATGCTCGATGGCTTTCACAATAGCCAGTAGCTCTTTTCGAGTGACACAATAATTTCTTTCCGGTTTCGATAAACACTTACTCCAATAAGCTACGACTCGTTCCTGGCCATCTATTTCCTGAGATAATACTGCTCCGACACTCTCATTACTGGCATCAGTGTCCAAGATAAATGGCTTGTCCGGTTGTGGATATATTAAGATCGGTGAAGACGTCAAAGCTTCTTTAAGCTGGAGGAAGGAATCTTCACATTCTTTTGTCCACTGAAATTTTTGTTTACTTTCTGTTAGCTTGTGCAAGGGTCTTGCGATGTTAGAGAACCCTTTCACAAACTTTCGGTAATAAGTACATAGTCCCAGGAAGCTTCGCAGCTCACGGAGGTTTTCAGGGCGTTTCCAATTCTTTACGGCGGACACTTTTTCGGGGTCGGTACGAACACCTTCTGCAGAGATGATGTGTCCCAGATAATTGACTTCTTTCTGGAAGAACTTGCATTTCGAAGGGTTTAGCTTCAAGTTAGCGTCCCTTAATTTTGATAACACCTTCCGGATATTTTGAAGATGTTCTTCAAACGTACGCCCTCCTATTATGACGTCATCCAGGTAAATAAGGCAAGCTTCAAAAAGTCAGACCCTTTAGCACGGTCTCCATCAGGCGCTCGAAAGTAGCTGGCGCATTGCAGAGCCCGAACGGCATGACTTTGAACTGCCATAGTCCTTGGCCGGAAGTGAATGCTGTTTTTTTTTCTCTATTTTCGGGATGGATCTCCACTTGCCAGTATCCGCTCTTTAAATCTAAAGTCGAGAACCATTTATGACCGGAAAGGGTATCCAGGGTGTCATCTATCCTTGGAAGAGGGTAGCTGTCCTTCTTGGTGACGTCGTTAAGTTTTCGATAGTCCACGCAAAATCTTGTGGAGCCATCTTTCTTACGAACCAAGACGATTGAGATGCCCACGGACTCGAAGACGGTTCTATGATGTCATTTTCCTGCATCTCTCGTAGTAGTGTTCCGACCTCTTCCTGTTTAGCAAACGGCAAGCGTCTTGGGTACTGTTTAATCGGCGGATGGTCTGCTGTATCAATTCTGTGTTGTGTCACTGTAGTATGGCCAATATCGCTACTGTTTCTAGAAAACACGTCTTCAAATTCTTGGAACAGTCTTTCTGCGGAGCTTTTCTGTTCGGGGACAATTCAGCATTTTTAGAAGGTCGGGAGTCAACTGTTGAGGCGAGTTGGATAGGAGCAAGCTCGAACTTTTGCAGACACACGTTACTGGACTGCAGGTTGCCAACACTTCACCTTTCTGGAACACTCTAGGTTTTTCAGTTACGTTGCAAATTCTTACCGGGATAGTTTTTCTGGAAAGGTCCACTAGCGTCGAAGCTATTAGCAATCCATTCGCTTTATTTTCCGCAGATCCAATTAGGCCAGAGTTGAAACTCACATCGTTACCGATGTATCCAGGTACTATGATTTCAGTCCTTGGGGGAATGGTAATATTCTCGTTAGCGGTTACCTGTCGAATAGATTCTGTCCTGTGTTCAATTTTGAATATAGTGACTTCTTCGTGTATGGAACGTAATTCGTTCTTGTTGAAGTCTAGGGTGAAACCATGCTCCTTTAGAAAGTCCAGTCCAAGAATGAAAGGGTCTGCAATATCTGCGACATACACAGCATGTTGGTAGGTAGTGTCTCCAAACTTGATCTTGACTTTTAATTTTCCGTGAATATCAATCTTTTCCCCGTCACGGGCTGTAGCACCTCGCGGGGCGGGGTCCAGATAAGTTTCTCTTTTAACTTTTGAGCCAGATCATTCCGAATGATAGACACATTGGCTCCTGTATCGATGATCATGTTGCAGGAAGCTCGTTAACATGTCCCATTATAAAAATTCCATTCTCACCGGTACTCTTTGTCGAAATTTGACACACTTGAAAGTGGGGCTTTCCAAAATCTGGCAACCTCCGCCCCACGAGATGGCCATTAATTAGTTTTTCCGACAACTCTTTCCGGGAGGCGCTATTAGTTTCAGCGCCTTGGCGTGCCCGGCAGCTTCTCTGCAGATGCCCTTCTCGACCGCAGGTCCAGCATTTAAGGGTCTTCTTCCCGTCTGCTTTCTGGGACATCAAAGACTCAACTCTATTCAAGAAGCTTCTCATCTGTCGCTCTAACCGCCCACACTTGAGTTCGACGTGTCCGATTCGTTGACGGCTCGTATGGGGTGTCTGTCCTTTCGTGTTGCTTGCTGGGCTGCCTCGAATTTCATAGCAAACACTAGGGCCCCCTTTAAGTCCTTGAGATCCGCCATTCGGAGAGCTTTCTGGATTTCCGGATCACGCACCCCGTCGATGAAGTGTTGCAGCGCCAGGACTTCTCTTACTTCAGTCGGACAGTCAGAAAACGCCAAGTGAGAAAGCCTCTCGACGTCCGTCGCCAGTTCTTGGAGCGTTTCGACACTTTCTGCTGCCGTGACTTCAGCTGAGTCTGCTGTAATCCTTCACACATTTCTCTCCGAAGCGTAACTCCAGAGCATTAACGAGAGCGTCGAAATCCAGCCGCTGTGTTTCCGGCAAAGTTTGCAAAATGTCAGCAGCGTCGGCTCGAAGAGAAGCAGCTAACTGGCAGGCCTTGGTCTGGGAGTCCCACTGGTTTGCATCCGCCACTATGGAGAATTGGGTCTTATACACCTGCCAAGAGGACTTTCCGTCATATGTAGAAAGCTTGATGGAAGGCTTGGAATAAGGAGCTTGAAACTTAAATTCATCCCCTTGACCAGTCATGACTTTCTGCTTCAATTTCTCTAGGTCACTCCTGAACGAGATGGAAACATCTTCTACCTTTTCGAAAATTTTCGCCTCTAGTTTGCTCTCCATATCTTCGAATTTATTTTCAACCGACTCGATTCTTCCTTCCATTTCTTCAAATTTCTTGTCCATAGTCGTCAATTTGTCGCCAATGCCCTTCAAATCACTTTTCAACTCTTCCTTATTGGCGCTGATCTGCTCGTTTACGTTAGTAAGCTTGGTATTCACTTCTGCGATATTGGTGGTCAACTCCGATTTCATTTCGCCCATATTGGCATTCATGCTGGCGGTCAACTCCGATTTCATTTCGCCCATATTGGCATTCATGCTGGCGGTCAACTCCGATTTCATTTCGCCCATATTGGCATTCATGCTAGCGGTCAAGTCCGATTTCATTTCAGTCAATTTTTCTAGAAGAGTCTGGAACTGGGCCTCCATCGCTCTTGTTGTTGGCATTCGATCCCACTTCTGACACCAATTGTTGCGTTTTCGGGGGTTCGAAATGATTGAAGCCGAAGAGCGGGATCCAAAACAATTTTATTCTTGGCCAAAACAGTCCTCCACAAATTGTAGAACAGTTCAAGAAAGTCACGTACAATCGATGAAAATACTGATAACACAGATGTAATACACTAACAAAAGCAATAGTAAACACTCAGCACAAAAATAATAACTCAATAAAAGCAATAACACACGCACTATGCAATCGTCTCTCTCTGTCTCAAGCACAGAGAGGTATCACTTGCATGAAAGCTGAGATCTGACTAACTGACTAGCCGGCCCGGGCCCTTTTATACCTTTCGGTCAGAAACCTCTTGCACTTGCCAGAATAATCGAGAAATAGAAAGGTCTAGCAAAATCCGGAACGTACGAGAAAAGCTCAATACAGTAATACATTCAATACAATAGTGTTACAGTACCGCGATAGGGTTGCCAGACAGGGTTATTAAGAGCACGGTTGCCATGGTCGTCAAGCTTATTCCCCACATTTGGCGATATATCGCCAAATTTGGCGCCAAAAATTAAGTCGCCAAATCCGTCGCCAACTTGGCGCTAGCTGCAATATTTGGCGAGTTTACCATTTAAACCAATGTTAAAGCATGGGGCCCGTGCAATGCAGGGGAAATGATATTACAGGTAAACAGGGTTGAAATCACATTAGATACGACAAATTAAACTGTAAAAATGAACACAAATGAGTAGAAACAATTAGAATAAGACTAAATTCGTAACAATACGATATCTGTACCCTTAATTGGATAGGCTGTTGAATTTCAATCACTTTTAAATTTAAATTAGCAGCATAGCCCAGTGTTGCACGAGCTTTTTCGAATGCATAACTTTTTCTGTTTTTTCTTCAGAAAAACTACATTTCAGAATTTTGTTCTTTTAGTTTGAAGATTTTTCATTCAACAGTTTATTTCAGTATTTCAAATTAGAGAACTTTTGATAAAAAGGAAGCAAGAATCATGAAAACATATCTGATATAATCGACTATAAAAGAAAAAAAACTACACATGCTCATTATTTCAACAATAAATACTTCCTCAGAGTGTAAAATAATAGAATGAATTTAAATCATTTATTAATTAATCATTGCATACCATTCGCTTAAGAAAATGGAACCAGAAACAAATCTAGTTTCAAATTAGAAGAAAACAGACAATGTAAGATATTAGTAGTTAGTTTGTGAGAAAAATATTAATTCAAATCAATTGCAGTTGAATAATGGGTGGAACAAAATCTTAAGAGTTGAGATGGCAAATAAACACTGCGTTTCTTCGAAAGAATGTAAATTTTATCCCAGAAAGGTTTTCCCTTTCTCTACTGACATTTCTCGAAATTTTTTCAAATTGAGTTAAATAAATCTTTCTTCAGTCATTGAATAATGATTTATTTTGTCAATCAGACATTAGCTGCAACTGGAATGGCTAAGTGTCACTCCATCCATTATACCGATCTGTTTCTACTATTTTTCGTAGCTTTTAAAAAGAGTACTTATGTACTATTGCCACCATGTCAACTTTCAAGATGAGTCACCTAATTGGCAACCTCGGTTCTGCCCGTGTAGTAGGCATTGAATTGGCAACTATGTATTATGTGTGTGTTTCATATTTCTCCACTTATCGTCATTCTAAGCTCAACCGAATTAAAGTGTAGAATAGAGGTTCCTATTGGATTTGTTGAATAGAATTGGTTGCCAAGCGACTTGATTTAGAAATAGGTGTTAAGAGAACTTACAAAGTGGAATTTCACAATAAAAATAAAGAAATATTAATAAGAAATTAATAAATTCTTGGAACACACCTATTGCTATATTAAGCTGATTGGCGACTGAATCTGGTTACCAAAAAACTCACTTAGCCAAGGCTAGAGTTTAGCCAAAAATTAATAATATAATTATACATTATTATAAATATATAACAAAATCCAAAAATAAAATTAAATAAAAATAGTTATTTTTCCTTTATTATTTATAATTACTTATTTCTCAACTCTGTGCTCCACATTTCCGTCAGTGTATTCCATTTTTAGAATTCCTGCAGTTTTATTTAATGTCGCCAATATAGTTGTGATAGTTCATAAGTGCAGTTATTTCTTCATATTAAACATTTTAACTCACAGTGGGAAATTGGAAAATTAGTACAGTCATTTTCAAATTCCTGATAGCTTAGAGACCGACAAAATTATGTGTTCCATATAGTTCTCACAACGACTGATTTATTTTGTCACTCATTGGCTTATACAGTAACACAGGATTCCTCATATCAGCTTGCATTTCTTTACCCTTATATCAACAGAAATTGCATCATCTGTATGCAAAATAACTTTTCTCCGATTCATTGGTATTTTCATATATTATGGATATCTTTCAGAGTAGTCAATCCTAATCATTTTGTAGGTGAATATTCTTATTTTGTCTAATATCTTAGCCATGGGAACACCAAGACAGAAAAACAACACAATATTCGATTCTTCTGCATTAGATAGATGGAAGTTTTCCAACTTCCAGATCATGCCCAACATGAAGAGATTAACATTGTATATTAATTTTCTTTGCCTCTTCTGTTGTG
The DNA here is from genome assembly GCA_019973935.1 of Trichonephila clavipes. NCBI lineage: Eukaryota > Metazoa > Arthropoda > Arachnida > Araneae > Nephilidae > Trichonephila > Trichonephila clavipes. The sequence goes on from BMAU01017904.1 coordinate 435,198, forward strand.
TAAAAAGAAACATTAATAAGAGCTGGGCAGGTACAACCACAGACAGAACTAGAAGCTTTAATATGTCGAGCTTAGGATTTGAAAATCCACTGCGATGACAAACATAATAGGAGAATTTTAATCCTATTTTTTTTCTTCTGAGGTATTTTTTAACATAAATGACGATTAACTTTTCTCTATTATTTCTTTCCGTTTTAAAAAGTAACCTTTAGAATAAAAAGTCTCATTTGAAAACTTTAGTTCTAGACTGTATTTATTTTGCCAATGTTCATGTAAATGTAAAATTGCAAGGAAGGTTTCACTGCACTTTCCACAAACTTGATTGGGAATTCCACATCTTCAAGATGAAATTTTCTCACATGTACAATTTAACTTTCATTCCAAATGTTATGCAATATTTCTTGCAAGCAAATACGGGTTTATGTGGCCTTGAAAAGGGCCTTTCAATCAAATTTTCTGAAGACATCCAAGACACATAAACATTAAGATAGAAATCTAAGTTAGGCTTATGAATCCGACACAGTAACTAACTTTTAAAATCTAACATGTCATGCAGGAACCTATTATTCGGCGCATTCTAGTAGACTCTTCCCAAACGCATTTGCAATTCGAACTCCCATTCGATGCTGTGATGGGTTTGAAAAGCTAGTTTTGAATTCTTTCACTCGCCAAATGGTTCTATTTTTAAACCTTAAGAGGAAGAGATACTTCACTGGCACTTTTTAGGAAGGTAAATACGTAATTTGCTGAAAGTTTTGAAATTTAAAATTTTTTCTGAAGCTTAGTTTTTTAATTAAAGTTTTCAATTTTCACACATCGATAACGATAATTATTACACAAAAAATGTAAAGAAAAAATTGCGTAAACAAATCCTAGGAAAAATCCCAAAATTTTAAAGTATACTTTTCAATCTTCGCTAAAAACATGGATAATGTTTGGCAAAGGAAAAGTTTCAAGTGATTATTTGTATAAATTGTGAATTTGTTAGATGTTTAAGTCAAATTTCGAATAATTATTCAAAAATCGTAAAAAAAAAAGTTTTCGGAATCTGATTTTTTGTATTATTGTACCTAAAAGAGCTAAGCACACATTTTCCCAGGACATAAGCTCAATTGATCGCAAGTATGAGAAAGTGATATAGAGCAATTGGAACATTCCGATTGTAAACATGCGTCAAAATTGACTCATTTCAGAAACAAAAAAATCACTAAAATATTTAAAATATCATTATTTTGAGAAAAAAAACATTGTACCATGTCCCGGCCAAATAAAATGGTTTGTCCGATTCCAGAATTAATATTTTTTTGTCTGTTTTCAATACTGAAGAGAGGACAGCAGTTTTAAAAATGACAATTATTTCCAATCTCCCGGTATTTTCGGTACATTTCTGCATTCAGCACAGTTCGTGAGATAGTCTCAGATACATACATAAGTTTGTTTATTCTGGAATTTTAACAGAAAAGAGAGTGAAAATAAATATTAAGGAAATTAAAAAATAATCAACTCTTTTTAAAAAATCATAGGAAATTACATTCATTCTTGTCAATTTCGTAATTCATTCAGTTGCCATTGCTACAGGCTCAGAAATACCCAAACATTTAATTTTGCATACTAACCTGGAAATCTACTTATAACTGAATATATCTGGCAACTAAATCTATATAAACTTTATGAGTTATTAAATACATCTAACTTTTTATGTACTGTTAAAAATTATCACATTTCATAAAAAAAAAATATTAATGGAATTTGGTGGAAAATATGTAGAAAATTAAATAAAAAATTAAATTTATTTCCTAAAAAATTTATACATATATATATATACATACACACACAAAGGGAGAAATTAAGACAATGTCTAAAAACATGCAACATTCCTCCAGCAAAAACCCTTGCAAGTTTTGCATGCAGAAGAAATTATCTTGAGATAAAACTTAAAAACTAAAATCCTATTAATTATTTTATGCATGAAACAATGAATACTTTCTTAAAATTCAAACTAATAAATTGGATTTGGAAAATTCATTATTTATAATCATTATAAAAGAAAAAACATTCAAAAAGAAAACATCTTTATCTGACAGAAAAATCTTTTATCTGTTTACGTACTCTCCGTAAGTTGTTTTTCCGCACATGCGCTATAAGCGCTCAAACTCGTGTGATCTGAGGTAGCTTTCCCATAATTAATTATTACTGGCATTTGGCGATTTTTCGTTGTATTTTTGTGGCTCCCCAAGACAGAAAAAATGCATCTTCTTCAAAAATATTTTATGTATAAAAAAAGCAAAATTTTTTTAAATTAAAAAATTTCAAAATTTTTTTGAAGTTTTTCAATATTTTGTTTCCAATTCACTTGGCAGCATTGGAAAAGGTTTAAAAAATGTACCAATCTGCTTGAAAAATAGTTTTATCTTTTTTTAGGAATTTAAATTAGAAAAATTTAAAACATTGTAGAAATTGAGATTTTAAAAATATATTTCAAGTTAATCACATGTTAAAAGCATTTATTTTTTAAACAAAGTTAATCAACACAGCCAATAGAGCAACGTCATAAAATTCCATTTTGGCTGAAAACTGATTTTCAACACCAACTTTTGTCATTGTTGTAACAATAACAGTGTTACATCAATGCAGACAAATCAAAGTTGGTGCCCAAAACTGGTTATTAAAACTGGTTTTAATTAATATCTTTTTAACTAATTGCTATATTGGACCGAATTGTGAATCTAAACCATTCTCGAATCCACATGAAACCCCACAAAAAAGGCCATCAAAATTGATCCAGCCGCTTAGGATGAGTCAGTCACATACACACGCACAGAAGAATTACATATATAAAGATTATTTGAAAAGATATCAATTAGAAACGCTAAAAAGCATGATTCCTCTGCATTTTTGTAACAATAAAGACCCGGTTTGGCCAGTTTGCTGAAAATCGATTTTCGACGCTAACTTACCTCATTTTTATAACAATAACGTTGTTACAACAATGCATGTGAATATTGAGTTGAATGTTTTGAATTAATATCTTTTTAACTAATTGCGATATTGGACCAAATTGTGAATCTAAATCAATCTCAAATCCACTTGAACCTACATAAAAAATTGTCATCAAAATCGGTCCAGCCGTTTAGAAGGAGTCAGTGACATACACACGCAGAGGAAGAATTACATATATAAAGATTATTTGAAAAGATATTAATTAAAAACGGTAAAAAGCATGATTTGTCTGTATTTTTGTAACAATGAAGACCCGGTTTGGCCAGTTGGCTTTGACGCCAATTTACGTCATTTTTATAATACTAACGTTGTTATAACAATGCAGGTGAATATTGAGCAGAATATTTTTAATGTTTTTAATTAATATTTTTTTTAACTAATTGCGATATCAGACCGAATGGTGAAAAATTTTCACCACAAAAAATTTCATCAAAATCGGTTTAGGAGTTTAGTCACATACACATGCACAGAAGATTTTTATATATAAAGATATGTATAATTTTTTGGTACTTGCATATAATCACAACAATGCCAATGTTCAAGTTAACTCGCCAAGATGGCAACCTGATTTCGCACATGTCGTACATACTGAATTGGTAACCATGTGGATTCTTTCATATAATGCAGCTAATACCATTGCGATATGTGAGTACCAATTTTTTAAACTGACTTTATGTTTACCCAGGAAGGGGGACTTAAAATTTACCGTTAAATCCAGTGTATAACACCCACTTATACTTTCAAGCTATAATTTTTAATTTTCAGGTATATTCGTGTATAACTTGCACCCCCTTTTTTTACAAAGAAACCTAATATGTATGTACGCAATGTTCGGATGTTTTGAAGTCCTTTATTCGAGGTATTATTCCAGGCTTTAAAAAAAAAATGGTTATTTCTAGAAATAAAAACCTTGGAAGTTCATAAGGAATGTCATTTCTTTTAAATAAATAGCATTTCAATATACGTAGAAGCCTATTTTTTCTATGCTTATATTTTTTTATTTCAAAAGCTCTCATTTTTATACTCGGTGTATAACACACACTTGTACATTTCAAACTTATTTTTTTGTATTAAAAGTGCAGGTTATACGCCAGATTTTATGTTTTTTTTTAAAAGAATTCAATTTAATGTATTTTTTAACAGTACTCTTAATGGCAACTTTACAAATAAACTGATTTTGAGATAAGCCATTATTTAAATGCAGAATAAGTTTAAGAGTTATTTTAAATGTAAAAATTACCTCAGTTTTGCAAAATCTCTAATTAAAAATGATTTTTTCAAAATAAAGACAAATGTTCAAACTTGTATTAATTTCTTGGAAGAGCTTACGGAACTAATTTGATATCGGGGGTAATAGGGCCAAGCACTGCTTGGCGTGATAAAGATCATGCCAAGCAGCGCTTCTTGTTGCAGGAATGGAATCCAATATGGCGGCCTAGCGTTAATTTAATGATACACAATAATTTTAAAGAATTGTTTTGAAATACATTGAAAAGTATTTCAAATAAAGGATATAGGAAGAGATTCAGAGTAACCTAGAGCAATCAATAAATAATGAATAATAATATTATGTAATAAAAAGTAACATGTACTAATAATAGTATTATAAGCAGCATATAACTCTCTCTCTTATAATACTATTTTATTATAATTATATATTATATTCATATAATACAATTTTATAACAGTTATTAGAAATAATAATCCTATAATTAAACAGTAATTATAAAAAAGAATAATCGTCGAATTGTAAAAAAACAAAAATAATGCATAAGATTACTCATATTACATAATTATAAATAAATAACATAAGAATAGCTATAAATAAGCAACAGAAATAGTTATAAATAAATAAGATAATAATTACAAATGAATAAGATAATAATTATAAATAAACTAGCTGGTATACCTGTTCTTCTCACGGGTGAACTGAAAAGTTAAACAACACAGATTGAAGGATAAAGAAGTTTTTAATGAGTTAATTTTAAGTGAATTGCAAATTAAACAAAAAAAAGCTTTTCACATATCTCAGCTGAAGAAAAAAAAGAAAGAAAAAATACCTTTGTTAAATTTTAAGTCTGTAGATCTAATAGCTGATAAAAAGGATTTTTTTATATTTATAAAAATACTGATTTTTGAAAATACCTCCATAAGCTGATCTCTGCTCAGCAAAAGTAACACATTGTTAAAAGTTTTGTGACGCTTAAAATATTGTAAATAATTTATAACTGAAAGTATCATACATTAATATAACATTCTGTTGAATTTATTTTATGTTAAAATTGTAATACTCGCAAGCAACACTGTTTCCTAAATAACAATGGCGATTCAATGGAAAAAATAGCAAAATGTTGACAATAGAGTGAAGTTGGCAAATGTCTAGCTACTTTCATAGCTCAAACTTTATTAGAGCTTTGTAAGACCTGCCGTGTAGGGGAGCGATGCACGTTAATGCTTTATCTACCGCATTATGATTTACTACAATTTTTTTCATGCAATATTTTTTTAGGTCACTACATTGAAAATTAAGAGACATACATAAACAAAATACTCCACTTAGGGAAATTTAATCGGTTAGAGCTAATAAATTAATTAAATATATTCCACTGTAAAATTAATTATATACACCATTAACTTAAAATAAATAGTCAAATCGTTTTCTAAGGTCTCCATAAACATACAAAAACATAAGACACTTAAAATTTTGACATTAACTATTTTTGGGGGACAAAAATGATAATATTTGCAATCTGCTGAAAACGCTGGCAGCTGAAAATGTAATATCTGTTACAAAACTATTTGCCTTCCACGCTAAAATACTCATCATAGAACCCGTGCTGTCATATATCTTGGAAGAGTGGATTTCAAAGAATATTCCAGCTAAGTATTGGTAGAATATTCCTGCTAAATTGGTGTGGCGTGGTAGTTAGGAGAAAGGGGTGCCAGCTCAGGTGTCGTCCACGTCACTTGACCATGGTTCAAAATTATGTGGTCCGTCGCCAAAAGCCCTCATGTAGCTGAACAGTGCGACGTTAATATTCACTCACTGAAAAAAATACAGTACAGTAGTTATAACTATTTTTATACTTAAAAATGCAATATCTACCTATTCAATTAAAATTAAAGCATTATAATTAATTACTAACCACACAAACAAATTTTGAAAATTTGTCCAAATGATGTAGTGTGAAAGAGAAAGTTTATTCAGACAGACAACAAATGTCTTATATGCATATAGATTTGTTTGAATTCTTGTGTATTATTACTTTTGTAAGCTTCATGACATACTTTATGGTGTACCAGTATTTTTAAGCTGACTGAGCCGCAGCAACATTTAGCTGGGTATAGCTGGTTATAACAAAATTAAATCTTAAAAAGATATCAAAAATAAAAGACGACTCAATATTTTGAATAAATCAGTATAAACATTTTCATACAAACACAATATATATATATTGTAAAATATTTATTTTGCTATTTGCATTTCAGACAGACATCAAACAAAATTTTAAAAATTGTCAAAAACAGATAAAAAAAAAACATATTTAAGAAAAATACCACTGATTAATTTTGCCAAAGACCTCGCAATGTGCAAAAAAATATTTGCAGTACATAATAACCAAAAAAAAATTTAAGTACTAAAATATATAAATATATATATATTGAATTAATTAAGGATTACTGGAGGGAAAGATAAAACAGGCTAAGATAAGATACTCATAATATTAATTTCATATTGGTTGGCTACTCATTTTTGGCATGATTTTGAAATCATGCCAAATTGGTATGTTGTGGCCAGTCTAATGTTATAGTAATGTACAGAATTAAAGGTACTTACGTATTATTGCAACCTATTGGTGACATTATACAAAATGAAGCACATGATTGCCAATTCAACGCATACAAAGTTGGGATTGCCAAAGTGGCGAGTTGTCTTGAACGTTGTCGACTGTGCAAAAATACGCAAGTACTAAAAAAATTATCCAAAGTATATATATCCCGAGCACAAAAATAAATTGAAAAATGAAGTACAATACTAACATTAACTGACATAAGAAGAACTGAACTAACTTTATCAATGCAAAAGCATAATTTGAAAAAATAAGGTATTTACATATAACCCCAACCTTTTGGCGACATTATATGAAACAAAGCACATGACTCACAATTCAGCATATAAATGACATGCGAAATCAGGGTTGCCAACTTGGCAAGTTACTTTGAATGTTGGCGATTGTTAGGATAGTACATAGGTGCCAAAAATAATTTATCTTACCACTACCTGCTTCCTCAAGATACTCATTTTTGGCATGATTCTGAAATCACACCAAATTGGTATGTTGCGGCCAGTCTTATAGTAATGTACAGAATTAGAGGTACTTACGTATTATCGCAAACTATTGGTGACATTATACAAAATGAAGCACATGATTGCTAATTCAACTCACACAAAGTTGGAATTG